>OZ023336.1:34901460-35293960 GCA_964007535.1 Brachyptera risi
GTTCCTCATACCATTGTGGATGGGCGTGACCAATATGAAGCAGGGGAAATTTTGGATACCTTGATTGGTTATTTCCCTTTTTCCCCTGCTTCACTGTCCACTTGATTGGTTCTCATATTTTGTGACATCACGAGGGCGGACGATCTACAATTGTAAATTATATTTTTGACGTGCCTTATATTTCATCATGAACTATTTCAGAATGTAAAGATCGAGTAGGCAAATAAAGTATTGAAATTGAAATGGAAATTGAATCAAGGTTATGGATGTAAGATGGGATCGTTTGGAAAGAGCACCATGAGGGCGATCTTACCATCCCATAACAGAAAGATAAAAACAAAATATATACCACAAAGATCCATCCAGACGTATGTATTTCCTCTTTTTCGAAGAGTTGGCCATGTCAAGACTTCATATATCACCACTTATACACCAAAGTGTTCGCCTAGCAAAGACTTTTTGGGCTCCCTGTTTTCCCAAGTTTCTGGTGGGGATTCCCATGTGACAGCCACTCTCTCGTTGGCACCCAACCGGGCACTGAATCGACTCGAGTGTGCTCGCAAGTGACAATGTAGGTCAACGAGGGTTGTAATCAACACTTCTGTTGTTTGCTGTCTCCGATACGAGAAATTGTCAAGATATAGCTGGATAATGCAGTCTATCTCACGTATTTCAAGACGACAATAATAGATTCTTCGAGAAAAACGGCAATCATCGTTTTCTATCAACTCATGCAACTATATTCACGACACAATTGTATTCGCCAACAACAACTGCAATACTCTTCTCTCAACCTCCATCCACGACACCAGAAGTGAGAATTATTCTTGTCAACCCGAACATAGGTTGAGGCTATATGAAAAGAAATAGATTTTCTCAGGAACAGTTTTATATGATAATTTTCCACCAACAATAAAATGTACACCTGAAACTAATTGTTCTGAAAATTAACTCAATGAGTATCCTGTGGGAATATTTCCATATTTAGTGAGAGAGTACCTGTCAGTCTATAACACACTGTAGTTCATTTCCATTGTGATTGGTTATGATCTTGTCCAACTGTAAATAACTTGAATCTCTCAATTCTTATTGTTTATTGACATTGAGATTGCAACAATTCAGATTATGTTCTCTCTGGTTTCATCAGATGAGCGTAGCGAAGACTCCATCCCACTCTTATACAGCTTTGTCTGTGTTTTTTATTTCATTTTATTTTTTTTGTAAGCACTGCACAGGTCACATGGGTCGACTGATCAACATGAAAATTCTGTGTACAGGCAAACTTTCACAACCTAAAACTGTATTTTTTGTGAAATGAATCGGTTGGATAGATTTTGAGAAATATCATGTCAACGTTTTTATAAACCCCATAAGATTAGGCTGGGGGAAAAAATTAAAAAAAATGAAATCTCTCCGAAAAAAAATGAAATTCTCTTCGACTGTTCAAACATGAATGATACACATAACTACTATTCTGTAAGCAATTCGAACCAGCCGTTTCGAAGAAAAAAACTCAAATAACTGTTTTTATACATCAAATATATGGAAATGAGCCAAGATTCACTGCTTCCTAGATTCTATATTTCCCCAAGCATTAAATATTCTTCATATTCGTCAAGGTGTATAGAATACCAGAGAAGATGAAGTAGCAAATGTAGGACTGTTATTATACCTTATTCAGATATCCCGTTCATCTTACAACGCACATTTCGCGTTTGCCTAGTTATAGCCCAACTGAATTGTATTATATATTGACTAATTTCATAACATGTACTTCTCAACAAAATGTTCAAAATGTCTCTGTTCCCAAGAAATGAATGGAATGAATTGAGATTGAAATTGAAATCGACACGAAATCATCGTTTCATTCACCGATACAGTCAGGGGATGGAAAGATAGGATCGTTCAAACGAGAAACTGGATAAGAACAAGAATAATTCATCTGCATTTGTACTGTGAGAAGCTGAGAATAATAAGTTCCTCCAAGAACCTCAAATATTTTCACTTTCATCAATTTTCTCCACTTATATTCTCAGTTTTTATCATTAGTTCAATTTTGTATGCATAATGTTATTATTACTTATTACAATTTTCAATTTCTCACTGTTTTCAAATATTCAACTATATTTCATTTCTATATATATTGATATCAAAATTGTATTTCATACTGATTGTTATCCTGTGAACTTTTTATAAGCCAGGGACCAATGAAGGTTGTTTATATAACTCTGTTATTCGATTCCATCAATCCACACAACAAACTGTTGGTCCATTACGGATCGTTTCAATTGTCCGAAGTGAAATTAAATCATTTGTAATGAGTTATTTTGTAATCACTCATTTTGTTATTCATTTAAATAATTGGAAGCAAAACTGTCGTCAGTCCAATGTGTTGTCCGAACGATAAATCATCACACATATTACACAATATCCCAACATTTCAAAATAACTTCATAAAAAGTAACACACAATAATGTGTCTCATCACATGTGATGGAAGACATGCTGTAAATTCATAATTGGAAAATATCAGCGAATAAAAATTTTTCTCTAACTAATCAATCAGAACGATTCTGTGAAAACTGGTAATTATATTCTGGAATTGAATGAGATGACATCAATAACAATAAAATACTGAACATTTCTTGAAGGTTAGATGATGACTCAATTAAAAAAAAAACGTGAACATTATTCGACAGTTTATTTTGTTTGCTGATTGAAGTATACATAGAAATCGAAATTGGAGTTTTTCATTATTATTATCATTAATTCATTGTCAACAGAATACGAGTATTCTACGAAGAAAATGTGATGGGAAATAAAATTTGGGACAAAATACAGAATATATGGGAATACTAAGAAAAAAGAGAACGACAAATTAACAATAATATGAATACAATAGACGGATAAGAGAAAAAAAGTATGCAGACCACACAAAAGGCTGGACATTTGGAGATGAATCACTATGAAAGATACGTTCTAGTTGCGTGAGTGAATCTGAGTTAGGGTCATAATTCGGAAAAGTCACATTTATGAAAACTTGGTGAACGAAATATTATCCAATACACGTCGAATTGATTTCATTTCAGGTTGACCGAGGATCAATCATTTCCAGGATCAATTCTGAGATGGCATTATTCAAAGGTGGATGCGAAACGTTTGAAATAGTATTCAATGAGATTGAAATATGAGACGAGCATATCGAGAAAATGATGAGAAAGAGTTTCAAGAAAGAGGAAGAAGTCGAGATGCTATTTGATAGATGAAGGATACAGATATATTTGTATTCACATTGTGTTCGATAACGCACAATACTGATGACTATGATCTATCGGCGTCGGTGAATGATATATGAGATGGTGATATGTTGATATTTATGGTTATTTCATTGGGTATTTTTGGATATTAGGAAGGAGTAAGTCGTGGCCTGTTGTTGAGGAACAATACCAGTATTGATCCGAACGACAGAGGGAGAACACTGATAAAACCCTGTCAGGATGATGGATCATGGTAGTAATCGAACACCGATCTCCTGGATGACGGTTCAGTTATCAACCACTCGGCCACACGTCCCAGTACCAGATATATGGAAGTTGGAGGATGAAAGTTAGGAATTGTGTATTCATTTTTGTTTTCATTCCATTTTCAGGAAGCGGTCAAGTTGGCCTGATGTTTCATTTCTAGTTCAGAGTTTCAATATGATTTCAATGAAGAGAGGAAGTTTCACCGAACCAAACACAACATTAACATTGAACAAATATCTTATTGAGGAATGTTTTTATGAGGTTGATGATTTCATTCAATTTTAATCTCTCATATCAGAAAATTAAATAATTATCTTATCATTTGTTATCATATTCAAATGAATGGAGTGATCATTTTACGATTATATCACATCATTTTATACTTTGTAATGAATTTCAATTCTTCGGTTAGAAATGCAAACTTGTTGTGTTTATAGACTATTTTAATGTTTGACTTGTCCAATACCATTCTTATATGTTTGGGTCTTCTGGACTAGTAAATATATTATTATTATTATTATCATTATTATTATTATTAGACCATTCACTTTGGTGATGTTTCACATTCTATCAGACGGAGAGAAGTTTCACTCTCACTCCTCAATCATGGAACACTCCGTATAATATTCAATGGAATAATATTCGTGTCGATGAAATATAATTTCGAATTATCATCATTGATATTTATCAATCATCATTTTCGTATGATTATATGAAATATTTCATCACATCGTCATGGAATTATTATTATCATTTTTTTTTATTATTTGAATAGTTTTGTACAATGTTATATATAGTATTCTACTCTCATGAAATAACAACAAAGCCTGAAACAGGCTTGTCTGTGGGTGTACACAAATTACAAAGTATATGTACAGTACATGTGAGACATACAAATTAAATAAAGTAAAATATTAGAAGAGGTATCATAAATGGTAAAAAGAACATTATAATAAATTAGAATAATCGAGTGCAGGGCTCGTGTGAAAAATGTCATAACTGAAATAATAACACACTTTTCTGATGGGATGGGATGTAGATGTGAATCTAGGAATGAAACAGCGAGTGTTGGTTTGTTCACACAAACAAAAGAAACAACACTCGATTGTTTCTGTGGATGACAGCCATTCCAAGGCGAGAAACATAGTTAAGTTTAAATTAACTTTTCAAGAAATTCCAAAAGTTTTGGAAAAGTACCGGTATTTCCATTTCCTTCGGGATATGGAACTTCCTGCTGAAAATATTCATGATTCGCAAATGGAACTAACTTTTGTTCTGCAAGTTATACTTCCGTCAGTATATGTTCTTCTTGTGTTCACGTCAGATCATCTCGGATGTTTATCGTGCGGTAATCGATAAGTTTTGGTCAACAAATAAAAAAAGTATGAATGTTAGTTCGAATTGAAGTTCCCCGTAGCTCATTCAGCTAGCGCGCATCGTGTTAGAAACTGAAGCCACGTCGGGCGTGGGTTCGAGTCCCGTATGAGGCGTAGGTTTTTCTCATCATGTTTTCTCATCTGATATCGCTCCATAGCATCAAAGTGTGTTTCCAAATCGACAATTGATTCGGGAATGCGATGAAAACAAGTTGTCAAAATACTTGAGTAACGCCAGAACTTTGAGACATCGCAAACCATATTATGGAGAAACATACACTCGGGGTCATGAAGAATGTTTCGATTCCTGAATGAGGATCAAGATTTAAATAAAATAACACATATTCAACTTTCCTCTGTCACATATACTCTGACATCAGTGTAAGTTACATTATGTACAGTGTACATTATCAGTGTACAGAACATTATGTCATCATGTATTGTATACATTCGATACATTCGATACATTCGATACATTCGATACATTCGATTCATTCGATACATTCGATACATCCGATACATTCGATACATCCGATACATCGGATACATTCGATACATTCGATACATTCGATACATTCGATACATTCGATACATTCGATACATCCGATCGATACATTCGATTCATTCGATACACTCGATACATTCGATACATTTTCTTCAGTGAGTATTTCAGTACGACTAGGGACACCACTTTATGTGACAGGCTATATGAATATGTACATATACATATGTATGAATATACATATATATGAAATGAATGGGAAAATATATGGTCATAACTGTGTGAATGTATAACTAGTCAAACGCGAAATATGCGTTGTAAGATGAGCGATATATCTGAATAAGGTATGAAAGTCCTTGAAGTAGTTTCACCCTTGCTACTTTATCGACTTTGGTATTCTAAACACCTTGATATCTGAATAAGCTATAAAAATTGGTAAAGAAGTTCTACTCCTGCCACTTCATTGACTCTGGTTGATGAGCGTAGCGAAGTCTCCATCCCACTCTTATAGGGCTTTGTCTGTGTGTTTTTTTTTTTTTTTTTTTTTTTTTTTTTTTGTAAGCACTCCACAGGTCGCAAGGGTTGACTGATCAACATGAAACTTTTTTGTACACGCGAACTCATCCAACTTAGAACTGTATAGTTTTTGAGAAGAATCGGTCGGACCGATTTTGAGAATCATCATCTCAAAGTTTCTAAAAACCCCATAAGATTTGGCTGGGCAGAAAATGTTGAAAAATAAAATCTCTCCAAACGGAATGAAATTTTTTCTAAATGTGTATACATGGATTTTACACATCATTACGATTTTTTAAGCAATTCTGATCAGTCGTTTTGAAGAAAAAAAATAGAATGACTGATAATATTCATAAAATATATCATAAAAATTGTGACAGAATTAAGTTGTCGAAATTCACTGCTTTCTAGATTCAAGAGTTGACCAACAATGAAGTATTTTTTATATGCGTCAAGGTGTGTAGAACACCAGAGTCAATGAAGTGGCAAGAGTAGAACTACTTTAACGACTTTAATAGCTTATTCAGATATCAAGGTGTGTAGAATACCAGAGTCGATAAAGTAGCAAGGGTGGAACTACTTTAAGGACTTTTATACCTTATTGAGATATCTCGCTCATCTTACAACGTATATTTCGCGTTTGACTAGTATTCTACACACCTTGACGCATATAAAAAATACTTCATTGTTGGTCAACTCTTGAATCTAGAAAGCAGTGAATCTCGACAACTTAATTCTGTCATAATTTTTATGATATATTTTATGAATATTATCAGTCATTTTATTTTTTTTCTTCAAAACGACTGATCAGAATTGCTTACAAAATCGTAATAATGTGTAAAATTCATGTATACACATTCAAAGAAAATTTCATTCCATTTGGAGAGATTTTATTTTTGAACATTTTCCGCCCAGCCAAATCTTATGGGGTTTTTAGAAACTTTGAGATGATTTTTCTCAAAATCGGTCTGACCGATTCATTCCAAAAACTATACAGTTCTAAGTTGAATGAGTTTGCGTGTACAAAAAAAGTTTCATGTTCATCAGTCAACTCTTGCGACCTGTGGAGTGCTTACAAAAAAAAAAAACACACAGACAAAGCTCTATAAGAGTGGGATGGAGACTTCGCTACGCTCATCAATCACCTGCGAGATGTTTTTTTTTTAGAATTTGTTGGGAAGCAGTTGAAAATAATGCGCTTTTCTAATGATTTATGTTCTCATGTATGAGTGAATGAAAAAAAAATGGAGAGTTCCATGTTTGTATGTCATACAGCCAAGCTGATAACAAAGGAAAATTATTCCCAGACTTTTTTTTCCATGAATAAAGTATTCCACCGTGAACTCTTTTCGAAATGGCTTTCAAAAGCAGACATTGGATGTACTTTTTTCAATCTCATATACTCACAATATCAGCTGTTATATGCTTTCATTTTGTTGCTTCACAGATGACAGAGAAAAATAGGAATGAGAAACTGGAAAACCAGAAAACTAGAGAACCATTCTAGGAAGCAAAAAGTGGAGACTAGAAAACTGAAGAACTAGAGAACTGGAATAGTAGTCTAGGAACTAGAAACACTGGAAGCTAAAATATGAGAAAACCAAAAACTTTGAAATCAGTCTTGGAACTATGAAATGGATGATTAGAGAACTAAAAAACCAGAAAACTAGAGAACCATTCTGGAAATTAGAAAGTGGAGACTGAAAAACTTAAGAACTGGAGAACTGGAATACTAGTCTAGGAACTAGAAACTAGATGATTACAAAACTGGAGAACTAGAAAATTGGTCCGGGAACTGGAAACTAAGTGATATAGAAATATAAAACTAGAAAATATATAATGATATATATATATAATATATAATAAATGGAGTTGAAAAATCTCAACTGGGAATAAATGAATATTTCCCATGGGGATCATTCAGAATGACGATGAACTGAATTCATCAGAAATTAATGAGAAAGCGGACAATATGAACTGAGTTTGGAGAATGATAAAATAATGATGAGACAAAAAACAGAATATGATTGGGTTCAATTCGTGAATAGTTTCAATCAGAGTAAAATAATGTCGATGATATGAGAAAAAAAGTGGATGAAATTACAGATTATAATTCAACATTTACGAAACAATTACTTTCGAGATTGATAATTCTCCACAGGTCGAAACACTCCACGGGTCAAAACACTCCACAGATCGCAGCTTCTGACGGATCAACATGAAACTTTTTTGTACACGCAAAATCATCGAGCTTGGAACTATGTACAGTTTTGGGAATGAATCAGTTGGACCGATTTTGATAAATGTCATTCCAAATTTTCTGAAAACTCTATAAGACTGAGCCTGGCAAGAAAATATGAAAAATTAAATCACTCCAAAAATGATGAAATTTTCTCCGAATGTGTATACAAGAATGATACACATTATCACCATTTTGTGAGCAATTCAAATCAGTCGTTTTGTAGCATTTTATTTTCAATAACTGTTATTATTCAACGAATATATATAGAAATAATAGCAGAATCAGGTTTCCAAGATTCACTGTTTTCTAGATTCGATATTTACCAAAGAATGAAGTATGCGTCAAGGTGTGTAGAATACCAGAGTCGATGAAGTAGCAAGGGTGGAATTGCTTCAACGACTTTTTTAACTCATTCAAATATCTCGCTCATCCCACAACGCATTTGCTGTGTTTGCCTGATGTTTAGTCATCGAAGCTTCCGGAACAGTTGTGCATCCGTTTTTTTTTTCATTTCGAAAAATATATCCGATGGCGGAAGTACGAAGAGTCCACTGAAAATGTGGGTCGAGATCATTTCCAATCACTGTTCCCTTATGCACGAACAACTGCAAATATTATCGACCCAGATAACAAGATCCGGATAAAATATTCAAATAGCTTTATGATACATACCCGTACCACTTCCTATTTGAGTTCATTTCTCCGCTTTCTCTCTCTCTCTCTCTCTCTCTCTCTCTCTCTCTCTTTCTTTCTTTCTATTTCTCTCGGGAAGTTCCAGATGGAGAAAGAGACTGTAGATAACAACGAATAGATTTCAGAACACAGTAACTTGAAACAGATCGGATATTTGATTGAACTCAATCAAAATCAAAGTTGAGAAATGAATATGAAAAATGGTATACAGAAAAATCAGGAAGAAAAAAAACGATGCTTTCCATCACGGAATTATGAATATTTTTGATTCATCAAATTTGGAAAAAAAAAAAAATTAATTCAATTTTTCATTCAACAATATATTGTTGAAGCATTATTTTTTATGATTGATTTCAACACATACCGAGACGCCTGGCCGAGTGTTAACACATTAAACCGTCATTCGGGAGACCGGGGTTCGATTCCCGCCATGGTCGACCATCCTGCCAGGGGTTTTTCGTGTTTTTTTTCTGTCGTTCAGGTTGATTCTGGGATGGTTCCTTAACAACAGGTCACGACCAACTCCTTCCCACCATACAAAACACCTAATAAAATAACCTTTTATCCCATCATCCCATCATCTCATTCATCATCCACTGACGCCAATAGATCGTAGCTATCGGTATGGTGCGTCGTTATAAAACCCAATAAATGAATAAAAAATTAAACACATCGACTAGAAAAACTTGGAATCTCTACTATCTATCCCTCCCTCTCTCTCTCTCTCACTCTCTCTCTCTCTCTCTCTCTCATCTCTCTCTCTCTCTCTCTCCCTCTCTCTCTCTCTTTCTCGCTCTCTCTCTCTCTCTCTCTCTCTCTCACTCTCTCTCTCTCTCTCTCTCTCTCTCTCTCCCTTTCTCTCTCTCTCTCACTCTCTCTCTCTCTCTCTTTCTCTCTCTCTCTCACTCTCTCTCTCTCTCTCTCTTTCTCGCTCTCTCTCTCTCCCTCTCTCTCCCGCTCTCTCTCTCTCTCTCTCTCTCTCTCTCTCATCTCTCTCTCTCTCTCTCTCTCTCTCTCTCTCTTTGTCTTCATTTTTTCACTTCACCCTTCATACATCTTCCGATATCACCGTAAATATTCATCAGAAAATTAAATCCCTCTCTTCCCACTGGTTTATATTGGATGTAAGCCTCTCTCGGCTTTCCACTGCTGATATTCCATCAAGAGAGCCACTCGAACTCCTCTTAGCCCATGGCGCACGTGTACAAAACATGGGCTGGGTGCGTAGTTAACTTCGTTAGTAGAGCATAACTAGGCACATAAAGGATCAATTTCAGCCTCGTTTACTTTATTATCACCACAACATTATTACCTCATACCCCTTTAAGAGCCCTTGGGAGTCGATTCGATGAAATATCAGGTCGTTGGTGATAACTTCAGAAATCAATTATATAAAATATCAAAATATAAGAATAAAATATCGATATAAATCGATGAAATATCGATATGATCGATATGAAATATCAGAATATCAGAATAAAATATCGATAAAAAACGATTAAATATCGATACAAATCGATAAAATATCGATATAATCGATATAAAATATCAAAATATCAGGATAAAATATCGATATAGATCGATAAAATATCGATATAATCGATATAAAATATCAAAATATCAGAATGAAATATCGATGAAGAATATCGAAAGATGAAATATCGATATAATCGATATAAAATATCAAAATAATAATACAGGGAAACACAGCTATTTCTGATACCTCTAAATTGAAGAAGAATCGAACTATAAAACTTATGTCGCGTGATTGTCGAGGGCTTATGATTGGAAATATATTTTCTAGCTGCATCAATCTATGAGAAATGTCGCTTAATTTGTTGAGCATTCAATTGTGTTTTCTCAGCTGTATCAAACTATATAACTCATGTGACCTAGTTGTCGAGCGTTAAGAGCCCATGAAAGTCGATTTATCGAAATATCAGTTGTTTTATGATAATTTTTGAACGGTATGAGATATCAAAATTATAATACGCGATGAACACGGATAACTCAAATAGCTTCAATGTTATGACTCCAATAATATAGCTTCAAGATTGAAGTTATGACTATTTAAGTCACATCATACAGCTGTCAGAAGTCGACAGTTGAAAATCTGTTTTTTCCAGCTGTCGACTCTTGACAGTTATGCGACATGACTTTAACTATCGAAACTTATATTATATCGAAGCTATTATAATTATCTGTGTTTCCAGCGTATTATAATTTTGATATCTCATACCGTTCAAAAGTTATTATCAAACAATTGATATTTCGATGAATCGACTCTCGTGGAATCTTGAGGACTGAAAATGTGTTTTCCTAGCCGTATCAAACTATATGACTGATGTTACAAAAATGTCGAGCATGAGCAATTGAAAATGTATTTTTCAGCTATATTTGCTTCAAAATCATGCGATATATGCGTGAAATAGTTTCTTGAAGGTATCAGGAGTAGCTGTGTTTCCTCCGTATATCATTATTTCTAGGAAAAAGCCATATATGCGTTGTTGTACGAGCGAACAGTGATAGTTTGTCAACTTTTTTTGCGAAACTTTTGCCCACATTCGCCAATTGGGTGACATTTAAGTTATAAATGGGTGAAAAATGCTTCGACTGGTACCAATTTAGCACATTTTATGTTTTTTTTTCAAACCGGCTCACCTGATCAAGCTAAACATTGCCAGGAATGTGTATACAGATGTTATTCAACTTCACACAAAATTTCATATTTTCTAAAAATATATTTTTTTTCCGCCGTGTTATTCTAATAGGTATTCTTGAATTTCGAAAATTCATGAAAATAAAAGTTACTACCCGATAATGCCACAAAACTATACATATCCAAGTTAGATGAGGAACCATGGTGAAAAAGAGTTTGAAGTTGTTAGCTGTAGCCGTTTGACCTGTGGAGAACCGACAAAAAAACATAAAGAAACAACATAAAGACGGACACCAATTTTTTTCAGTATGTCAAATTGAATCTTCGCTGAAGCTCCTCTAATGACATATCATACGTCGTTCTAAAGTTCTCATAAGAAAGCGCTGAATCGACTCTCATAGACTCTTAACAGCCCCAATACGCTCGAGCGATCCTCTCAACCAATTAAAAACCATTCATTCATCGCGTCTATTCAGACTGGAAATTAGAGGCCATCCACTCGACGTAAGAGGGAGAAAACACGGTTGTATGGAGCCGAAAATGAGGATGGCAAGAAAACTGTGACGTCACTTTTCATTTGGAAAAAAAGCGTGTTTATGTGATAGAAGAGGAGAGACGCACAAAGAAAGTGGTCTTCTCTCCTCACGATGATTGTGAAATTTCTATGTTGTAATTTAATTTTCATCTCCATCATTATTTCTATTGAATTCGTAATTTATTTCATTTCAAAAATCGTGAAAAATTCAACCAACTCTTTGGGATGGTGAGATTGCCTTGTCAGTTCTTTATCTCAACGGTTTCAGAATTTTTTTCCCTCCTCCCCCGTTTCTTCCATTGGGAAACCATGGCATCAAGATGATGGTACCGGTATATATATATATATATATATATATATATATATATATATATATATATATATATATATATATATATATATATATATATATATATATATATATATATATATATATATGTATTAATTTCTGATAATTCAGTAACGACATTGGGAATTGTGAGTTATTGATAGATGTATCCACGGTTTTTGTTGTGATCTTCATCATGAACAATCATGACAGCACAAAAATATCACAGATATACAAAGACACTTGTAGTCACAAAAATACTCCGCCACCGTCCATCCTCACAGGGTTTTTCGTGGGCGTCCTCGATCGCCCAGACTATATAATGCTATACTAAACAAACGCGTTATGTGTTGCCGCGTTGATGGATGAGCTGGACTCCTAACGTTGAGAAATGTTCCGTGAAAATGTCATTTACACAAGTAAATGTGGTGTCTCCAAACATATGAGCCAATACATGATGCAATTCGTGGAATGGGTCTCACACCTCCGAATTTGTCCCTGACATATCGGGATGTATATTTTCTATCATATGAATATTGTTATTGTTTCATTCATCCAGAAATTCTTCATATTCATCATCGTCATTTTCTCGAAAACTAATCTACCTCTCCATCACCCAAACTCTATAGTTCTATAGTTCCACAGTTCTATAGTTTATAGTTCCTAATCGACGACTCGCAGTCTCCGCCCCCTTGACGTCACAAATCATACCGTCCAATCAACAGAGCTGTCAGAACTGTAACGGAATTCGAATATTCAATCAGGGTATCTCCAAATGACCACAAATAAAATAGATCCAACTGGCTCACTGGTGAAGCCACGCCTATTCCGAATCTTCAATTGGGAGATAACTAATGCTCGGTTATGTTTCATGAGAAAATTGTTTTGCATCACAGCCCTTGGAGTTCACACATGCAACAAACGAGTGGAGGATATCAAATTGAGATCTGCCCTGACTTTCCTTCATTCACTGTTCATAAGATCCAATGGAGCCCTAATTCATTCCTTAGCAGAACGTGATCTTTCAGGATGATTCTTCAAGACTTGCAAGAACAAATGTGAAGAACTGAATCATCAGATAGGGTGAAGAACTAGTACAACACAGTGAAAATAGAAATAAAAAAAAATGGTTAGTTCGGAAATTTATGGGATATTTGTTGATTTTGATACAAAAATGCCATAATTGAATTTTGATCAAAGTTCTACCCTGTAGTTCTAGATTGCTATTCAATGCAATGTCACACGAACTAATTGAACCTAATTACATCTTTGTACAACGTATATTCCTTTGCCTTCAAGTGTTCTCCTCTCCACTATTATCCACAAACTATGACGGATCTAACCACCCGTGCGTCAATGGTGCGAGATAAGGGGGACGGTCGATCAGAACCTTCTTTCGTGGATATCAAGCGAAGCAGTTTGGAAGAGATCTTTGAAGGAGGATATTTCCTTTGATCATAGTTATTGGTTGCTTTATGAACCTGTGTGATAAGTTATTATGATTATAATTACGCACATCACGTTGCTGCAAAGACAGTGTGAAATAGAGACAAGCAAGATGTCCAATCAGTGAAGTGAATGCCATCTAACTATAACTGAAAGTCTTGGGAGTGGAAATGAAAATAGAAGATAATCACTGAAACTAGTTGAATCGTTAGAAGTGTCGATGTTATTTGTTGTCGAGATGAATGATTTGTCGTGGAGAGATGAATCATGATAGCACATATTAACTCAGTTTTCAAGTTGAATTATTTCTAGTCAAACTCCAATTCCACTAAGGCCCGGTTTCATCAATCTCAGTTGGGGTGCTAATCCATTAACTATCAATTGAAGGTACGAACAAAAATGCAATCAATGGTGATAACAAGTCAAGGGGACATTGTAAGCCCTATCCCTTCCATGTTGAAAAAACAAATTTTATATACCTTTATCTCAGAAACTACTTCATCTAGGATACTCATTTTTCTTATACATGCACCTTGATAGTATTTGTACATACTAACAGGATTTTATAAACATATTGCAACAATGCTGACAACAATGCAATTTTCAACAATGCTCCAAAATTTGCTACATTTTTCAACTTGTTTTAATTTTTTTCAATACCATGTATTTGTTGCAGAGTTTAAAAATCCTGTCCACATATGTAGTACATATGTTCAAACATACAGAAAAAATTTCAAGGATCTAGCTCCAACAGTTTTTGAGAAAAAGGTGCATTAGTGAGAAAATATTGATTTTCAAGATAAATGCACTTGAGAATGATGTTTCTTGGATTTATTCCAAAACAGTCAGAACAACAATAGAATCCGGCATGCTATGATATTGAGATGTTTTCATGCATCACTAAATATTCGATTGTAATCAAACTATTTGGGTTTTCAAAACGAATCTTTCTCTGATCAGTTGAGAATGGATCAAATTATTTTGAAATATAAGAAAAAAAGTGGAAAAAACATCTTTTGGCTCACAATGTCCCCTTGATTCACTTACTATTGCCTAATCCAGTTTCCTAAAACTGGGCCTTGGAACAGATTCCTACCGGGAACTAATCTTCAAAACAAGAGTCACATTCTCGCTACTCGAACAGATATCCATGAGAGATGTATGCTGTAACAATTGTGGTCAGATCAGCTGTATTTTAAGAATATCAATCCTAATTCAATTCAATTAATTTGTAGTCCATATTAATTGTGATTACAATCACACTCATATATACATTTGATTATGAAAGTATGAGTATTGAAATGAGTCAAGTTATAAATATGATGATTGATAACGTTATAATGGAAAAAATTGAAATTAAAATTAAAAAACAATCGTGTCAAAGTCATATGTTTTTGTACATTCGTCAACCACATTCAATCACCATTAATTTACTTTTATTCTCACACAGTAATTATATATGCAAGTAGAAGCTTTTGAGAGTTTGTTAATGGTATAAAATGAATGTGAAATAAGGAAGCTTTCCACGCTTTCCTCGAATATTACTCTTGAAGTGGTCTGGTTTTCAAAAATAGTTGGTTAATTATAAAAAAAAGTAGGTCTCAACAGATTATCAGCTATTTCAAGCTATATCAGCTATATATCAGCTATTAATCTCTCCACACAGATACATTTCCACCACTCTGAGAAGTTAACTTGACCGACAAGTTTCATGTTAATGTGTTCAATTCGAATAGCGGAAGTTATACTCTGGTATATGATTCAGTTCTGAGTGGGGATATAGGAGCTTATTAATGTCATTATTCATCAATACTGGTACGTATAATTTGATACATGTTCATTCGAAATGGCGGCCCCCAACAACCGGCACCTCCACCGGTATATATTTCAAAAGCTCAAAGTGGAAAAATATATTTTCAAGTCTTTCAATGTGATTTTTTGAGTTGATAATTTCAAATTTGAGTTGCTCGAGTTGACCAATCCACAAATAATTGTGTATTTGATTGATCTCCTGATTTCTCTTGATCATGTTCCTACATTCAGGATGAGATGGATATCATTATCAATTATCATTATCATCATTATCATCATCATTATCATTATCGTTATCATTTTTATCATTATATATTTTAATATCATCTATGTCGCCACTATTCACTTGAAGATGACTGATTGTGAGATGACTAAGACTCCAGTTGAAAATTTCCAACAATCGTCTATGAATTCAACAACCGACAACGGCCCTTCCACGCATATTGGAATTAGAGTGTGAAACGATAGATGTTGACAGTACGTGATCTGCATTGTGGAACAAGCGTCTTTGAACCACACGAGCCAAAACCCATACGTGCGTACACGCATGATAATAATCACATACGCATGATACGACACGTGTTATCTTCTAATCAAACTCACCTTCTTCTTGTTCTTCATGAGATTCGCGTCGCGCGAGTCCTGCGCGTTACCCGGCGTCTTCGAGCCCCACAGACGCAGTGCCATGCGTGCGTACACGCACGAGATGACGCACAACGGGATCATGTACTGGAGGATGACGAGGATCAGGCGGTAGAGCATCATCTGCTCGTGGCTGAGGTGCACGTTGCGGCAGAACGGCTTCATCGGGCTCCCTAGAGGCAATAGAAGACAGCGTGTTATAGTCTGTCACACTACTCTAGAGTAACTGTTGCTAACTCATCAATTAGCCTAATTTTTAAGTGATATAAACATGTCAGTCATAGCGTCAACAGTAACAAAGGAACTATTCTGTCGTATTTTGAGGACAAGTTTGTAAGTAGGTAAGGGTTGTTCTGCGACGTTGCTACATTGCTTCAGAAATCTATAGGATCGAAACTCAAGTGATTCGTGGTATGCATAAATATTGAAGGTGATATAGTATGCAACAGTGTATCAGTGCGAGGAAGTCTGTAGGGATGATTGACATATTCATGTGCTTACTTCTCGCCGGAAAATACAGAGCAACTACAAACATCTCCGATAGTTATTCTAGAATGGTGAGACATATTATAGCTGCTAGTCGATATGCATTGAGGGTTGCGTTGGTTTGTCGATTGGAGATGGTGTTCTCACTTCCTATCTCATCTTATTTTTGAAATGTGTTTCGATTCACGAGCCACATTTTGAGAATTATAGATCGTGCGTGGATGAGTATGTGATGAAAGGAACCAACATCACGTTCACATCATCTCAGTTGATGACAGCTGTCATCAAGTATGTCAGCCTGTCATCCGTCTCTACAGAACAAATTTAAATAGATAGAGCAGCGTTCAAGATTCTCAGAAAAGTACAAATGGAAATGGAGAAATGAGAAAAATTAGAAAAATTAGAATTTCGAGAAATGGAAAGTGTTTTCGAATCAGTGAAGTCACCATCTCCAACTGGCGAACCAATCGCAACCCTCAATGCTGTTAGCACTGTCACGATCCTGCTGGCACTGTCACGATCCTGCTGGCACTGTCACGATCCTGCTGGCACTGTCACGATCCTGCTGGCACTGTTATCAATCAGATTGGATCAGATACAATTGTATACCAATAACCGCGACAACTTCAGGTCCACATATTTATCGCTGCAACTTCAAAAGCTTGATGAGATTGGAAGATGTAGTCTCATTTTTTCATCGTGATTCTCGTCGTGGAAAAATTTTGATATTTCACGTTTTCATTCGTATTTGTTCTGATGATAGACCATATCGACTACTTCTGAAGATACGAGTATATCCAACAACCTTCAAGATTCTCACAAACGTTCGAGAAGATGATGAGTGATATATTTTTTTGACAAGCCATATTTTTTATTTTTTTTTCAATGATATCGAAACTTGATACAAAATCATTGTTCCCCAATTAAGGCTATGGATGAGAGTAAATGGATGAAAGTAATGGATTAATAAGTAATTCATAGAGTACGTAATAGTAATTAGTAAGTAATTTATGGATGAAAGTAATATGAGCTATATTCTGCAGTTGGATCAAGGTTGTCGTCGTGCTCGTGCCAATCTTATTCTGATCATTCTGAACCAATCATCTCTGACCTCAAATTCAACTATCCTCATTCAGTTGAATCGAATCGACCAGTCATCTGAACCAACAGCCATAGATATAAGACGGAAACAGATAGTGGTAGTGGTGTCCATGTTGCTTTCCGTAGTAATCTGCTGTTCACTCTCCAAAAAAAAAATCCTCAATATTCCAATGATGCAGAATCGCTCACGAAATATCTCGAATACCTACCTAACGGTGCACATGTAACAGTAAGTTTGATGGAGTTTACCTTGTCCTTCTTCGTGTACAATCTCCACCCTCAGGATGACGGCCATCGGCGCCGCCAGTGCTGCCGCCATGCACCAGATACCGGCGATAATCAGGCGAGCACGCAGCTTCGACGGTCGAGCACTGAAACATGGCAACAAATCACCTGTTTTAACTTTTCAACAAGTTTTTTTCTATAGAAATCGACAATCTAGGACGCAATAGTTGTACCCTGATGAGGGCTGATGATGAGAAGGTGAAAGCGTCTGAATGAGGCATCACAAAGGCAATCTTGTCGAGACAATAATGAATAGAACGAAATGGAGGTCACCAACGTTCATGGATGAAGAAGTATGAGGTTTTCGTGGAAGCAGCAAAATTCAATTGGAATCTCATCACAATTGTGTGTAGGTATATATGTGCATCTCACTTGTGACGTTTTGGGCTGAAGGGGGTGGAGAGGGGTGAGGGTACCTGTTGAATGAGAGAAGAAGCCACCCGAGAGGACATCACTACTGTGATATGTGTGTGAGAGAGAAATACCGATGCGTTGTGTTGATGTAGCTGGATGATGTGATGTTTCGCACTTGCTCACTCACTCTCTGTGAACCAGAACAGAGTCAACGCGCATGACGGCGTTCGTGACGGTCATATTCACAGAGTGTCAGCTCGTATCGAAATACAGACGTATCCACGTCAAACAGGGATATTTGGAAGAAGAGAAGGAATTGAAGAATTGAAAGAAAAAATATGACTCTCAAAATGTGTTTCTACCAACTGAAATGATTGCAATTTGTTCACTTTTGCTGATACACTTGAAGTACTATTCCGGAGTTTGCTCTCTTTCTATCCCTCTATCTCTCTCTTTATCTCTCTCTCTCTCTTTGTCTCTCTCTCTCTCTGTCTCACTCTTTCTCTCTCTCTCTCTCTCTTTCCGTCTCTCTCTCTCTCTCTCTCTCTTTCCGTCTCTCTCTCTTTGTCTCTCTCTTTGTCTCTCTCTCTCTTTCTCTCTCTCTCTCTCTTTCCATCTCTCTCCCTATCTCTCTCTCTCTCCCTCTCTCTCTCTCTCTCTCTCTCTGCACTCACCGGTAATGTCATTGATGTCAAACACTGAGAGTGAGAACCATTTCACTTGTATCAATGCTGTCAGGAGCTTTTCGTAATTGACAAACTTTCACTCTCTCTGTGAGTGTTTCACTCTCTCTGTGAGTGTTTCAATCTCTCTGTGAGTGTTCTACTCGGCTTCTGAGACGTGATCAATGTACAGATGATTCTGAGGACCGCAAATACCCTCCGTACTCCAACTTCCACTCTCGACCATGAGAGAAGAGTTGTGTGAGCTCACCGTGTGAAGCATGAGAGTGTTTGCATTGGAAGTGGATTTGTTCACACCGAATAATTCGAGCATTTATTCCGTTAATCGTAACCAAACAACTTTACCCCAATCATTCTGAATGCTCGTGAGCAAGGATTCAATGTTAACGTACTGATTTTTATTTATTTTTGTATCGAAGATTCGATTATTTAGTGAATCTGTCATTCACAATAATAGTGCTGAACTGATTTCGGAGATGCGACCCCTTCTTATGGAAGAAATCACCAATTTTTTTAAAATCTCACGAGAAGTATACTTCAATAAGACAAAATAGAGAACGAATATCTGAAAATTTCTGAATTTCGAATAGATAGAACAAGAGAATGATACACATTTCCACATAATTATGGAACACTATCCTATATCAATCATTATCAATATCATAAATTTCCTTCAATCACATCTTCATAATTTCATTGGAGGTCAATCATTATTTAGACATTTTGCGAGAAAAAAAAACCTCCAGTTCAAAATGACATTCAATATAATCAAACATGTATGGTTCGTAGCAAGTTATAGAGATGGCAGGGAGTGACCTGACTCATTATAGGCTTCTGTCGCTTAAAAAATGACAAACAATCGTTACCATAGCAATACAGCGAACTGGTTGACTACCAAACATTCTGATTGGTCATTTCCAACCGGTGGACATTGTTGTCTGTCAATTTTATCAATGAGTGACGTCACTTGACAGAAGCCTATAGTATCAAATCCGAAACGAGTTACTCCTCTGGTAAAGCAATCTTCTTTCAATACATACGAATAGGAAGTATCTGCAATATTTCAAATAACTGTGTGACGTTATCACTCTTCGAATATAATCCCCGTGAACAACTCTCGATCGAAGTCCTATAATGAGCCGGTCTCTAATCTTCAAACACATGCACGGGTGACCATTCATCGCGATATTCATCAATAAACCATCAGAACTTTTTCTCTACAGAAAAATTCCAGTGAAGCGATTAAGTCAGAGCGAGTACGGAGTATTTTCTATAGTGTGTTATCAAAAAATAATGATTCTGATCGAATCTACGCAACCAACCGATTAATCAAAGCATGCATATTATTGTAGGACTACAGTTTGCATATTCCTTCCATCTCAAATCCCATCGTTAACATTTGAAAATCCTGGAGTATCAAAGTAAAATTCCTTCACTACGCGACGCATGTATGTAAATGTTGGATTACGTTCTCAACAATATTCCACATATCGTTTGATGAACTGTTCGTTGGAAACGATGTGGAATATGAGAGCTTACATGCGGGAGCCCGCACCTGTGTTATCGGGATTGCGGAATTTCAATCAGGAGATCTAACCAATCAGGGACGACCACGATACGATTGTGAAAATTGGAGCCTGACTTGAATTTTTCTGATTTTACAGGTGGTAGTGGATCAGCATGTTGTATCAGCGACATGTTGAAAATATCGAATGAAAATGTGTTGAAAGAAGAAGTTCATTATATATATATATATATATATATATATATATATATATATATATATATATATATATATATATATATATATATATATATATATATATAATATATATATATATATATATATATATATATATATATATATATATATATATATATATCATTTTCAATAGAGCGAAACTTCATATAGAATCATTGATCCCCAATTGAAGCTATGAATGAAAGGTGGGAAAGTATTAGTGGCACAAAATATCGGCAAAATCATAATATGCGGTTGATTGGTCGATAGCCAATGATGAGTCACTCATGAACATCAAGAGAAATATTGAATCGAGCCAATTGGATTGTAATTTCTCATCCTTCAGATCGGTTCATGAAAATATTTTTCGAAAAGTTGATAGTGAATTGTTATTACGATCATGCCCACGCATACGAATCGACGTTTATAGTTATAAAGTTCATAATTTTCCAGGCTATTGTTTTCCAGTCCACGGTACATTCTGAAGTGACAGTTGGAAAGTTTTCGGTTCACAGATTATTTAATTTATAGGTTCACGAGTTTACAGTTTTTAGTTTGAAATGTCAACGTTTCAAAGACGAACGTATGAAACCAGTCTGGAATAGAAAACGTTCAGTAATGTAAAGTTCAATTGAAAATGAATTCTCCAGAACTCGATGGAACATTTCTGTGAAGTATGAACATGTAGTAATTTTATTCCCACATATTGTTCGGTAGTGGAAAAACATTCCATTCCAGTATAAAAGAAGATGGTGGAGAACGAATATAATATACAAATTCAACATTTCCATGTTCTCAACCCTCCATTAACGGAAATTGTGAAACCTCACAATCACAATATGAGATGAATCACAACAATGGATGACGGATCCGAAGTGACACAGAAAATATACAACACCATTGCAATAAAACCAGAAAATTGAAAATAATGAGGCGAATAACAGTAACAATAAAATTGAATATCGAACGCAGTGTTGAAAGACGAATCGGAGACTGATTTTTGAAACAACATCAACGTTTATGTGGTAAATAATGTAGTCTATGTGATGTGAAGTTCAAATATTTCAAATTTATCAAACTATATGACAAATATGAAATAGAATAACAACACATGGAAATAATAACAGAATGAATTCAATACGATATACCGGTACTCAAGAAGAATAAAGAGGAACTGCCATGAGTGCGAAATAAGTTGAATAATAATAAAAAGCCCGCATAAGAACGAATTCTTGCGTGCGGGTAACATAACTTATGATTATTTAACAAAAGTTGGCTATGAAGCAAATAATAAAATAAGTAAAATAAGTACATCTTATTGGTTATTTATTTTATTTATTTATTTTCTTGTCTCCGGATTTCAATGACGGTGGCGAGTACAACATTCACAATCACAATGACACACCATACTAATAATACAATCTAGAAGTATATATATATATAAAAAAAAAAAAAAAATCAACGAAGAAGACAGAAACAAATTTAGATACAATCAGAATGAATATTTGCAAAATTACTCTTGATTGAAAAATAAACAGTTATTTTGTTTTCATTCATTTTTATTTATTTGTCAATTCAAGATTATACAGAAAAGTTCACAATATTCCACAAAGCCTGTAAACAGGCTTATCTGTGGTCTGCATTATAATTATAACACATGAAAAACATAACTGATACAAAATAATTACAGGTATAGTGATGGCGTGTTTAGTTTTGTGAATTATACGAGTTTCAATGATATTATAATGTGCCAATATACCAATACATATATGATAATAATAATGACGATAATAATAATAATTCAATAGTTACCATCATATCATCTCAAATCCTTCCAACCCGCATCATCCATTACTGTGAATTCCTAACAATTTCCTAATAGCTTTATCAGTTCACAGATCTTAACTCGCTAATTGAATAATTCCTTCTGATGATGTTTTGTCGTTCAACATTACTCCCGGCCCAACAAAACAGAACCGGGCTAATTCATCCCCCGGGCCCGGTTCTACCCGGTCTATTCTATCGGAGGGGTTGAATTAAAGTTGGTCTCATCTTGCCTCTGAAGATATAAGTTAATTAAGCCCAGGGCGGCCGGGCTTAAAGTAGATTAGTTTTATGTTTGTCACACATTGTGCAATAGGAAGAAAGTTGGAGGTTCCGACCGACCGTCTTTTATATGCAGTTCCACTGAGAGTCGGGTGTTTCGAGTCGACACTTGTTTGAGGGTGTTGATTGACTTTAGGAGGATTAATACTATTAAAGGAGAGCTGTATAGAAGTCTCCCTGGAATACTGCTGGGATGAATGTTTCGTAATTATATTCGTAAGGTTGATGATAAATAACAAGAATAAATACTTTACATTTTTTCATTAACTTTTTTTTTTTAATTTCTGGATCTGGAACACTTTTCATTGCTTCAAAGTCAGGTTCAGAATGATGCAGGATGGTTCAGAATGATGCAGGATGGTTCAGAATGATGAGGGGGGATGGTTCAGAATGATGCAGGATGGTTCAGAATGATGAGGGTGGATGGTTCAGAATGATGAGGGGGGATGGTTCAGAATGATGAGGGGGGATGGTTCAGAATGATGAGGGGGGATGGTTCAGAATGATGAGGGGGGTGGTTCAGAATGATGAGGGGGGATGGTTCAGAATGATGCAGGATGGTTCAGAATGATGAGGGTGGATGGTTCAGAATGATGCAGGATGGTTCAGAATGATGAGGGGGGATGGTTCAGAATTATGAGGGGGGATGGTTCAGAATGATGAGGGGATATGGTTCAGAATGATGAGGGGGGATGGTTCAGAATTATGAGGGGGGGGATGGTTCAGAATGATGCAGGATGGTTCAGAATGATGAGGGGGGATGGTTCAGAATGATGAGGGGGGATGGTTCAGAATGATGAGGGGGGATGGTTCAGAATGATGAGGGGGAATGGTTCAGAATGATGAGCGGGGATGGTTCAGAATGATGAGGGGGGATGGTTCAGAATGATGAGGGGGGATGGTTCAGAATTATGAGGGGGGGGGATGGTTCAGAATGATGAGGGGGGATGGTTCAGAATTATGAGGGGAGGGGGATGGTTCAGAATGATGAGGGGGGATGGTTCAGAATGATGAGGGGGGATGGTTCAGAATGATGAGGGGGGATGGTTCAGAATGATGAGGGGAGATGGTTCAGAATGATGAGGGGGGATGGTTCAGAATGATGAGGGGGGATGGTTCAGAATGATGAGGGGGGATGGTTCAGAATGATGAGGGGGGATGGTTCAGAATGATGAGGGGGGATGGTTCAGAATGATGAGGGGGGATGGTTCAGAATGATGAGGGGAGATGGTTCAGAATGATGAGGGGGGATGGTTCAGAATGATGAGGGGGAATGGTTCGGACAACTCATCACAGAAGATTTACTCGCTTACAATAATTGAGTTGTCGTAATACAATTTCATAAATAATGAATAATTCACCAACCAGTTTTGAGAAGACGAATTTCCGTTCTCTCCACTTTGCCTCACTTTCGTTTGATTATCAAAATTGGTACGCTAATTGAACAAATTAGGAATGAACCTCATTATCTACACTGTAATCCACAGTTAAGCCATTTTTAGAGATTTGTAGATGTTTCTTCTTGTTGTAGTTGTGTTTTTCTTTCTGTATCAGTGTATGTGACCAATGAAAAAAAAAATATATACATATATAAAAAATGTATGAAAAAAAAATCTCTTGAAAAACTCATGTTCGAATGATATTCCTCTCTCACCTTGTCAACCATTTGTGATCATTTCTGTCGCAAACTTCCGAGTGTAGCATCCTCGAGATTAAAGCTCTTGCTGGTGTTTTAGATTCCAATTAAACCGACTTTGTGAGGCAATACGTGCCTTCACAAATGAAAATGTATTCAACAAAAATGTTCCAAAACAGAAAGTTGTTGATAACTTTTCTCATTACCAATACGTGAAATCCGCACGATTTTTTCACCCTTTGAGGCAGAAGATTACAGAGTATAGTATCTCTTAGAGTATCACAATTATAATGAGACTAATTATACAAACAAGCCACCCCCAATAACCGTTTCAATGACATCAGATGAATTGAATCATAATCACTGCCACTAGGATTGAGTTGAGCTGTTAATGTGCTTTTATTTTAATTGAAATCATTTCCTCCATGACTGACCGTAACGAAACTTTGTAATACGGCATCATGCCTTCAGGACTCGAGGAGAGAGAGAGAGTGAGAGAGAGAGAGAGAGAGAGAGAGAGAGAGAGAGAGAGAGAGAGAGAGAGAGAGAGAGAGAGAGCGAGAGAGAGAGAGAGAGTGAGATAGAGAGAGAGAGACAGAGGGAGTGAGAGAGAGAGAGAGAGAGAGGGAGAGAGAGGGAGAGAGAGAGGGAGTGAGAGAGATAGAGAGAGAGAGAGAAAGAGAGAGAGAGATGGAGAAGATAGAAAGAGAGAGTCAAAGACAGAGAGAAAGGAGCCAAAAAGAAAGAAGATAGAGATAAAAAAAGGTGAGGGAGTGAGAGAAGGAGAGAAAGATAAACTGAAGGAAAGAGAGAAAGAGAGAGAGAGAGAGAGAAAATATGAGAGATATAGAGGAATATATAGAGATAAAGAGAAAGAGAGAGAGAAAGATAGTGTGAGACGGAGAAGAAAAGGACAACAATATTGAAACGTCGAACACATCACTCGATCCTGACTTGAAATGTGACGAGCGATTCCTCCAAGAAACTCACACATCCATCAATCAGGCATGTATGGAAACTGTTATGGAAGTACTTCTGATATTCCGACCCTCTCCAACAATGACTGGTGACGTCACCATTGCAGTACGTGAACCATGAGCATCGTGCTACAACCATGTCCTACCGAGCACATCGACTGTTATATCGACTCTTCACCGAGCGCTACTCTATCTTATCGGCTGAGTCTTTTCCAATAATACGGGCAAAGATCTTAATATGCAAGGCACTCACGTTCGAATATTATTGTTGTGGTACTGACGACTTCATCGATGATATTACTGATATGAAGAAATCTAATGAAAAAACAACCTAAGGCACGTTTTTCTGATCGTTTATCCACCGAGAAGAAGTAATACAATCATATAAAAGACTACGTATTTACGTGATATGTTTTTATTTGTGAAATCTGAAGTCTACCAACGATCGTCTTCCCTGTGCCACATGCAAGCGGGTGGTTCGAGCCTTCATTTCTCGCGACTACAAGATTTCACATATCAGGGTCTAGGTTATTCAATGAGGCTTATTATAAATACCAACCCTTGGGCTCTAAATCAGCTGGTTTCGGCTACGTGCCGCATGCCCTGTACCACATGCAAGCGGGTGGTTCGAGCCTTCATTTCTCGCGACTACAAGATTTCACATATCAGGGTCTAGGTTATCCAATGAGGCTTATTATAAATACCAACCCTTGGGCTCTAAATGAGCTGGTTTCGGCTACGTGCCGCATGCCCTGTGCCACATGCAAGCGGGTGGTTCGAGCCTTCATTTCTCGCGACTACAATATTTCACATATCAGGGTCTGGGTTATCCAATGAGGCTTATTATAAATACCAACCCTTGGGCTCTGAATCAGCTGGTTTCGGCTACCCTGTGCCACATGCCCTGCACCACATGCAAGCGGGTGGTTCGAGCCTTCATTTCTCGCGACTACAATATTTCACATACCAGGGTCTGGGTTATCCAATGAGGCTTATTATAAATACCAACCCTTGGGCTCTAAATCAGCTGGTTTCGGCTACGTGCCGCATGCCCTGTGCCACATGCAAGCGGGTGGTTCGAGCCTTCATTTCTCGCGACTACAATATTTCACATATCAGCTAGGTTATCCAATGAGGCTTATTATGAATACCAACCCTTGGGCTCTAAATCAGCTGGTTTCGGCTACGTGCCGCATGCCCTGTGCCACATGCAAGCGGGTGGTTCGAGCCTTCATTTCTCGCGACTACAAGATTTCAAATATCAGGGTCTAGGTTATCCAATGAGGCTTATTATAAATACCAACCCTTGGGCTCTAAATCAGCTGGTTTCGGCTACGTGCCGCATGCCCTGTGCCACATGCAAGCGGGTGGTTCGAGCCTTCATTTCTCGCGACTACAAGATTTCACATATCAGGGTCTGGGTTATTCAATGAGGCTTATTATAAATACCAACCCTTGGGCTCTAAATGAGCTGGTTTCGGCTACGTGCCGCATGCCCTGTGCCACATGCAAGCGGGTGGTTCGAGCCTTCATTTCTCGCGACTACAAGATTTCACATATCAGGGTCTGGGTTATTCAATGAGGCTTATTATAAATACCAACCCTTGGGCTCTAAATGAGCTGGTTTCGGCTACGTGCCGCATGCCCTGTGCCACATGCAAGCGGGTGGTTCGAGCCTTCATTTCTCGCGACTACAATATTTCACATATCAGGGTCTAGGTTATCCAATGAGGCTTATTATGAATACCAACCCTTGGGCTCTAAATGAGCTGGTTTCGGCTGCGTGCCGCATGCCCTGTGCCACATGCAAGCGGGTGGTTCGAGCCTTCATTTCTCGCGACTACAATATTTCACATATCAGGGTCTGGGTTATCCAATGAGGCTTATTATAAATACCAACCCTTGGGCTCTAAATCAGCTGGTTTCGGCTACGAGCCGCATTGAAGTTGTTCAGATGAAGTTTTCTTGGAGAAAAATCCAACCAGTGGATTCATTAGGAGGAAAACACGCGAACAAATATTGTGGTATTCATCCAAACGAGTAATCAATTTTAGAAGAAGAAATTCGTTCGGGGAATTTTTTCTTGTATCAATATTTGATTCAGCGACGCACCGTACTGATGTTTTTTTTTAACTAGTCAAACGCGAAATATGCGTTGTAAGATGAGCGAGATATCTCAATAAGATATGAAAGTCCTTGAAGTAGTTTTACCCTTGCCACTTTATCGACTTTGGTATTCTAAACACCTTGATATCTGAATAAGCTATGAAAGTCGTTAGAGAAGTTCTACTCTTGCCACTTCATTGACTCTGGTATTCTACACACCTTGACGCATATAAAAAATACTTCATTGTTGGTCAACTCTTGAATCTAGAAAGCAGTGAATCTCGACAACTTAATTCTGTCATAATTTTTATGATATATTTTATGAATATTATCAGTCATTTTATTTTTTTTCTTCAAAACGACTGATCAGAATTGCTTAAAAATTCTTGATAATGTGTAAAATCTATGTATACACATTTAGAGAAAATTTCATTCCATTTGAAGAGATTTTATTTTTCAACATTTTCCGTCCAGCCAAATCTTATGGGGTTTTTAGAAACTTTGAGATGATTTTTCTCAAAATCGGTCTGACCGATTCATTCCAAAAACTATACAGTTCTAAGTTGGATGAGTTTGCGTGTGAAAAAAAGTTTCATGTTCATCAGTCAACCCTTGCGACCTGTGGAGTGCTTACAAAAAAAAAAAAAAAAAAAAAACACACAGACAAAGCTCTATTAGAGTGAGATGGAGACTTCGCCACGCTCATCAAAAATAACATCGAAACTTGATACAAAATTATAACTGAAAACTATTGACGTCGGTAAATGATATATGAAGAGATGTAATAATGACATGTTGGGTTAATTCATCAGGTGTTTTTCAATGGTGAGAAGCAGTCGGCCATGGTTTTTTGTCGAGAAACCATCCCGGGATTGACCTGAAAGATTGAGTAAAACCACGAAAGACCCATGTCAGGATGGTTGACACCAGTGAGAATGGAACCCCGGTCTTCTAAATGACGGTTCAGTGTGCTAGTCACTCGGCCTCTTGTCTTATCGAAACGGTGTCGTTACAAATTCGTTCACGTTGCACGTACACGTAATTTTACGTTACGGTAACTCACATTAATCAGTCAGAAAAGGAACGGATTTTTTTTCCTGGTTCACGTGCCTTACCGGGACGTAAAAAACGTCGCAACCGGGGCTACTATCGATAAGATAAGATAGGATACTATAAGATTATCCAGTAGAATTTGAAATGGGACCATTCTTGATTTCAATGCACAGGCGCTCACCGCCTTCTAGCAGCCGATATTGATTGTTTCCCATGTATTTTAGTACTGTTCGAAAATTTGAACTGTTCATGCACAGGGTTGAAAGCAGAACATCAAGATATTCATATATATATATATATATATATATATATATATATATATATATATATATATATATATATATATATATATATATATATATATATATATATAAATATATATATATAAATATATATATATATATATATATATATATATATATATATATATATATATATATATATTCATATATATATATATGTATATATATATATATATATATATATATATATATATATATATATATATATATATATATATATATATATATATATATATATATATATATATATATATATATATATATATATATATATATATATATATATATATATATATATAACTATGATTAGATCCCATCTTACTCACTCTGACATTGTGTGAATCTCTCAGCATTAGTGGACATAATGTTGTAACTCCCATCATATCATGAGTGAATATGACACTACAACGCTCAATGGAATTATTCATATGTGCTGAATGGCATTGACAGCATGGGACTTTCTATCGCAGTACTGAGATTTCACGCTCCTCTGAACGTCGTCGCTAGATGGCTCTTTCATTTCTGGAAACGTCTTTCACAAAAATCTTGAGCTGAAACGTTATTGCAGCTTCAAGTTACAAATAGATACACAATCATCTAATATTTCATGCCTCGCGGCAGAGAGCAACAAGTGCAAGTGGTAGTAATTCCATTCATCCTGATTGGCTGTGTTTAACTCGACTTGTCTGCTCGCCTATCACCGTGTCACGTGGTCTCTTGGCTGATTTTCCCCGCGAGAAAGAGCCACCCCGGTGGCTTCAAGCACTCTCAATTGACTTCTCGTGCCAAGTGTTGCAGCTATTCTGGTCTAGATATTAGACTGTCTATGGTTAGAGCATGTGAGGTGCGGAAATTCTACCGGCTAACTACGTCACATTTCAATCTACAAAGGTTTTCTCAATAATTTCCATCCAAACAATTCTCATTAAAACTTTGTTCAATCAATTGAAGCTCATCCCTCATTTGATATTGATGCCACAAAATACTTTGGAATGAATCCTCAAAGCTTGTCAACATCCATACTTCTATACATAAGCTGAATTGATTGACATTAGGTCACGTGGAGCCGTTTCGTTTCTATGAACACTCGGTGGCATATAGATGCGATTCATTCAAAACGCAGCTTTTTGATGATAACATTATATAGAATCGAATGAAAAAATAACCACTGACATGAAATTGAGTTTGAATATTTCGATACAATGACGAGTGTTTGTTTATTGAATGAAGGATATTGAATGTAATCTGAAGCTGTTCTGTTGGAATAGAGGATAATGTTTCAAACGCATTTGACTCTCGAAGAATAAGAAGAGAAAACTGATGAATGGAATACGCAACAATCATTCATTGTTGAAGGATGACATTTGCCAAAAGAGGCAATGCAGTTGATGCGTCGAATGATGAGTGAGATGACAACATGAATGTTCGGAAGAGCTATACACACAGATTTATTTCGAATTTCAACGAATCTCACTTATTAATTCCATACGTCATGACGTGTATTCACTTGTCCCCCCTCTTCCTCTCCCCCACAAGTTAAATTCGAATTTTCTCCAAAGCCATTGGGAAGAAGTGCTCGTTCTGCTCAAAGGCGTTTAAATGATGTGTGCTTAATTTCATAGAGATCCGTCATCAAGTGTGTATCATTTAACTGTTCACATTCAGTGAGAATTTGGTTCATTTTCTAGAGATTTTACCTCTCACATTCACCCACCCAGCCTGATCTCGTGAGAGTTCTATACAAACTTTGAGATGATGTTACTCCAGACTGCCTATAAAGTTCCAAGTTGGATAAGTCCGCTAGTACGGAGAAAGTTTCATTCGAATCTTCCAGACTGTGCGACCTGTGCAGTGCTCACAAACAAACACACAAATAATTGCTGCTCCCGGTAGCTCAGTCAGCTGAGGCACCGCTTCAGAAACTGAATCCCGGATACGGCATGGGTTCCTGTTAACATCCCCTCACCTATCATCACTTCACAATCTCATTATCGCCTATTCATTCGTACCCCGTTTGAAAGAAGCTGTTGGTGGAGTCGTTAAGTTAACAATAATCAATCACCAATCTATAAGTATTGACAATCTGGAAGGAGTATCATAAAAATTGACTATATATTTGGTCCATGAGATCGTGAGTCGATGATAGAAGTTACAAGTAAACGACATACGTGGCGTCACATATTCACTGCATTTTTATATGTATTACAATCTCTCTCCACGCTCTCTCAGCTAGGCTACCTCTGAACAACAATCCGATGCCAATCAACGGCGATCGGATTGGTGTCACGTTCACATGAACAATTACAACACTCACACAAAAATACATACAGTAATTACAATTACAAGTCAGTTGGAAATGGAGACAATAAGATTTCACAAATCTACATTTTTGATAATTACTCATCCGGATGACATTCAAAGAATCTAATTCTCTCTCCTACTGGACACGAGATGCAATTTTCTTCTGTCCGACAGTAGAATGTTCACGGACGAGTGAAGATCTTGCTTGGCCGACTTTTCTATCAACTTGTTGTGTTTCTATCGAAGGAAGTTGATTGAATTAACGTCGAGAGGTCGAAGAGATCATTGCGAGAACGAGATGAAATGAGATAATGAAAAGCCATCTTTACTGTTCACGTTCGTGGACAACGATATGGAACGATGCAATCAACAAGGTTTCACTAACCTTTCATAGTCTCCATTCCGATGTGAATATATATATATATATATATATATATATATATATATATATATATATATATATATATACATATATATGCATCGCATCTGCGAAAGACAAATTGATTGCTTCAAGTTTCCGTCACGTTCATAGTAGAAAAGTATGGAAACTTTTACAATTTGATCGTTTATTTGTTTATATTGTTCTTGTTTGTGAGTCTCCAACAAGCTTCACACATAAGTTAGCTCGCATCATGTTGATATTCTATTTGTTCTTTGTCACTGATGATTTCAAACTTTGATTTGAATCAAAATACGATGTAAGAAGCTCGAATGTATTTTCTAATTCAATTTGTCGGTGATCAATGAACTGAAAGTTTCCTCAGAAGTTGTAGCAATCGTGAAACAATTCATTCTGTTCGGAATTATTTTCTGATCCATTATCAAAACAAATGTGTCTGAGAATTTCAATCAATTCGATTGTGTCATAGAATTAAATTAATCCCGTAACTTCACGATTCTTGGATCAAGTGATTACTGAAAATGAATGTATGTTCAATGGAAACTGAATACGGGCATGCACTTATGAAAACCCTGCCTAATATCCACGATACGTGTGATGATCATCTTAATCCACTTCGATTTGTATTTGAATTCATTAACGGTTTTATGAAATCATGATTGTATGTATGAACTGAGTCAGAATGAGAAAGAAGTACTCTACAAAATAATGGTGTCAGAATGCAATGTAACAACATGAATAAAAATGAATGAAAATTACCAAAAATTGTCCTGTATACAAATAGTTCATCTTGAATGCCAAGTCCTCAAGAGCTCAGTAAGATATCCGTTGACGCTGTAGTAAGATTGTTTGATAAGGTATATTTATCGAGCATGCTGTTGAAAAACTTGTAAGTTTTGACTGGCAGGTGGTTTGAGTCACATGAGCATTCCTATGAGTACAGGGCCCTTATTCCTGAAAGATTTCACTTGGTGACACGAGTCACTTTTCGGTTTATCGTACTAAAATGACCGATTGCTGTTCCCGATATACTGATGTGAGTCACTTTCTCCACATTTCAGTGTAGCGATGAAAGTGACATGAGTCACTAAAGTGACATCTTCCAGGAATAGGGCCCCAGGACCCTCATTCTTGAGATTATGAGATCATGAGATGAGATTATGAGATGAGATCATTATGTTATGGTATCTTCATATAATTTCCAATGAGATTACCGTAATTCCATCTGAATAATCTCATCTCATAATCTCATAATCTCGAGAATAAAGGACCAGGAGCGCATAATTCGTACTAAGCTCAACATCAAATCAAGAGAGTTCTGCGGACTTGGCTTCAAACAGCTGAGAATTCTTCCTCTTTCTTATCTCTCCCTGATCTATATGCATTCATATATCACCCAGCTTCATTCATAATGATGAATCATCAATCAATCATTTTTTGTTTTAATTGTCTTTTTCTTCCTGTATCAGTGTATGTAACCGATACAAAAAAAAATATATATCAAAATAACAACATGAATATAAGCATATCATACAAATACAATAATAATACAAGAAAATAAAATAACATGAGACTATTCTATGGGGAACGCTCAACATGCTTTTGGATTATTCATTCTTGTGCAAGCAATACGCTATTCAGCAGAAACCAGTTCAGATCCGTGTGGGGGTGTTCACTATGGGGGCACTCGGGCTAATATAATAAGAATTTTGCATATTTCTACTTTACTCTCTCTTCATATTCCCATGTCTATCATTTATGAATATGAAAACAAATATGGTTCGATAGCAAACAAGATTATTCGATAAGAGGACATGACGATATATATATATATATATATATATATATATATATATATATATATATATATATATATATATATATATATATATATATATATAAATATACCAATTGAGCTGAAAAATTGGGGAATTTTCTATCACATTCTTAATTCTCATCCCATTTCATTGTCAACTCTTCTCTATTTTGAAGAGTCACAAGAATGTCTTTGTTCCATCTCTCACGTTTCGATTCCTTTCCTAATATCACTCCATCATCCTATTCTATTTAAAACGGATTCATTGAATATTCGGAATTCATTATTCACCATTCGGCTCCGGAGTGCTTCATCTCAACACACAAAGAGTGTTCTGAGAATTGTCTCATCCCTATTTGTCCTCCAAGTACTCCAGGAATTGACATTTCAAGTGGAAGATCAGATTCATGGCTACATCATGTGAGCCTCATGGAATGATTCGCCCATAACATGAGAGAAAATTAGAGAAGAAATATTTCATCCCGCAATCAAAGTCGGCTTCCTTGTGTTGACCGTTGCCTGGGAGACACATTATATAACCGAGAATAACAAGATATACAGTGTTATAGAATTACTTGTATCCTCAGAAGATGAAGAAGCGAACCACCCGTGCGCTAGTTGTGTGGGATGGGGTGGACGGTCGATCGACACATTCTCATCAGGTAGATGGAAGTATATGAGAGGTCACTGTACTGGAAATCATTATTTTATATTTGGAACTGATTTTGTATGGTTGGTGCACGTGTGAGATGAGCTATATATATATATATATATATATATATATATATATATATATATATATATATATATATATATATATATATAAATATATATATATATATATATGTATATATATATATATATATATATATATATATATATATATATTTATTTATATATATATATATATATGTATATATATATATATATATATATATATATATATATATATATATATATGTATATATATATATATATATATATATATATATATATATATATATATATATATATATATATATATATATATATATATATATGTATATATGTTATATATGTATATGAATGTTCTCAGATATATATGAATAGATATAAAATGTTGATATAAAAGTAGATATCATATGTTCGTAGATATGTGAAGAATATTTTATTCTGAAGTGTTTTTACTCCATCAATGAGTACATAACTGACAAGGACTAAGTCGGATTAGAAATAATGGATAAGAGGCCTATAAACTAAGATGGAACCTTCAATACGTGCTATTGTGGTAATGGCTATCCTATATGAGTATAGTATTTTCATGATGTTCTCTTTTTTTTCTTTGATATTCAAAATGTTGAATGTTTTCTCTTTCATATGTTCATACTGTGACCCTGACGCTTCTTATATCATATTCATCGAGAATGAATAAAAAATATTATCATTATTAAAATAATGAGAAAGTAATAAACAGTATAGCCTCAAATGAAAAGTGTTAGTTTTCAAACAGATATGAAAATATAATATAAAGATAACCGAAATGGCGAATAATTATGCTCCGAATGTAAGTACAAATGGTTTCTCAAAATGGCAATGGATCCTCTCAAGGATGAAATTTCCATCAAAATGATGAAATCACTGTTTAGGTAAAACTTCCTACGTGGGTTCTATATTATAATATTGAACGAGATAATTCGGGAGAGCGATCGTAGGACCAAACCTCGTCGGTGTGATGACAAAGTTTCTCCACGTTCGAAGCATGTTCAGCTAACTCACAAGAATTGCCTTAACAACTTCATACCGACCGAACTCTCATCTTTGACCTGCCCTCGAACACACTTGGACCAGAACAAAGATGGTCATCACACTGACTCCCGTTTTGATCTCAAACATACGTGGAGAGAGAGAGAAATCTCAACATTGCTTATCATAATAATACCATAACCTCTATCGCATACAGTCAAGAGGGTGATTTCAAAAATGATTCAAGATGATGGTTCTCTTGAATCGTCGAGTTTTTTTTTCTTTTCTTTTCTTTCTTTTTTTTCAATATTCATTTCATTTTCTATTCTCATTCTAAATAAGTAATCAATTACGGTATTCAATTTTCTGGACTAGGAGAACGCGAAATATGCGTTGTAAGATGAGCGAGATATCCGAATATGGTATAAAAGTCGTTAAAGTAGTTCTACCCTTGCCACTCTATCGACTCTTGTATTCTACGCACCTTGATATCTGAATAAGGTTTCAAAGCCGTTAAAGTAGTCCTACCTTTGCTACATTATCGACTCTGGTGTTCTACACACCTTGACGTATATGAAAAATACTTAATTGTTGGGCAGACATCGAATCTAGGAAGCAGTGAATCTTGGCAACCATGAATCTGCTTCAATAATATTTGAGGAATCAAAACAGTTAATTCAATAATTTTCTTCGCTGGTTGGAATTGCATACAACATCGTGATGATGTGTATCATTCATGTATACACATCCACAGGAAATGTCATTCTATTCGAAGATATTTTATCTCATGAATTTTCTTGCCCAGTTTGATTTTTGGAAATTTTGAGATGATATTTCAAAAAATGGTCAGACCGATTCATACCAAAAACTGAACAGTTCTAATTTGGATAAGTTTTCGTGTGCAAAAAAGTTCAATGTCAATCAGTCAACCCCTGCGACCTGTGGAGTGCCCACAAAAAATAAATATAATAAAAAAAACAGGCAATGCCCATAAGAGTAGGATGGAATCTCCGCTTACGCTCATCTAATTATTATTATCTAATTATGTTTTAAGCGGTATTCGAACCCACGCTTGACTTGACTCACTTCTTGGAAATGCATCGACTGCACTGTTGGCTGGTTATATATATGGTATATGATTCCATGAATTCGAGGTATTCTTATATATTCTCGGAGAATAAATTTAAACCTGAGTTTTGTAGTTCAACCGTCGAGTCTAAGTCTATGCTCCATTGATCAATACGATATAGAATGAGATCAAGAAGTGCGTTTAGAAAGTGAGTGAGTGATTCGAGAGGAACATATTATCAACTGAACCTCGTAGTGCGTGCAATCTATCCGACAGAAGCGTAGATTCGAAACATCAAACGTTGGAAACGTACTTATTGGAACGTAAGACATCGTTTCAAGCTCACTCCGTGTGAATGGAATCTCCTGTGATCCCGATATTCAAAAGACTGGTATTGGATGCGTGAATATTGTCCATTGAGAGAATCAAAATACCGGCACATGCAGTGTGGTGGTTAACGCACTTGTTCCATGTAACCCGGGAGGTAGTGAGTATATCGGACCCGGTTCGATCCCCGCTACCGTCCATATTTACAGGGGTTTCTCGTGGTTTATCTCTGTAGTACATAGGAAAATATATGCCAAGACCGCTTCCTTCCCACCATCCTTCCCATCACCTCAAATAACTCAATCTCATTATACCATCATCAATCCAATCCAATTTAAAATCATTCCATTCAAATGTCTTAATCAAACAGAATACATGAACAGACAATAAAAACATACACGATCAAGAATTTGCTGAATGGAAATAAACAGTATCAAGTTATAATTTAGGTTTACTGAAATATTGGCGAGATGATTCATCATTCAATGAGTCATCTCAAGCATCATTCATTCGACGCCAATAGATCCTAATTATCATTACTGTGCGTCGTTATGACCCAATATGAATGGAGAACAGGTAAAGATGACCTTGGGGATATATTCCTGTACAAGATTAACCCAGTTTTAACTCAAACCTGTGCTAAACGTGTATTGAAAAACTGAGAATAACTCTCTATAACCGGATTAAATCTTACAGGAATGCTCCTCCTGGAGTCAACCAGGGTGAATGGTTGAGGTGATGAACTTGAAGTGGTCTGAAAAGTTCGAAGTGATGACGTATGAGAAGAAATGTTATGTCGATGAATTTTGTGAGTCCTGATGACAAATTAATGAAGAAACGGTATTGAAGACTGTGATATTGTGTTATGTTCATGAGAAAAACAGCGAGAGAAGAGCGATTCTTCACAATCATAAGATCATAATATCACATAAAGTGTATGTGAGGAATGAAGGTTCTTCATTCAGAAACAAAAAATCATCATGGAAGCTAGCAAGTTGTCCAATATGCAAATGAATAATTCTTCAAACGAGTTATTTGATGATATCTACACTACACATCATCTCAAAATTGTAAAAAAAATTCTATATTGTTATCAATTTTCCACATGGTTAGCAAATGAACTTGAGGATGATAGAGATCCACGGAATCTCTGAGGAAGACTTGACTGTGGGAGAAGAAAAAATATCAAAGTCTGTATATTTTCAATCCCAAATTGTATAAATTGATTCTATATTGAACTCGGGTGTAACATTTGTAGTCTGTCAACCCAAACCTCTGCAATCTTTGTTCTCCTCAAACAGATCAACAAGCATGAAATATGATCGAATATTCTCATTCCAATTCATTCAACAATTTTTCCTCGTGATCTTTCTTGAAATGTCAAAATATTCGAGAGAAATAATGATGTTGACTGATTTAAAGTCCCAACAATCCATAACATAATAATTGGACCATCTGAATCACTGCTGAGAGGAGAGTGAACTTCATTCCGATATTATTTTTTGTAATCAATTGTTCATCATATTTGTCCCCAAGTGAATATGGGTTTTCCAGCATCCTTCAACTTTGTATTCAACAATCGCATGAAAAGCCACACCAAGTTTCTTCACATTTCAATTATGACTAGTAAAACACTATACGCATTGTTGGACGAGTGAAAAGTATTAGTATGTCGACTTCTTTGCTAAACTTTTACCAAAGTTCGCCAATTGGGTGACATTCAAGTTATAAATGGGTAAAAACTGCTTCGAATGGTATCAATTTAGCACATTTCATGTTTTTTCTTCAAAATGGCTGACCCGATCAAGCTGAGAATCTCCAGAAATGTGTATCAGAATGTAATTCAACTTCACACACAATTTCATCTTTTTCGAAAATAAAAATATTTTTATTTTTTTTCCGCCGTGTTATTCTAACGGGTGTTTTCGAAATTTCGAAAATTCATAAGAAAAAATTTACAACCCGATAGTGCCACAAAACTATACATATCTGAGTTAGATGAGGAACCATGATGAAAAAAAGTTTGAAGTTAATAGCTGTAGCCGTTTGACCTGTGGAGAACCGACAAAAAACATGAAAAAAACAACATAAAAACGAACACCATTTTTTCTCAGCATGTCAAATTGAATCCTCGCTAAAGCTCGTCTAATGAATATTCCTGGAAAATTGGCATCCGTTTTCATGACGATTGGGCCACCATGAAATGTATTGCTCACTTGGTAAAACTTCCAGTAGCAATTATTATTTGTTTCGTATTTATTCCACAACAATCCAACAATCCAACTATCTGAACCCTTACGCAATAAACAACTCGAAATAACGTGTTGGGGCCACCTAGCTCTGAGAGGTGCATCTAGACAATAAGATCTCTGGTTAGGGCTTGATGTCAGTTAGTGTTCTCTACGTTCCTTTGACATTACGTCATTAACATCAGTTAGAGGCTCAACAGTTGTTCGTGATCATAGTGTGAACAGTTTCTAATGAGTCATTACATTCATGAAATTGTACTCGTTAATGGAGTGATTGTATGTAAAGTGTGTTACCCTGTGAGTAATAAGCGTATACTTGTATTTCGTGAACTCGTAACTTACTCCCCGAAGCCCTATTAACTTTCAGTCAGTTCAAAGCACTCAGCATTCAAACAGACTTAAGCTTACTCGACGTACGATCTTACAAGGCGGTGCAAAATCAAACCTAACAACTTTGACAAGGAACGTCAAACTCTTCCAGTTAGTGAATACCTATACGTAATGCGAGAATCCTACAGACAGAACTTGTTTAATTGTTGGAATAGCAACTTGTGCTTCGAAGTTATTCGAGAGTGAAAAGCGTGATAGTTTCGTAGTGTTTGTTTCTCACGATATATTGTTTCAGTGGTAGTTCTGGTTTGGCTCGTCTTACTAGCGATCCTGGTTGCACTGAAACTGATGTAATATTTATATTATTCACGTGGTTTTGTAAAAACACTGAGAATAATTAACAGGTGGTTTGTTGTTTCCAACTAAAGAGGCTATATACGGAGAGAAGAGAGTGGCCAACTATCACGCAGGACGCCATTTTGTGTCCAATATTCAGTCCAAAAGTGTCGTGAACTCACCAATCAGTAGTTGGGATGCTAGAACTTTCAAGTGAAGTTGTTTCATAATCGATGTAATGCAGTCCAACACACATTGTCGAACAACTGATCTGAATTCTGGATCAAAAATGGCGTTCATGCGAGATATATTTCAGAAGCCAATAGAAAACAGTCTCACACCACCCTGAATTCAAATAGGAGATGAACTGAATGACTGATGCATACATATGCATATATGTGGATACATACATATACATTTAAACCTGATCCAGTGTTATTTATTGAGCGTGAGAGGACTTATATGATTGAGCGTGAGGATTTGTGTTGGCCGTGAGAGATTACACATACGTCTTTGTGATACGTTCTTTGATATTTTTATTCCGCTTAGAAAACTCTCAACACAAAATGAACGAAACGCTATCTTTGTGATCCATTCGAGTAGAAAAAAAATTGGTCGAGAGTTATAAAAATATTGTCGATAGAATGTCTTCGATATCAGATCAAAATGTTATCATTCCACTCAAATGGCACAAAGAACTTTTTTCTTGCATATCTCTATGAAAGTTGTATAATATATCAACGGTCAGCTTTACTTCGAATTTTCGATTTATTGAATCATTTTTTTCTGACCATGTTTTTACAGTGGCTACGATGTGGATATTACCTTCAACATATAGCATTATGCCATTATGAAAAATACCAATAATAGTATAATTGACGAGTCGATATAGGCGTGGCTTCACCAGTAGGCCAGTTGGATCTATATCATTTGTAGTCATTTTGAATACCCCGATTGGATATTACAATTTGACTACAGTTCCAACAGCCCTGTTATTGGACGGGATCATTTCTGACGTCATGGGGGCGAAGACTGCGAGTCGTCAACTCCCAATGCTCTTTTCTTCCTATCAGCAATTCAGTCCACGGAGCACCGAGTTCACAAACTGATCCTGTATCATCCTCATTATTGAATATTTGTATACAATTCATTGACACTGAATAACAATGGAGGAAGTACCCCTTCATTTGACGTCAGTCAAGTACACATCAGTAATGAGTGGCAAGGATAATATAACAATACATTCCTTCATCAACAATTGATATTTGTTTTTGTTAACCACGAATCTGTCGATCAATTTTATTTGTCAGTCGCTCCAACAATACAGAATGTGACGTAACTAGAGGTATTCAGAGTAATTGGAGCAAACTGTCAATTAGCATCAACGATGATGAACACAATCATTGTCATGGCAACAAAACATAGACAAATGGATTCGATTATTATTGTCAAAGAGGGAGGGTACAAATTGATGAGGATCATGATAAATGAAAGAGAGAATGTTATGAATTCATTATTCATTTATCTCAGATTCATTTTCGTACGGTTGATTTCTCAATCGATGATTTCTCATCATCTTTAAGATAAAGATTCCAACTCAACAATTTACAGGAAAGTTTTGAGACGCCCTCGGAGCCCAAGCAATCAAGACACTTCTCTAGAGATTGTATTCTAGCAAGCCGTGATTCGGGTGACTAAAAAAAAGGATTTTGTTGACATTGTGCATCCATCAACCAGTGATTTTCACCTCCAAAAACCTGACTGATGAAGGTTTCATTAGGCAATCAGTGATCATCATCATGGATCATAACATACATATATATCATGATATATATGTATGTGTATATGAAAAAAAGTGAAAAAAAAAATATATATATATCTATATATATATATATATACATATATATATATATATATATATATATATATATATATATATATATATATATATATATATATATATATATGTATACATATATACATATATATATACATATATATTTATGTCTATGTGAGAAAAAAAATATATATATATATATTTATATATACACATATGAATGTGAAAATATATATATGTATATTTATATATATATATATATATATATATATATATATATATGTATATATGAATATATATATATATATATATATATATATATATATATATATATATATATATATATATATATGTATATATGAATATATATATATATATATATATATATATATATATATATATATATATATATATATATATATATATGAATATATATATATATATATATATATATATATATATATATATATAGACATATATATATATATATATATATATATATATGTATAAATGAATATATATATATATATATATATATATATATATATATATATATATATATGAATATATATATATATATATATATATATATATATATATATATATATATGGATATATATATATATATATATATATATATATATATATATATATATATAGACATATACATATATATATATATATATATATATATATATATATATATATATATATTTATATATATATATATATATATATATATATATATATACATATATATATATATATATATATATATATATATATATATTCATATATAAATATATATATATATATATATATATATATATATATATATTCATATATATATATATATATATATATATACATATATATATATATATATATATATATATATATATTCATGTATATATATATATATATATATATATATATATATATATATATATCCGAAGAAAACAGATTCCTTCATCCATCTTGTATATTTCTGAGAGTATATGGTTTCCATCACAACAATGATAGTTGTCGATGTATTTCCATCTTCAGTTCTAATGCACTATGTAAGTGCAATTGCAATCAATGTGCAATTCTCTTCGTCACATTCAGAGATGTAAAGATGATCCAGCATTCGAAGCGTTACAGAAAATTGCTCGTCAGATTGCAATGTGGGTTGGAATGAGACGTAATGAGAACTTGAGAAGAGATGAACTGAAGAAGGATGGAAACTCAAACACTTTAACAAGAAACGCTTCACGTGCAGAAACTGTTTCTGGAACTGGAGATGAGAAAACAGGTGATGGTGTTCAGTAGGATCTGATATCGCCAGATGACGATGTTATTCCATCAGATAGATGATTGTTCAAATCAGAAGGTTGTCATTACTTGATTGATCAATTCTTGATTGATCATTATATGTACCATTTTATTCCATCAATATTATTATGACTTATCAATTAAAAAAATCTACTATTCAATGTGTCTTTTAGCCAAAATGATTATCCAATCAAAATGTCTGAATGATGGTTCTATGAAATTATTTTTACCTCACAATATTGTACAACTGTCTACTTCTTAACACTCACACTTTATGTAACTTGACTGCTTTGAATTAATAGTAATCAAAGATATCTCACACTTTTCAAGTAGAATGTAACAAATCACTCAATGTTGAGCTCATTTCTTTTCAATTCGACTACTTTATTTTTCTTAGTGTTTGAAAAATACGTCCAAATTCGAATTGTACTTATGATTCACTATTCTATCCAACAGTAATGTTTTTTTTCAAGGCTTTGTGGATGTCTTGTAATTAAATTTCTCTTTCTTCAACCGTATATGTGACCAATAATAGGAAAATATATATAGAATGATTTTAAACAGAATATATTCAGAAAGATCAGCAATAATACAAATGATACGACGTATGAAAATATCGAGGATCGAAAACTGAAGAGCATATAATAGTTCTGTGTCTACAGAGTCAAGGCGATTACGTGGGAAACTCAAACTTGAATCTCGAATTTGATCGGATGACTTGCTCGAACAAACAATGTTCATTCATGGATGATCTTGTTAGTTCTGGAATTACTAACCGATGAAGGGAATGATGTGATATACTCGCCTCCTAGACTAGATCACAAACAGGATTTGAAATTGGACTCACATGAATTGAAATCAAGTGGGTATAAGGTTCGAGTCCCGCATGAATGCATGGATTTATACCTTCAAATGTATTGACTGATTTGGAATACAATCATCGATAGAATTTTGTGAAAGTTCTGGTTTTCGTTGTATGAAGAGATTAGTTCGGAGAGAAACAAAGTGATGTAGAAGAATGAAGTATTCATGAGTGAATTTGTATTGGAATGGAAACAGAGACTCAATGTAGAATGGAAATATTCCTTGGTGAATCGTCTAATCATCTCTATCGGAAATATGAAACTTCCGTTCCATTGATCAGCATGGGTGAGGTTGGAACCTTTCGTAACATACATGGAATTCCGAGTTGAAGTTTTCTGACCAAGTTTTTCAATAGACGGTGCTATGAAACAATTCACTTCGGAAAGAATCTCTGAGAAATGCTCATCGTTTTTGAGAGAACAAAACAAGCAACTTGATTGTGGGAACATCGCAACTTGATTGCTTCTCTGAATCGCTGGAATCTCACATGTTGGAAAATTCCTGAATGATTTCACTCAATTACCTGGTGAAACTTGTGAGCCATGCCAGGTGACGGCTGAACCAACTAGTATTTTGATATCAATTGGTGTTATATACAGTTCAATTTTCTCAATTGGAAAATCAATCCGTCATATTTTTCAGGTTCTTTCGACATTTCTGTACATAATCAATGATGGGATCATTCAACCTATTCAGTGTGAAACGCAGTCCTTCAGAGTATATTTTTTTTGTCCAAGGAAATCAGAGCTATGTCATTCAATTAGGTTCAATCCATGATTACAACAAGAGAGATCATTCTTTTAATTCATATTCCGGGCAATATGACATATTTTTTGATGAGAAGGGTCCCATGCATGCTTACTTAACATTGAATATTTATCTTCTGAACAGTATATAATGTATTCAAAGATGGTATTTTCAAATCAGAGATCGAAAGCATACTCTTATCTCACGCTTTTTACACAGTTGATGACTATTTTAATTTTATAAAAACTACTTAATGAATTTGGTCGTTTTCAATGGTGCGGAAGATTGATTTTCTAATTTTTTGAAAGATATATAATGATTGATTTAATTGTGAATACTGCATATTTCCTGATTTCCATATCCTTGCTGACAAGGTGTAATAATTCCACTGCTTGAACATCTTTAATGTTTTCAAATTCCAATCTATTTCAATATCAATGTACTCATTGATCCAATGAATGAACTTCATTATTTTGATTATCATCAAACTGATGATCCGTGAACTGGAAAATAGTCAGGTCCCGTTTCACGAATATTAAAATTATTGATTAAGCGATGATAAGTGAATTAGCTTGTTATTACCATTGGTTACCAATGGTATTTTTGTACCTAAATTGATTAATTAGCTTAATTACCACATATTAACTATCGGCAATATGGGGTCTCAGCATAATAACTTCCTAGCACTCCTGATTCCATCCGTTATATTAATACCTTGATCAATCAATTGTCATCAATCAATAGCCATGTATCAATTCTCACGATCAATCCACAACATGATGAATTACTTAGTATGTGTTTTGTTCAAAATATTTCTACCGTTTTTTGACCCCATGAATACTCAACTCTTATCAATGTGAAAGCTCTCACGAATCTTCATGGTATCGATTCCGATGTCTGAACGATTCGGAATATGAAACATAGATTTTCGAATTCAAAAATGACAAATCAATTATTCTCATACATTTTATCGAGCGGATAATCGAATCGTGTGCGAATTGATCATATCATGGAGACGGAAGTGATACAATAGTTACAAGGTGTACTGCTTAATACATACTGAATAATACGTAACTACTTTATTAGAGTGAGATGAAGTCTCTGCCTCACAAGAGGTTGCTCATTAGAAACAGAATAATATGAAAATAAAAATGACAGATCATCGAATAGATCAAAATGACAATATAATAGTGTTTGATGGGAAAAATTGATGATAATATTTGGCCATAGTCTGGAAAATTAAATATTGTAATTGAATAATTATTCAGAAGAAGAGGGGAAAAAGAAGGAAAATATTTGAGAAAGTTATTTGGAGAAGTAAAAAAGACTACTATCATCTTAGAACAGAAACCAATAATTCAAAGTTATTTTCTGAAGATTCTGAATTGGAATTATGATGACATAGTTATTATATCCATATTTCCTGAGAACCTATCCATGTTTGATTGCTATAGTTTTATGATCACAGTATTTCCAAGTCCATGTTCAACCCCAAATATATTCGTCTATAATGTGAGAAGTAAAAACCGTAAAATTGTCCAGAAAATTTTCCATATGGAGTTTTCGAATGTTTTTTTGTTAATTTCACATTTTTCACTTGAAAAATAGAATAATTCTTGTTTCATATTCAGCTTTATTTTCGAAAGCGTCTACTTCTTGATTAAATGAGCCCAGACGTGAACGTTTTTTCATATTTGGACTCTGAAACTGAATTAAACTGAAACTCGTCCCTCGAGGCTGGATTTAATCTTGTAATGAATGTATCTAATTATTGTTGGTCTCAGTCATTGTTCTTAGCGAGGATTATCAACAACGCAATTCATGTCTAGCCAGCAAGAATGAGATATTTCTCTCATTTTTTGCCCCGATATTGATGTCCTGGCATTACGTCACCATGCTTACGTCACAGGTAATATTTCAGGATGGAAAAAAATACACCAAACTCTGCCAGAAAATCCTTTGTGAGGAAATTAGATATGTTTCGAGGATGATTTTCCATTGAACCTTCATCATTTCATCAAATTGATTATCGAGTTCATCTCAAAATTCAAAAGATCAGGTATGTATTTGTGATCAAAAAAAAAAATTCTTCGAAATTATTGTCATCAGTATCATTAACATACCCAATTTTTTTTTTTTTTTATATTGGGTTTTAACGACGCACTGTAATGATTACTAAGATCTATTGGCGTCGGATGAATGATTAATGAGATGATGGGATGATGAGATGAAGGTTGTTATGGGTAGTGGGAAGGATAGTGGGAAGGAAGCAGTTGAACTGAGTGAATGAAGGTAGCGTCAAGCGCACGGAGGAGAAAAAAAAGGAATTTCACCATCCAGATATGACTCATTTGTGACAGGTTATACGAATCTCACTCAGGTTTTGATATTCCAACTAGCTCAGGCCCGGATTCACCAACTATTAACTGGAGTTTGAACCCGGTTCAAATTTTTAATTCAGGTTTGTATTTAGGAAGCCGTTTCATGAAGCCTAAACTGAGATTAGATTTGACCTAAATTGAGCTTGAACGATTTCAATACGAGTTCTTAAACCTAGTTTATCATTAAACCAAGTTTGAAAAAGCCAAGTTTAAACTGAAGTTGATGAAACCCGCCCTTAGTAACGGAAATGACATGCGTAACTAACGATGATGATACATTGATCCGCTGAATGTTGCTTATCCATTTACAATCATTCGTTTAAACTAGTCTCTAACAAACTGAACATTGCATTGAAAGGTTGAAGAGTTGATGAAATTCATGATCGAGGAGGGGACATTCATGTACGTCTAGCAAAGATGCTAGCAGTCGCAACTGGTGATCATCAAGCACCTCCCCGCAAAGTTGATAGCAAATTGCCGCCATGGCAGTTGTTCAACAGGTTTCACGCCTTGCTAGAGCTTGATAGACGTACATGAATGCCTTCTTGTTGATCATCTGTGTTCGACAGAATTATTAATTTCATTATTAATTTTATTCTATTATTATATATAATATATTATTGTTATTATATACTAGGCAAACGCGTTATGTGTTTCCGCGTTGGTGGATGAGCTGGAACATATCAACTTATCTTTGGATTGGTTATTATGTAACATAATATGTATATATACACCTTGAGATCCAAACCATTACATCACCGCCATCTTATTTTACATTAATAATTTATATAATAATAAAGAAGGCTTTGTTTTAATCGTTTACAATCAAGTGGTGACACGTGTTGCTTTGATTTAATAGGTATCTTAATAGCTTTGAATAATTGACACAAATAACATTATATATTTTTTTTACATCGAAACGGCTGATCCGATTTGAGTAAAAGTTCGGAATAATGTGTATCATTATCAGATTGAAATTCTTTGAGAATTTGAATCCTCTCAGATGAAATATTGTTCACGAATGTTTTCCTCTGGCTTATTCTAATGGGATTTTTGAAAACTTTGGAATGAGTTTTCTCAGAAGTTGTCAAACCGATCGCGCCTCAAAACTATACAGCATCAAGTCAGATAGGGGTTCATGTGTGTGCCAAGTTTCAACTGATTTTGAATTTTTGTCTGACCTGTGGAGCGCGAACAAAAAACAAAAAAAAAAAAAAAAAAAAAAAAAAAAAAACAGGCACTTTTTTTTTGGTATAGTGTAATTGAGTCTTCGCTTCGCTCATCCAATAATTTTATTATATGATTAAATTTCTTTTCTTCAATTTTTTTATTTCCTCTGAGAACCTCAAATATTTTCACTTTCATTGATTTTCTACAGTTATTCTCTCAATTTTCATCATTAGCTCAATTTTTGGAGCATAATGTCATTATTATTTATCACAATCTTCAATTTTTCACTTTTTTCAATTATTCAACTATATTTCATCTCTATATATATATATTGATATCAAAATTGTATTTTACACTGATTGTTATCCTGTAAACTTTTTATAAGCCAGGGACCAATAAAGGTTGTTTATATATGTTTAATCTTTCATTTGTCATCGATTATCTTCATTCCCTTCGATCGTTCCTCAATCAGTCTAACTATCTCTTCATAATATTCAAGTGACACTCCTTATGAGTTCCAAGTAATTAATACCAACAGTATCCAGTTTACTGTGGCATTCATTCGTGTAATCAGTGTCTAGTGGGTTATCTGGGTCACTGAGTCAAACCGGATATGGTTCACACACCCAGCTACTAAGGAGAACCACGGAACAACGTGTCACTATGCGGTGTTCTGAACGGCTCTTCAGCGTGTCACTGTTATCCAGGCTAACCGCAGCGTGTTGAGTGCATTGAGGTCACAGAGATCACATTGGGATTTGTGTGGCGGTCGGTATAACGACGAGCCGTCGTGTGGGATGTCTTCGAACTTTAAGAGCTCGTTATGTTGCGCGCGCACCGAACAGTTTGTCTCGCGGGAGATGACGTCATGGAAGACGTTGGAGTGAGTTTTGAGTTGTCTTTCCAGAAATGTTGATTGTTATTGTTTTTTGAATTTATTGGAGAATAGCTTGGCATTTTATTCATCAAGATGACTAGAATTTGGATGGAGAGAGAAATGAATTAATATTCAATTTGTTTGAATCAGTGCGGTTTCAAAGGAATGAGTGAGAATTCTGGTGTTTGAAAGAGGCTGAGCCGAGAGAATGGTGGGACAAAGTCACGATGGTGGAAAATGTCAACTTCAGAATTCATTTCATAGACTTATTATAAGAATGTGCAGTGGTTACTGATCAAATTTTGACGTCATTATCTTGATCCAACTTGGTTCAATAATTCCCAACGATACTTTTTAATGTGTATTATTACCCGTTTCAGCATGCATGCTGAGTCTGAGTTCGGTGGATACTTCACACTTCAATTTAATGTTCGAACAATTTGACGGTTCAAATCAATATATATTTCAACGATTTATAGGGAAGAGGTATTCACGTGTATCATGAAGGCGTCAACAAGCAGTTGAACAGGCTGTTGAATGAGCTCAATCTATGTGTTCCGGGAGGTGAGGGTCATATTGGACCTGATTTAATTCTCACCACCGTCTATTTTCACAGGTTTTTCAGGTACTGTTCATTGTCCGAGCTGATGCCAGAGTGGTTCCCACAATTTGGGTCATCCTCCAATCCTTTTCACTATTCATCCCTATCACCCAATAAGACTTGATATCGTTATTACATTCATCCAACGCAAATGGATCTCAGCTGTCATCACAGTGTATTGTTGAACCCAATATAATTGGAATAAAGGGATGAATTATCAGGACTCGGAACACTGTACATTCTCATCATTATCTCTGGAAGAGCAACAGGATCGATACTGGCACAAAGTTATTTGAAAGAATAAATCTCCACGCACTCAGTTATTTCTGAAGCATTTCTGAATGAATTTCTGAAATTCATCAATCAGCGTAGTGGTTAACGCACTCGCTTCATGTGCTCCGGAAGGTGAAGGGCATATCGGACTTGTTTATGTTATCATAAACCAACTTCAACACGTACTGATGGAAATTGAAACATTATTAGCCACGCAAATACAGCAGGAATTGGATTCTTCAGACTCTCTCATTCTTTCTTCCTTTTTTTTCTTGCTTCACCATTTGCTTTCTCTCTTCATTAGACGAGCTTTAGCGAGGATTCAATTTGACATACTGAAAAAAATTGGTGTTCGTTTTTATGTTTTTTTTTTTTTTTTTTTTTTTTTTTTTTGTTTTTATGTTTTTTTGTCGGTTCTCCACAGGTCAAACGGCTACAGCTATCAACTTCAAACTTGTTTTCGTCATGGTTCCTCATCTAACTTAGATCTGTATAGTTTTGTGGCATTATCGGGTGGTAACTTTTTTTTTATGAATTTTAGAAATTTCAAAAATCCCCATTAGAATAACCCGGAGGAAAATACTTGAAAAATCAAAATTTTTCAAGACCTCTCAAATTTTCGCCGAATATAAAGGAAACTATTAAGCACATTTTGAGAGATTTTTCGCATCAATCGGATGAGAAATAACGAAGAAAACGCATTTATAAAGCATTTTCCCATCAATTTAGGCTATTACGGGAACCAATTAAATCTATAGCAACAAGTGTCACCAATTAATTCAAAACGATTGAAATGAATGAAGAGGAAGGCCGTGACATAACTGATTCTCGTAAGGTTTTTGAACGTTTGGAGTGATCCAAGGTCTGTAGATGTAGATTGGGTTGACAAATAATTTTTCATTCTAGATTTCTATACCCCTAAGCTCGTCTAACAACGCGCATCCCGCGTTTTCCTAGTTACAATCAAATATGGAACGTCACTTCTGTTCGGAACGCCACTCTTAGTGTTTCAAACGAGTCACCTGATCAAGTGAGCTCTGACAATTTCATTCACTCAGCCATTCAGCCAACATCAGCAGACTGAGTCAACTTGATGACGCCGTGCGTAATGACCGCATCACTCAGCTGATCACTTGTACGCCTCCGCGAGAGATGCAAGTAGACCTGAATAACGATGTGGTAATACCAATTGATTCCATAATAATATAAAGAGGGTGCTCCAATTCATGTCTTGAAAGTGAAATATTTCCGGGGTCAGTTCCCAAGTTCAGGGTCCCGATTGCCTGTAGCGCAACTATTACTTTTATATAGAATTATATGAAACAACAATACTCAACCATGATTTACACGGTTCGGTAGAATTTTAATCCTGGAATTTGCTTTTGTTTACCACCAGCCTACCAAAGTCAAGAGTCGAACAAAGCAGAGTGGGGTAAGTAAGTCGTGGTAATATTCCGCCGATGAGCTTTTTTCAAGTTTCAATTTTTATACGATATGGACAGTAGTCCATTGATTATATTTCTCTAATCAAACTTCAGTATTCATTTGTTTCTATTCAACTTCTATAGTTGCTATGGTAACCTGGACAAAACTTGATATCCCCATTCGTGGACTTCTTCGAAGTGATGATACACATTCATGTGTTATGTAGACAGGAATGTTCTCTGAGTTCTTCGCATTTTCTGAAGTTTTCAATTACCACTTCGATATTTATTTGTTCACTTACAACTTTCATATTCGCTATGGATATTTCTAGGAGATGCGATATCACGCACTTATTATCTTTTGGAAGGAATGCATCTGGAATGATCCAGATTCTGAGTTTCTCGGAGGATAATGTCGAGTGTTTTGAATTCATATTCTGAACGATGGATGTATTCAATCAATAGAATATGGAAAATAATGTCCACATATTTATATTCGCATTATTCAAATTATTGGATAATTATTCATTGATGTATATCCATCATTGAATTTTCTGTCATACTTGAAACAAATACATTGTTTCCTGAACTATCGAGGTGAATGATAGTATGCTATAGAATATGCGGAAAGAATGACGAAGTGGGATCTTTCGATCGGGTCATGTCGGGTCATGAGCGGAAGAAAGTATCAATTTCAACTCATTCAAATGAATGTGAATAGTGAACTGAGACGATAAAAGAGTGGAATTTCTCGTGCTAGAGAACAGAATCTCTGTTCCACTTATCGGTATCTATCTTTTCTTTCCATTTTTTCAACCATTCTTACCGTCCCAATCTTCTTTCGACATAAATCTTTCTTAATATGATGGGAGAAAATAGAAACGAACGCATTCGAAGTGAAAAAAGAAATGAGAAAGTTACGGTCATGTAGCTTACAGACAATAAACTGAGAGACTGGAATAAAAGGTTTTGTTGTTGTTGATGTGCGTGTCGCAGTCGGCCATGGCTACAGCATGGGTGGAGGTGCCGGGCTTGTGGACACGTGCACAATACACGTGGCATTAACCTGTTGAACGACAAGAACCTAGATGCATGGAAGTTTCACGAGTCGATCAGATGGTCACATGAGAATAGAGAATCTCTTGACATCACTGGGAAAACGCAATAATGGCGTCCATGGATGAGTAATCAAGTGTGTGACGCTTCTCGTGTGCGTGACGCAGATATTTCATTTCATTCTCAACAAAAATTTGTAAATATCGGACACATTTTATTGAGTTGATAGAGGGGCTCATTCGATGTAATCCGGAAGGTGAGGGACATATTGAACAGGATTCTATCCCCGTCAGCAATCATCTTTAAATATTTTTCGTGGTTCTACTCTGCGATCCAGGCCAATGTCGTGATGGTTCCTACAGTGTAGGCTATGCAATCACGTTATTTCTATTATACTCTCCATCATCCGATAGATATTCACATCTTACCATCTTTACAACTCATGAATCATACATCCGACGCCAATAGATCTCAGTTATCGTCACACAGTGCGTCGTTTGACACAATATAGACGAGAAAGAATATATCAAATCTCCACAATTAAAACGGTTCTTCACTCTGCGTTGAATCTGTTGTCACACGTATTTCGACCTCCGTTATTATAAGTATATTATTGAATATATTGTGTGAACCATTCATCAATATGATACATTTCATCCATTACTATCAATAACGTAACGGGATATGCAACATGACGCTTTACTTTCGCACCATGCGTATATCACAGGGTTACCGCCTCACAAATTGTATGATAATTTGCTGGTATTATTTTATGTTGATCTATACAAGTATAGATGTTTTTCAATCTGTGAATCCAGCTCTTCTCAACTGCAATAAACCATATTGGGATAAATGTAATTCGAATTAGCCAATTCTAATTTAAAATACGTCTGTAAAAGCATTTAGTCCCCTAGTCAAGAGCCCTACTGCTATATTTACCATTTGATAACTGGATAATTACTCATCATCTACGAGAAAGATTAAAATCAATGCAATTGTACAACTATATACTATACATTGAAATACGAGCCTAATACGTACGATTCGATTTGAAATTGTGAATCTCACAAATGTACACAAAAGCGCGCTGATTCCATCATTGTGAAAACGGCCTAATGTTGAAAGGATGGGACTTACGCCATGTTGCTTATCCCGTCACGTTATTGATAGTAATAGATTTCATATCTATTGATGTTTATATTCTCTACGTAAATCAGGAGTCCAGTATGATTCACGATAGCGAGTGAGGATTTAATATTTCCGTTGATACATAAAATACAGTAAAGGGTTTTATATTCAAATTCGAATAAATTCCAGAACAATATATATCTACAAACTTGATTTCAAGCTCTCATGCTGTATGATACTGATATTTTTATCAAAACCTAATAATTTATGTTGTAACAGATTTATACTTCATCACAATGTGGATAAAAGTGTCATTATTTATTAGAATAATAGTTATGAACGTTATAATATAGCAAGATCTTTATATAGAAACCAGAAACTAACATATTTCATGGTTGTGTAACCAATACGTTTATGGATATGTATAGGAAGAAGAGATGTGACGAACCTCTGAGAAAATAATTTATATATAATACAGTCTCATGGATCTTTTTCCAGTACACATTTACACATGAATGTGAGATTGAACTCTCATCTCTTTTTGATCTCTCTTTGAATGTGAGATAAAACTCTCATCTCCTTTTGATCTCTTTTTGAATGTGAGATTAAACTCTCATCTCTTTTTAATCCTCTCTCCTATTCCGCGATCGATCACTCCAACAGAAACATGTCTGTCATGAGTCTATCCCGAGGAGGCCTGGTTTTATGAATATAACATTTGTTGATTGAACAATGTTTAGCGTATTGACGTGTATTCATACTATGTGAACATTTCTTATACCTTTTTATGAGAGTTTATTTTCGGTAGAATATAAGATTTTTCCGTAATACATTTTGAATGATATGAGATATCAAACTTCTAGTACATAGGTAACACAGTTACTTTTGATATCTTCGAGCTGGTGTGAGATATAACCAGACAAACGTGTTATGTGTTTCCGCGTTGATGGATGAGCTGGAACAATATATCAATATATCTATCGATTGGTTATATATATATATATATATATATATATATATATATATATATATATATATATATATATATATAAATATATATATATATATATATATATATATATATATATATATATATATATATATATATATATGTATATATATGTATATATATATATATATATATATATATATATATATATATATATATTTTTTTTTTTTTTATATATATATATTATATATATATATATATATATATATATATATATATATATATATCCACCTTGAGATCCAAGCCATTACGTCACTGCTCTTCTCTTTCCCAATTGATTTCCATGATAATGAGGGAGGCTTTGTTTCAATCGTTTCCGTTCAAATGGTGACACCTGTTGCTTGGATTCAATTGGTATCTTGATAGCTTTGAGTGATTTTGAAAAATATTGTCAATTTTTTTTTCTCAATTCAGAACGGCCTATCTGATTCAACTGTGAGTTTGTAATATTGTGCATAATCATTATATTGAAATTTCCTGAGAATTTGAATTTTTTCGAAGGAAACATTTTTCACGAATTGTTTCCTGTGTGCTGTGTTTTCTGCTGTGTGTTTCATGTGACGCGGGAGGTGAAGGAACATATCGGACAAGGTTCGATCCCCGCCAGCGTCCATCTTTACAGGGATTTTTCGTGATTTTCCTCTGTAGTCTAGGCTAATGCCGGTATGTTTCCTACAATATAGGCCACAACCGCTTCCTTCCCACTATCCTTTCCATTACCCATAAAACCATCATCTCATCATCCCATCATCTCATTAGTCATCCATTCGACGCCAATGGATCTCAGTTATCATTACAGTGTGTTGCTAAAACTCAATATATATATATATATATATATATATATATATATATATATATATATATATATATATATATATATATATATATATATATATATATATATATATATATATATATATATATGAAAATGAAAATAAGAAAAGAAATACAGTTTCCACCTGCTCGAATCAGTACGTCATCAGCGTTGTATCGCATACGATCCCACTAATATCATACCAACATGAAACGATTGGTTCGAACATTTGTTTCAAACTCCGGTCAATTGTTCTCGAATTTAATATCATCAACAATAAAGATAATTCTGGATCCATTTATCAATTCCAGAAATTGTTATATTCTCTCCGGAATCTGGCAGCAGATGTTTCTCGTAAACTTATCCAATAAGACATTGTGGAGTTGTTCCGGTTCCCAGCTGGAGAAGGAGGAAAAGAAGGAAAAGAAGAGAAAGAAGAAGAAGAATACGTCACTCGAGATTGATTGATGAAATGTGTCACGACTAGAGTAGACAGCACATATGTGGCTTGGAAGTTGTAATGATGATTTCACTACGAAACCAGAATACGAATATCAAGAAGTCATAAGATACATATATTTCTTAACATATCGTTTTTTCTGTCCCAAAACTGGATGAGTTTCACAAGGAAGTTTCATGAAATATACAAAATTAGAGGACAATCATGATGAGCAGGAAGAGAAAGTGAATTCTGGAAGTATAGAAAACTTGGTTCATGAAACTTGATAATCAGATATGGATGATTGAATAATTTATAACGAAGATTTAATTCCACTTCTACTGAGCTTTGTATGATCGTTTTTTTGTAAGCACTGCACAGTAACATGGTTCGCATGAAAAACATGAAACTTCTCATGGACACGTGAACTCAACCAACTTGGAACTATATTATAGTTTTTTGGGAGACCACTTTTGAGAAAATATATCACAAATTTCCGAGGAAGCTCGCAGTATCACCGAACAGAAGCAGTTGAGAGATCACTACAGAGAAATTCAAATTCCTACTGAAAGTTCACACACATACATTTGCACAGATTTCTCTTGATGATCAAAATAGCCTCTTTTAAAGAATCATCATTCAATTGACGACCCGTAATCTCCGCCCCATTGACGTCACAAATCATGATATCCGATCGACGGGGCTGTTGGAACTCAAATATCAATATAAAATATATATCAATATCATTATATCAATATCAAATAAAAATATGGGTGAAATTCAAATATCCAATCAGGTTATATCTCCAAATCACCACAAATGATATGGATCTAGGTGACCGACTGTTGAAGCCACGCTCATTTTCAGTCGTCAATTACTGTATTTCCATTAAATAATCAGAAATGGTGATCATTCTCTATTCAATTTGTTGTACACGGTGATTCATGGCTCTGTATTTCTCCATTTCTGTTTTCAATCTTAGTTTTCACAGTGGAGTTCGTCAAAATTGAATTGTGGTGATAATGATAGATTCAATAATATAATATACAATATACTCGAACCAGTGCATTGTATTTGATCATTAGAGCAAATAATCAGGATGAATTTTTCATTCAGAAATTCCATACATTTTGAAATTTACTAAAATAATGTTCATGTTGGTTTAGTGAGATTAACAGACGCATCAAATTAACGAAACGTCCATTTGCAGCACTCACAATCGCATACAGCCTCCCATGACCTGACGGGGTCATCCCCAACACGAGCGAATACAGAGTTGAATACAAATGCCCAGGGCTCGAGGATTGATTCAAACACACAATTGAATGCCTCCGAACCAATCACTCAACCACTTTCAATTATATATCAACATTTTCACCTCCACCGAACCGTAATAACAAATAATTATTTATTTTTGTTTTTGGAATAGAATATTTGATATTCGTTCTTTCTGGGGAAGGTTTAATGATATTTCACACCGTTCTGTGATGGTATATTTTCAACTCGATTGAATTGCATCATGAAAAGTTCACCTCATATTCACCATTATTCATATTTCAACCCTTTCACATACATGAAAAAAAAAATTATTAATATTATTTCTCATATTGGTAACAACCTTTTACTAACGAAATGGAACTGAAACGAGTGATCACCGGCATATGTAGCTGAGTGGTTAACGCAAACCTTCATCTCATCATCCCATCATCTCATAAATCATCCATCCAACGCCAATAGATCTTAGTCATCATCACAGTGCGTCGTTGAACCCAATATAAAAAGAATGATCGAGTGGATAATACACTGAACCGTCATTCAAGAGACCAGAGTTCAATTTTCGCCATATTCAACCATCCTGAAATGATTTTTTCGTGGTTTCCCTCTGTCGTTCAGTCCAATATCAAGAAAGTTCTTCAACAACAGGCCACGATCGACTCATCCCACTATTCAAAAACAAATTATGGAAAAATCTTCCATATCATCCTCCCGTCATATTTTCCAGCCATTTCAAGTACCAACATATTGAATTGATAATGTTCATGATACTCAAAACTGATTGAAATCATCAAAACTTGTGATTTTTCAACTTTACGATTCACAATTACACATTTTTTCATGCTTTTCATCTCTACTCCAAGTTGCATACCTGATCATGTTGATTCTAACAATTCCCCACGAAATTTTTTTATCTCATTCAGGAATTTAAATTTTCTCAATTTCTATCTCAACCCATCACCTGTAGAGAACAAAAAAAAAAAAAAAAAAAAATGAATAAAAAAAAATATCATATATCATTCACCAACGACAATGGATCTCAGTTCAGTGCGTCGTTGAAGTCCAATATAAATGCATGTATTTAATAAATCAACCATGCGATGGTCACGTGGGGTAGAGGGTTTTATATTTGTTCCCATCATATGAGGATGTAATGATTCACAAGTCTACATGACGAGAAGAATGCCGTGACGTCACACAGAAATGTCACAGTCATACGAGCATGTGTCACGCGTGATTGACGAATATGTGTTCTGACCAGATGTGAGGATATGTCACCCATAGCAACAATCTGTCATTGTTATATGTTAGGGGTGGTGACAGAAAAGCCACGGGAAAATAGCGTGTTATATGTATACAGTATACATTGTTTCGTGCCCTTATTAAAGGGATCGGATCATTTTTCCATGCCCAGTATGCGAGCATTTTTCACAAATTCGAAGCTATATGATGAAATAAAAATACACATGGAATAACTATTTGAATTTCGAATGCCGTTATGAGCATGAGGTATGGCGGGGGAGGTTTCACTCTCCATATTTTGTATTCATTCATTTCATGAAGCTTGGATACAATGAGAAATAACAATTCCTCACAGTATTGCCCATTAGGTCCAGATTATTCTATATGTTGACAAATCCAAGGTTGATGAGAAAAAAAAATTAAAAAATCGAAAATTAAAATCAAGAACCATAAATTGAAAATATACGTTGAAGCACCGAAACCATATTTCACTAGCGATGAAAAATACATTCATCTCACTCTCTTATAGCACTTTCTGTGTTTTCTCTTTGTTTGTTTGTAGTCATTGTACAGATCGCATGATTCAACTGATCAATATGAGACTTCTCAAATACACGAACACTTGCTCATTGGAAACTGTTGAGTCTTTGAGTAAGATCAGTTGAACCATCATTGAAAAACACTCTCTCAGAATTCGTGGAAACCTCATGAGATAGAACTGGCTGGAAAAAATCTGAAAATTCAATCCCTCCGAAAATGATGGAATTTTTAATCAATGTGAATACATCGATAAAATTTGTATGCAATCAGAACGAGCTGATTCGAAGGAAATGGTTCATCACATGTTTTTCGGATGAGCAAAGCGAAGACTCAATTCCACCATACCCGGAAAAAAGTGCTTTTTTCATTACTTTTTCTAGTTCGCGCTCAACAGGTCAAAAAGAGATTTAAAATCAGCTGAAAACTTGACACACACAAGTGTTCTTGTCTAATTCAATACTCTGAAGTTTTGAGCCGCAATCGGTTGAACCACATCTGAGGGAACTAATCTCAGAATTCTCAAAAATAACTTAAGAATAACCCGGAGGAAAAAGTTCGTGAAAAATATTTCCTTCGAGAGAATTTAAATTCTCGGGAAACTTGAACATTTCGATTATACACATTATTCCAAATATCAGTCTGATCAGGTTAGTCGTTCTGATGTGAAAAAATATTCGATCCAATTTTTTGAAATCACTCAAAGCTATTAAGATTCCATTTGGATCCAAGCAACAGGTATCACCATTTGATCGAAAACGATTGAAACAAGGCCTTCTTCATTATCATGGAAATCAATCAGGAAATAGCAGGGTAGTGGCGTGATGATTTGGATCTCAATGTGGATATTTAATATATATATATATATATATATATATATATATATATATATATATATATATATATATATATATATATATATATATATATAAATATACACATATATATATATATATATATATATATATATATATATATATATATATATATATATATATTTATATACTGAACACGCATTCACCGTCTCTATCCTCCATTTTGTACAGATCTTTTCGTTCCCGGAGTCAGGATTATTGTTATTATTATTATTAGAAAAAAAAATATTGAGAATGAAGTAATTATTATTTTCCAATCTCAATTCAAATTTAAACAGCTACTTTCTTCAATATCCGTATTTTCAGCCTAGTGCTGTGACTGTCTGACAAGAAGATGTCTCGTCTCGCATAGATTCTTGTGATCAGTTCAATTTCCGCAACCACCATGGTTCACAGAGCATACAGTACAGCGTGATGGTGTCACTCGTGATGATGTAGATACGGGTTTCGGTATGGAGGATTCATCTTTCACGAATCTGGAGCTGAATCTTGGTGATTTCATTCGAACTTTTGAATAATCTGTTCAATAATGACACGTTTCAATACATTTTTTTTTCATTGGTCACATACACTGATACAGAAAAAAAACAATTACAACAAAAAGACATTCACAAAGCCCTTCAAAAAAGCTCAACTGTGGGTTAAAATAGTGAATTATAAGTACAATTCAAATTCCGACGTATTTCTCAAACATCGAAAATAATAAAGTAGTTGAAGTAAAAAGAGAAAAGAGGAAACATTAAGTGATTTGTTACATTCTATTAATCCATCAATAATATCGAATTCAAAAGTGAGCACAGAAGACCGTGATGTCAAAATCGAAAATCTAGTCAGTATTTCTCCGTTTTCTGTGCTAATTTATAATCATAGTGATGTGAATTAATCATCTCTGAAAATGGCATTCAATCATTCTCTATATCGTTCAGGTTGTGAATGGTCTCATAATGTTTTGGGATGAAAATGGGTGTGTCATTAAAACAAAACAATCCGTTTGGAACTATGTTTCATCAAATGAATGATGAACGAATTCAAATGTTGCCTGGCATTCCGTAATGTAACTTTATAATGAACTTAATAACACGTACTGATCCAACATCCCTATACATTACGTCATGCCTGCCTGGCTGAAGTTACCATGACAACTAGTAAACAAGTTGCATGTATTTGTTATTGCTCATTTTGGAACAGTATACTTACCGCAACAATCACTTCGTATAATAGCCTGAGTCTCTTTGTCTCCAAGGGACCGGGTTTCCGCTTGGACGTTACACGAAAACATCAAAGTCACGGTCTCTTGGACCAGAATCATTCATCATATTTCGTGAACGAAATCCTAATCCGGCCCACGATTTCTTGCCATCAACAAGGGAAATTCACAAGCACACAGTGTGTGACCAGAGAAACTGGCGTTCTAGTAAACTTCAACCAATCAAAGCGCTTGTCCCTCGAGGCTACAGGACGTGGTTTGAAGTGATTGTTCTAGTTTTTCAATATTCCACTCGTTTGGTTCCTGCCATGAAACAAGATGGTCATATGACACATGAAATAACGTCTTGGGACCGGATTGTCCGAAGAAGCAGAGACGTTGATTGGTCCACGGTCATTGTTAGAGCTGTTTGACAAGGCAATGAAATATGATGGCAAACTCACTGTCATTGAGATAGCAGAAATTTAACGTATTCTGTAAGTCAACCTGTGAAACAAAGCTGAGATTTTGTACTACATCAACAATGAGAAGACAAAAAGATTGTGTTGTAATGGTAACTAGCTCCTTCAGTAACAATTGATCAGAGAAATTCTAGCGAATCACGATACAGTTGATATAGGAAGAAATTTATTGTGATCATTGTTGTGAGAATTCAGGTTCATCACTTGTAGCCGCAGCACCGGTATACAAATTATGGGGTGAAATAAAAAATTAGAAAAAAACTGGTTTGGCGAACTATTAGCTTTTTTTCATCAAGATATACAAGGGTTACTGAATCACCATCAATCAAGCTGGATGATCCACAGCCATCTTGTGATTTGCAGTTCTTCTCCAAACGATGTAGTGATGCCAACATATGTTATCATAACACTAAGCTGTACCAACTCGCGTCTGCGAAGTAGAATATTTCCGCTGTCAAAATCAGAGTCCAAAGTCCCAATCGCCAGTAGCGCAACTATCGCTTCAATATCGAACTACACTTGATCAACAATACGGAGTAATGTGACCGGCTATCTCTGCCACTTTAATTGACCATTGTAGATGGGCGTGACTTATACGAAGCAGGGGAAATTTTAGATACCTTGATTGGTTATGTCCCTATTTTCCCCTGCTTCACTGTCCACTTGATTGGTTTTCATTATTTTGTGACATCACGAGGGCGGACGATCTACAATGGTCAATTCACATCCAGTCTATAGGCTTCTGTCACTTAACAAATGACAAACAATCGTTACCATAGCAACACAGCGAAGTGGTGGACTACCAAAGATTGTGATTGGTCAATTCCAACTGGTGGACATTGTTGACTGTCTCTTTCAACAATGAGTGACGTCACTTGACAGAAGCCCATAAGGAAATCCACTAAATCACGATATGCTCTGAACTGACCGCAAGACACCATAAATGCCTCTCATGTTATCAGTATAGGAATCAGTACACCTTCTTCACATCATGATGAAGTATGTTTGTATCACTAGCACTTGTTCTCGATAAGCTCTTTGGTTTCTCACCTGAGTGGGTTCAAGATGGCTCTGTGTCGGTCGACGGCGATAGCGGTCAGTGTGAACACGCTCACGTTCACACTCAGTACCTGGACGAAAGGGCAGAACGCGCACATGAAGTCTGGAAGACTCCAGCGCTGGAGGAGAGCCGCCTGGAACTGGAAACAAAATGGCCGTCACTTGCTGGAGCAAGAACACTTTGTTATGAACCCTGAAGTCACGTTTTCATGACTTGTTGCAGATGGAAGGCGAAAGTCTGCTGCCTGCGATATTCATGAAGACACATTTTTTTCGCATCCACTTCGATACTTGATTCGTTCATATGGATATTTAATTCGACTACAATTGGTGTAATGAAGTAATTTTCAGCATCGTATCATATGGCACGCAAATATGATAACAATGCATGTTTGAAAAGTACTGATTTGGAGGTAATATACCCACATGAAACTCGCTTCTTGTATCAATGAGGGAATTCAGCAAAGGCGTTTTATTCAAGAAGCTGAATTAATTCCATTTTTCGCAGCAGCAAGCGACAGGATCGAGCGGTACAATCTACTGCTTTCTGATTGGCCAGAAAAAAATGCCAGTCACCTGCCTTTCACGACAAGCCATGAGAACGCCACTGTGCCACTGTTGTTCGGGAATTCAATTCAATTGTTGAAACAAATCAGATAAAAGTTAACTGAGAGAAAGGTGTTATACCGTAAGATGACGAAATTACGTCCGCAAAGCGTAACTATGTAAATATACCGATGGCATTCACATATTGACATTATATCATACCACAGTCGATGGAGCAGTTCTACTTACTTTATATACACTTTATTTCCACTTCGCTATACGCTACTTTATCGACTACGATAAACACTCGTTCTACACCCGACCCGAGCTGTGGTCAACGAAACTATTATAACTATACCAGAGGGACCCATCATGTGAAACATGACCGAGTGTGAATGAAGAGGGGATACAAGTTATTGTTGCAGTGTGTGGGTCATTCAAATCGAGGTCAGCATGAGGTCAGATTGAGGTTTGCTCGCCAAGTTTGTGTGAGTGTACGCACTGATGCGAGACTATAAATATAATAACTGAGACACATTGGATGATGTTTTTCATATTGGGTTTTAACGACGCAATGTAATGATGACTAAGATCTATTGGCGTAGGATGAATTATTGATGAGATGATGGGATGATGAGATGAAGGTTTTTATATGATAAACTTTCTGTTCGTTCGAAGTTGATTCTCATCGAAACAAATTCATTCCGTTACAATTTGTTCATAAGTGATATATGCGTCTCGATAACATAGTTTTCATTTTCATTCAACAAATAACAAGAGTGAATTAATCTTGTACTTCTACAAAATGGTCACAATTACGGTGTTTGAATGAGAAAATTGAGTCCATCTTGAACGACAAGAACATGCAATATATTGAAATGATGAGAGTTGTAAGTAAAGTATCGTAACTACACAGTTACAACTATGAATCGACCATATTATTGGAGATCACTTCTTTATATGACTCAGTCGGAAGCGACTTTTCTTCTCGTTTCTTCGTTTCGGTTCTTCGCTCGTTTCGATCGTTTCTACGCTACTTTATCGACTCCGATAGACACTCGTTCTACACCCGACCCGAGTTGTGGTCAACGAAACTATTATTACTATATTACTATACCCGAGGGACCCATCATGTGAAACATAACTTTCGAGCGTCTTCCCCCGTATCTGTAATCGAACATTGCGCGGACACAAATCCAGAATGGGACATATGTTTCCAGAGCTTTGTTTCTGTCCTCCAACTCCTCATTCATAATCCAGATTATATTCCAATTGAAGAAGTCGTTGAGCGGAAAATAATCCTTGACTCAACAGAACAAACCTGGGGGTGAATTCAGGTAGACTTTACTCTCTTAAGTAGCTGTCTTATTGTAAATATAAGACAGAGCTAATTCATGTACGTTTTTTATGTCGTATATGGCTATTCACGATGTGTAAATTCAGGCGAATGACTGTAGCTGTCGTATTAAATCTACGCTAGCTTGAATTTAAGAGAGTAAAAAAGGTACCTGAAATCGCTTTCAGCTAGTCCAGGTTGTCTTACTTGATGAATGTACCATTTTCAAATCTATTTTCAGTGTCCCATTCTGACTATTTTATAGGCGTTCAAAATTCATTCATCTATGTATTTATTATTTATGAATAACGGAACCAAGGTCTCACAAGTGCCACGTAATAATGAGAAAGAAGCGATTATAGCCGACTTATTGTAGGAACTATCCCATCCCGGTATTAGCCTATTTGATTACAGAGAGAAACCACGGAAAACTCCTGTGAAAATGGATGGTGGTGGAGATCGAACCAGATTTGATATTCCATGCCCTACCTGATCACAGTGATCCTGATACTAGGGGGTAGCCCTTGTGAAACACAGTTTATTAATGGTCGGACTTGATATTTAATTCCCAAGTATTTATCTGAGTTACATATCTGAAACTTTCAAGAAATGATCCCGTAAACTGGTACATATTGAAAATGGAAGAAATAATTCAGAATGAGGTCAATTTTTGGTATTTTTTTTTTCCATTATCGTATTTCTATAGCATGATTGGATGGAAAACAAAACAATAATTCCTAATAGTGACACGATTCAAATTATAGTATATTGTTGGTATACTAACAATTATGATGCAAATTCAAAAAATATATCTGATGTGAAATCAATTATTTGTGTAATATTTAATATTAAATTCAAAAAATGTACAATCTTTGACGACATCAAAACAACTGAAATTATTGATTCCATCCTTAATTTTCACCATTCCAGTTAGCATCCCACCTCTTGTAATAATACAAGTTCTGTTCAAATTTCATGAATATTGGTCCAATAATTTCAGAGTTATGATGCTTTAGGTTAAGAAAATGGTAAAGTTGAGATAAATCGTGCCAAAGTCAAGCACCACCACTATACGCATTGCCATCCTCTTGAGACTGCAGATGCATAGTAAATCCATCATTCAAGATATTGCAAAATTCTTCTCGAATAACAGCTGAATAAAAAAAAATCCAATTTTGAAATTCCTTCTCTAGGGCTACCCCCTTGAGCGAGCGCGTTAACCACTGAGCCACGTGTGCCCGTTATGTCTATTTTATTGATGCACAGTTTGCTAAAGTAATTTGAGATATATCAAATGCATCCAATATCCAAAGATATAGCATACTCATGTGTGATGTAAACGTATATGACAGTAAAACTTTAGACGATAATAAACGAATGTATTCGACCATGATGGAAACCTGACCGGATCTCACACCATTTGAAAAACATTATGATTCATAAAATGTCATCTGGATGAGTACTATAATGATATAGCTGGAGGTATATTTCGAAACAATCCCAGCGATGTTGGAATGGGAACTGATCTCCAGTTTCCCCCCTCTCTTCATCCTGAGGGATGACACCCGACCCCCTCTCTTCATCCTGAGGGATGACACCCGACCTGGAAGCGCTGAAAGCTTGCTTGGAGTCGAGTGAGAGTCAACAAGTGTAACTAGCAACGTAATCTCAACTATGTGATGCTCTTTCATACGTCATTCTTCACACGAACAGATGAACAGTTTCAAGTTTCGAGCTGGAGAGTGGATTCCATCTTTCTCGTTCCTGGAACCAGATACATTGATCAACATTTAACTATTAAACGTGACATCGTTATACTTTTTAAATATTCACAACTTGCGATGTTGAATCTCTCGGAAAGAAAAATGAGTTCAATCTTATCTAATCCATTATGAATTGTGATCAATTTTCCATCTAATATCCCCACTGTACAAAATTGTTTGTATTTCATTCAAGAAATAGTACTGGTCAGACAGAAATTCGAGGTTCAGGAGTTGGTACAAGTCACCATTTTCACCTTTTTTTTATCGACGTCAAGACTAAATTCACCGTACTCGAAAAGTGGGAATGTTTTTTTTTGCACTCCACAGATGAAAAAATGAACTATCAATATTGGCGTGCGGATATGCTATCATCCGACACGATACTGTTTACCTTTGAGATGAAACCTGTGGAACCACTTTCGAGAAAAATGATTACGACATCCCGTAAACCCCCTATTTTGATAACATTGAGAACTTGTCTGAGAGCAATAATTGTCTCTTGATTAGACGAGCCTTAGCGAGGATTCAATTTGACATACTGAAAAAAATTGGTGTTCGTTCTCATGTTTTTTAAAAATATTTTTGTGTAGGTTCTCCACAGGTCAAACGGCTACAGCTCTCAATTTACAACTTTTTTTCATCATGGTTCCTTATCCAACTCAAATCTGTATATTTTTGTGGTATTATCGTATGATGACTTTTTTTATGAATTTTAAAAAATTTAAAAATACCCATTGGAATAACACGGAAAAAAAGAAAATATTTTTAGTTTCAAAAAAATGAAATTTTGTGTGAAGTTGAATTAACTATATGATATATATATATATATACATGTACATATATATACATATAAATATATATATATATATATATATATATATATATATATATATATATATATATATATAAATATATATATATATATATATGTGAATATATATATATATATATATATATGAACCAACGAGAAGGCTGGGGAGGTTCAAGTTTCAATGAGATATAAATGTAGAGGTGAAGTGGTTTGGAAATACTAACCGTCTTTCATGCCAATAACCTGAAAACTCGTCTCCCAGTCCCTCAGGAAATGATCCATACAAAACTCGTTCCAGCTTCCCAAACGTTCAACGGATAGCCGATTCCAAGTAACACCCACGACGAAGAGAACAACAAATAGTTCGTCGTCAGAGCAATATAGCAAACTGAAGGGTGATTGTGAATATCAAATGTACGTTTGGGGACGTTGTTTTTGTCCACGGCCTCAGAAACTGTGAAGTGAAATCGAGCGTGGGCTTTCATCCTGGTGTTTGTCAGAACATATCATTTGTCATTCACTGAATCGGAACCCAGCTGTTTTCGGGGTCGTTAAATAACAATGAACAATCTGTTTCAACAATGAGTTACTAGAGTAGAGAAGATTCACATCAGGTTATGTGATCTGGAAGGCGTATTTCCTGGTATACTCAATCAGTCATCATTTACAAGCGGGAATCGTAATGGCTTTGGCACATTCATAACTAGAGTCGATGAAGTAGTTCTACCCTCTGTAAGCTAGTTCTCTTGGCCAAGCTAATCTGTTGACTTCGGTCATACCACTGTTTTTGAGTGCAAATTATAATTTTTGAAGTATCGCTTGTATCCACTGAAAAATGAATTTGTCTACAAACAAAATGAATATAAACTTCCCAGTAATTACGTAACTTCGCTATACGATAGGGTATTCAACACTACTGGAGAAAACCATCCTTGTGGCTCAGTCAACTAACTCGCACTGTATCAGAAAATGAAGTCACGTTGAGCGTGGGTTCGAGTCCCGCATGAGGCACCGATTTTTCTGAACGTCCTCTCATCTATCATAACTTCATCGTTCCATCATCACCCACTTATTCGTAACTCCGTATAACCAAGCTGTTGGTGGGGTCGTTGAGCAGGAATGGAAGAAATGTATGTATACTGAGGGATGTGATTCGTGAATTTCTTCCGGAAAATTCATGATACCCTGAAAACATCACAGATAAACACATATGAACGACGATGATGATGTCTTTTCTCTGCTATCATTGACTCCAACTTATCTGTCGTTTATCCATCCAGTTACTGCAACTATACGGTTACATAATCGTGACAAAATATCGATTCCATTCTCTTGAATATTATTTCACATTGAATTGAAGTTTATTCATGAATAAATGAGCGATATTGAAGATGAAATGGGAATACTCTGCATTTGCTCTGCATGTTGAGCGATTTGAGCTCATATAAATGACATATCGGTGAGCTATATACATACACATTGATTCTGAAACTTCCACGTCACTTTCTATCTCTTTTATCTCCCACTAATTCCAATCGTTTTGGGATCTGATTGGTATTGCGCGTTGCTAGTGGTGGACTGATTTCAGACTCAGCCCTTGGGCGAAGAAGACATAAGAGTTAAATGGTATCGATATAATTGCAGAGAATTGAGGCTTCATTGATTATAAGGATAATGATTACAATAAATTAGGGACACTGTATCTTCTTTGTACACTTGGTGTCGTATGAATCATGACATCAAGACATTAATATTCCTGATGCATCAAAAGTTTGATCTCACCATCAGAAAATAATTGCTTCAAAATTCCAATAACGATTTTGGAATGAGTATCAATTTCTTACTCTAATCTCTCCTATTTCTAGATCTTGCACAATATCCGAGTGTATCTAAACATCAATTTCAAGCTACGTCGTGACAAGATTCGTTTATTAGTGACAGAAGTGTGTAACTGTCACGCAATGGAATGATACAATATCACATGGAACTATGAAACAAGTGGGGGATTTTCATCGATGGATTCCGTGCGATCGAAAGTGGTCGATGTTTTTCCCCTACATTGAGTTTATAGGTGTATTATACTCCAGATCGAGAAAATACGGAGCAATCAACTTACAGTTTCAGCGTCGTTTCACTGTGACAAACGCGTCTCTGTTGACCGGAGTACAAATAATGACATTCGTCTTCTATTGCGTATTCCAGAGGCACTGTTTGTGGGTAAAGCGGAACGTTAGAGTCGATCTGTTGTTATTCGTCACATTGTATCCACGAGAGAGAATTCCGTCTACCGACTACACACTTGTGAATACTGGCTTAGTGTTGATGTTACATCCGAAGCAACTTTCATAGCGGTCAGTTGACCAATGAAGATGGGCGTAACTTATACGAAGCAGGGGAAATGTTAGATACCTTGATTGGTTATTTCCCTATTTCCCCTGCTTCACTGTCCACTTGATTGGTTTTCATATTTTGTGACATCACGAGGGCGGACGATCTACAATGGTCAATTGAGTTAATCATTCATTTTTGTACTTTCATTTTACTTTTTTGAGGGTGATAATATTGCCCTTCTGATGCCATGTTCAAGCGATCATGAACTCTCATACTTTTATCTCATGTGGCAGAAATCGCTTCGTGTCAAGCTACCAATATCAATAAGAAAGAAAATTATTATTGTTTGCACTCTTCAGTATACAAAGAAAGTACACCACACCGACAGACATATTTTCATGGAACTCAAACATGTAAACGTCATTATTTTTATTGTTTCATGATACTTCTTCGGCCAAATCGACTGAATCAAATCCAGGTCGAATCCATTACAGATGTGGATATTCCGTGAGAATGACTGAGAACAAGGAAATGTGTTGAGAAATAATAATCCGAAATATGTTTCAACCGTCACCGATACCATGAACACAAATATCACATACTATTACAATTCTCATCCAGTCGGCTGTTACGAGATGATAAATGATGAAGAACATTCTTTTTTTTAAACCAATGAAAAGAAGGGATTCAATACATAAGAATATCAAACCGAAGGCATCAACGAGACTGAATAGGTTCAAAAATAATGCGTTCTCAATAAGACTACATTCCATACAAATATATTTAATTTCACATCTCCAATCATGCTGCGTTTGCTTCCTCATTTAATTTCGCGTCCACAATACGTAATTGAAAATAATCCCGTAAGTTTTGTGGTGGATTTTACAGCAAGTACAACAATGCAATACGCAGCAAAGCTAGTGATTATATAGGCTTCTGTCAAGTAACGTCACCCATTGTTGAAAGAGACAGACAACAATGTACACCAGTTGGAACTGACCAACCAGAATGTTTGGTAGTCCACCAGTTCGCTGTGTTGCTATGGTAACGATTGTTTGTCATTTGTTACTTGACAAGCCTATTCTGATTGACTTATAAGTTCCAACAAATGCGTATCTGCAGTTCATGTCACATCACACAGCCTTCTCATTTCCGTCGCTTAGCAACAACGTAGACACGGCCAACTTGACTTCAGTCAAAATTTAATGAGGTTTGCGTTGGTTCGCTGGTGTATTTGGTGGCTCCACTCCCCATCCCACCAATGCTGAGAATAAGTAGCAAATCATAACAAGCGGGTCAAGACGGGAAATTCACGCCCCAAGATCCGATTGTACTAACAAGAATGAAATCACGCATTCCTAGCGATATTTCTCAGACAATCTTATAACCACCACACTCTAGCACGAGTAACTGTATAGCTCTGAACTCAAGTGTCTTATTACTATACGCCCAGGATCTACGACCAGGATTCTATTTCCACCATGGGCTACTCTCTTTTCCTGTTTCAAGGCGTTTTATTGTCATGTTATATTAGTACATTATAATATTAACGTAGACCCACAAAGTCACATGAGATTTGACTTGTCTGTGGGTCTACACACTGTTAACATATTACATATATTGTCATCAAAATAAACATCTGGAAAGCCACGCAAAATAATGATGAAAACATTTTGAATGACAAAATATATATTTTTTCCTTCGAACAATGAAATTGGAAATGTGAATAGGCTACAAGAAATGAATAAGAAAATGAAGCATTAAATATATCGGGTACATTATGAATAATTTTGACCAAAAGATATGGGGTGAGTCGGGTTTTTTCATCTTCCGATATTGCTCAGCGACCAATATCGGAAATAATTTTCATCACGAATCGATATTATTGAGAAAAAAATCCTTCGAGGAATTTTTTTCAAACCCCCACTAGGTATTGATACGAGAGATTCGAAAGATGTGACATATTGTTCTTCTCAAAAGTGGTGCAACCGATGGTCCTTCGGAACTATGCAGCATCGAGCTGGATGATTGACGTATGAGTACACGTCAAGTCTCATCATCACCTGACAGTTCGACTCGTGGATCGCGAACAACAACAACAACGACAACAACAACAACTGTTGATATTTCGGTACCGTACAGTGACATCGATTCCTCATTCCACTGTTCGAAAAATATATATACATATATGTTGTCCCCACCCCACAATCATACAGGCCAAATGAAGAAAATGAATCGGGCTGATATTCAGTTCGCATAAATGTTATTATCTAAGCTTACAATGTGTCGATACAGTATAATTTGATTGGCGTTTGTCAATATTCATCATGACACAATTGCCTCCAATAGGGTATATTATCAATATATGTATGCATAAATCATCCTGAAAATCCTGAATAACCCTCAAGAATTTTCTCAGTCGGTCACTTGAGTGACGGATCACGTGAGAGAGGGGGAAAGGAGGGAGAGGAAGAAGAGAAAGAAATTGAGTCTTATTTTCTTTTCTACGTCACATATACGCACTCTACACTCTTCAGCTATATAGCCTTTCAAAGAAATATTCGAAAGGCTTTCTCACTCAACCTTCAGCCGATATCGCACCCTCAGGAGGTGGATTATAATTCCACACCCCCTAATGTTGCTCGAGTATATAGCCACTTGGGATGATAGTGATCCAGTCTCGGGTGAGCATAGAACGATGGCTTTCCTGCTTGAATATATCGGTATTTTTCAGATGAGCGATATAAAATGATGCTACCATTACGGAGCTTATTGTCTGTTGTTTTTTTCCGCACTGCGTGAACTTTGTGAGCACGCACTGCAAAGTTCACATATCATATCATAGATTTCATTATTATACGAGCTTTGGCGAGGATTCAATTTGACATACTGGACAAAATTGGAGTTCGTATCTATGTTTTTTTTTATGTTTTATTGTCGGTTCTCCACAGGTCAAACGGCTACAGCTATCAAATTCAAACTTTTTTCAGTATGGTTCCTCATCTAATTCAGATTTGTATAGTTTTGTGCCATTATCGGGTGGTAAATTTTATTTGTATGAATTTAATAAATTTCAAAAATACCCGTTAGAATAACACGACGAGAAAAAAAATTATTCAAAAAAAAAATGAAATTCCGTGTGAAGTTGAATTACATCTTGATACACATTTACGGAAATTCTCAGCTTGATTGGGTCAGATATTTTGAAGAAAAAACATGAAATGTGCTCAATTGGTACCACTCCCAGCATTTTTTACCCATTTATAACTTAAATGTAACCCAATTGGCGAATTTAGGCAAAAGTTTGGCAAAGAAGTCGACATACTATCACTTTTTGCTCGTCCAACAACGCATATATAGCGTTTTCCTAGTTATTTTGAATTTCTTATCCATCGTTTGAAAACAAGTTCAACGAGAATTTGTTTCTATAAGCTATTGTATAAACATTATTATCATCATTATTGTCACAGGTTATTTAAATGAGATTATTTTTGGCCACGCAAACGTATTCAGCTCAAATTATATCGTTTTTGGGTCGATCGATAACACCATTTTCTGATAAAATCACCACGAAATTGCTTGAAATGCATGAAAAGAATTCAAATTCCATTGAATATGAACACATAAAAGATATTACGAGGCTTCTTCCAGATCGGACCGGCCGTTTTGAGAGAAAAGATTCGATACGTATATATTCTCCCCATCGAATAGCTAAAAATGATGTTATTCAAACTTTTCCGGAATCAATAGTTTCCAAATTAAGGTGTGTCGAGTCGGGAAGTTCATCCAATATGAGTCAAGACGTGTAGAATAAATTATATATAAATATCTTGCTCATCCCACAACGCATGTGATGCGTTTGTATCATCTGCGTTGGTACTTCGATTCGAATTCAATCGTAGAATTAATCTCTTGTCTATTGGAATACTCGAGAATATAGAACTGTATACAAACAACATTATTTCATGATCCTTTCCACTCAATCGACGAATTTTTATCTAGCTGCACATCCAACAATAATCACTATGCAATAACTTCTATCCCAACTTCTAAGGCCCGTTATTACCAAGTTCAGTTAGCCTCTATCTGACAGTTCAAACTTGTTATCATCATGGTTACCTGTGGTATTTGTTTTCACCAACTCTCAGATAAATACCAACTGGACTTGGTAATACTGAGCCTAAGTCATTCATTTTTTATTCATTGAACAATATTTTAATGTGTTTGTATACAAGTGCAGAATGTTGCTCGTTTGGTTTTGTATTACATCATTGTTTGTCGTAGGTCTAGAATGCTTGGTATGTTTGTATGTATTGTTTGTATATTTATCATTGACTTGCCATATAATTGCATATGTAATGCCAATTGCCATGGATGAATAAAAATATCAAATATCAAATGGTCAGATTGGGAAATAATAATTGTTGAAGTGATATGAGAATCAGAATGTTCGATTTATTCAATTAACTTGGAAATGATCAAGTCCAGAGGGCCATGAATGACGTCATGCCCAGCTATCCGATGTGGAGAATTTAATACGTATTGAATTTATTTTTTCGAAACGGCCAGTCTGATCTGGGAGAAACTTCATTATATCTTTCTCGCGTTCATATTCGGTCAAATTCGATTTTTCTGATGCGATCTTTTTTTGGGAAGTACAAAGTTATAATACAAAAACCTTCAAAGGCTGAGATTTGATAAGATTCCTCACAAGAATACATCAAGCACGTGGGGCATGTTCAGAATACATCAACGTTGCGTCCAATTACCTGCCTGCTCTACAGACGAAGATAATATCGAATATTAGCATAAAATCCAAGATATATAAAGTACATTTTGACTTAGCTCCATTCGTCACGATATTAATCAAATCAATTAAACGCCCCTTCCGTTTCAACCACCTTCCCCTTCCCCGCCACCCAAATGCAAGACATAAATCATAAAATAAATTACCGACTTGTAATTTATTTTCTCATGAGAATTACTGACCTGGAATATGATTCCAGATAGTTTGTGATGAGGAAAAAACGTCGAATCAACCTAAATAGTTTGCAATTCTCATCGGTCTGGAATATAAATTGTCGTGATTGGATCAAATCACACGTGAAATGTCTCTTTTTCAGACTACTATGCAAGGTCATATCACATGAATAGAATCATTTCTCTCGACTTGATTAATAAATGTAGATTGTTTTTAGATTTGAATTCCTATTTTTATGAATAATCATCAGACATCCAAGTTTTGTGGAATTGGTTTGAAACCATAGCTTCATTTCTCTCCAATGTGATTGTACCAGATAGTTGATTTGAAGCGTCCTGATCTCGAAATTTGAATTTCATTAGATATCTGACAGGAAATTTGAACCATATTGATGATGATCATGATATAAAAAATATAATGTGCGTTATTTATAGGTATTAATGTTTTTATAGACAGCTATCCTTCATTTAAGTGAGTCCAACTCAAGGAGGTTAGATACTAATCAGTATCTAACCTCCTTGGTGCAACTGAAGAGGCACCCACTAGAATAACGGAGACTTTTCTCTACTAATAGTCGAAGATGTTATTGTATACATGAGATGAAATGTGTGTTCATCGAAAAAAATCCTGTGAACTAAACTATAATCTAGGAGACTAGTGACTCTTTGCAGCTATTATACGGGGAAATGATTTGGAAGAAGTATTTGTGTGTCCATTTGTGAATCTCGTCCTGGATAATTACTGATTCTCAAATAATCATACACAGATATGATTTAGATATATTTCGATGAATTTCATGATTGGAGATATTTGTTTTTGTCATATTGGCAAACCTCATCCAACTCCCTCGTCGGTGTTGAAGCGTATTAGGTGTATACATGGGATCCGAAATCAGCGGAATATCAGTTTTCTGTGATAATTTTTGAATGGTGTGAGATATCAAAATTCTGATAAAAATAAAACACAGATATAAGTGATACCTACAGGTGGTTTGAATAATAACTATTCATCTCGAATCACAAAATTGCCACGCGTATACAGTTAGAAAACACATTTTTCAACTGTACACAACTGACGAGTACGCGATATGGGATGAATGGATATTTGTGTACCACCTTGACAATATTAGGGAATCAGTGTTTCCCATTCATTGGAAATTCGATATCTCAAACCAAACTGAAATTATCACAAAATTATCATTATTATTATAACAAAATTTTATTCTCTCCAATAGTAGTACAAAACATAATGATAATAGTTAATGGTACATAATGGAATAATAATAACAGGTGAATGAGAAAAAAAATTAAATAAATAGAGAGGAGCCCGCATAAGAGTAACGAGCTCTTGTGTGCGGGCTATCTCTAAAAACAAGCATACGACGGTTCATAAACACAAATAATCAAAATTTAGAATTGGCTCTCTTATACAAAAATTACCTTGTGATGCCAATTTTTCGGAGGAATTCAATTTAAATATTGAAAGGATATGAAGACTGACATCTATTCGAATCGATTACATGGACACTTAATTGCAAATGTCTACCTGAGCGTGTGAATTATAAGACCTGTCTGCAACAGTTCAATGAACACTGTCTCGTGGGTCATGATGAGTTCACTGTTTTAGCCAAGTCAAGTATAATTGTGATGAGTCATACGATTCCAAAGAACTCGTGGAAGATATGATCGTCTTCAGTGCGATTTGGAGCAGATTATACTCGGTAGCAATGAGACGAATAAAAAGCTTATAGATGAGTGATATCGAAAAGGTTCCACAGAGAAATTCAATCTGAGCTAAGCTTCTCTTGAGGTAATGATGAAAATCTTCTGCTGTATCATATATATATATATATATATATATATATATATATATATATATATATATATATATATATATATATATATATATATATATATATATATATATATATATATATATATATATATATATATATATATATATATATATATATATATATGATTTCAATAGCTGCCTGGTTGACCACCAGTAGGTTATTATAATTAATGATTTTTAAACAGTTTTAAAAATCATATATATATATATATATATATATTTATATATATATATATATGGATATATATATATATATATATATGGATATATATATATATATATATATATATATATATATATTTATATATATATATATATATATATATATATATTTGAAAAAAAAAAATATATATATATATATATATATATATATATATATATATATATATACATATATAAACGTATAGTAAATATGTTTCCACAATGAATGAAGGCGCGAAACATCCGTGCGCTAGTGATGTGAGATAGGGGAGATGGCCTGTGAGAACATTCATCTCTCGTAGATACACATTTATATCTTCCCATTGTTATTGGCAGCATGATATGACCCCAGCAACAGTTGAGCCTCATGAGGGATATTGTTTTATTATACACGGAATAACCATGAACGGAGTAGATTTTTTCCATCGTGTTGCCTCGTAAAATGTGAATGTGCAGTTGTAAAGAGTTTACGTGTTTTGTTGACCGTATCGGGAAATTATCCGTGAAACTATTTAAAAAAGGAAAAAAGGAAAGATGTAAAGATATATGTTCGCTTTGTTTCCAACGTTGAAAACAATTTCAGAGATTTTTCCAAACCACGGCGAGGAATGTTCTCCAAACAAGATTACAGAGTTTACCAAACTTTTACAACTCGCGAAAAAACACACAAGTCTCGTGAAAATTACAAAACGTATGAAAAATGGCACTTTTTCCCATTAAAAGAACTGCAGCGTGAGCCATAGCTTCGATTTTTTGTTCGAACTATCGCTTAAGAATGCATGAGAGTCGTTTTTAGAATCAGTTTTCTGGTGAAAACTTTCGAACGGTTTATCAAAATCGAAATACGGGGGATTAATATATATCCGTGATAACTTCGAGATTGTGAAAGTACAAACTACTCGAACCGAATCGCATTTTGTAAAAAAAATATGAACAGCTGCAAAATGTTCCATTCCAGCTGTATAGGCCTACTTTCCATTATACTATATGAGTTGGATGAGTAATACTTCTACTATCATGATGATTGATGAAATGTCTTTCCTAATCGGAAGTAAAATTTGAAGAATTGAAAGAAATAATGAAGTGAAAAAAAAGTAAACAAAAGTGAACAAAAAAATCGGAATTGAAGAATTGTCCGTGGAATAATATGTTCACTCTGATATACATGTGAACATCCCACTTTTTCTCAATTGCCCATTGATATTTTGTGAAATTATCAGCGCCGCAAGTTTATTTCGTCCTCATAGTAACGTATTGATCATTATTCATATTCATGATTCATTATTCATCATTAATCACCTTAAAATTCTTCTGTCGAAACTCTTTCTTCATTTTGGGTGAATGAGCTCACCTGGAATAAACATCTTTCTCTCGGCATGAGTTTATCTTGACCAGACAAATCAACAGGCTCTCACGGAAGTCAAACAATTACCACAGATACATCATCACCCCATGTCATCATCACCAGGAAAACGTCCTGAATATCATCGTTCATGATATTCGTTGATCACTCCCCTTTGTTCATCACTGTTCATCATATCTGTTCATCATACTCGGCTCAACGAATTACTGTGATGATGGCCAATACTTATTGGCGTCAAATCAATGATCAGTGGAATGATATAATGATGAGATGAGAGTTTCTTATGCAATGCACACGAGAGCTCATTACTCTTATGCGGGCTTCTCTCTATTTATCTAAATTCTTTTCTCATTTACCTGTGTATTATTATTCTATTATGTACAATAAACTTGTTATTATGGGAGTACCACCATTGGAGGGAATAATATTCACTTTAATTAAAATAAAGATGAAATGGAGCGTAGTTATGAGGAACTTATATCGTGAGGACTATTCTAGCATCAGTCCATGCAAACTTCAGAGGTTCAGCCACACTAAACCCCTGAAAATAAAGACGATGGTGGAGATCGAACCAGGGACTGATTCACCCTCACATGAAACATAAGCGTTGCCACTAAGCTACATGTGGCAGGATGAATATATGAATATCATATAAATGGTATATATGAATGAAATGCATCATATGATATATATGTCACTGTTAGGGGAGCGTGGGAAGTTTCATAATGCAACGAGTTTCATTTAATATGAATGAAGTTATTCAACTGAAATTCTGATTTACATGAAACAACTTATTCTTGTATCTGGTTTCATACATTCTCCAGTACATCTGCTTGATGGGTAATGAGGAATGTTTTCGTAAATGTCTTGTTCAATTTCGAATTGTAATGCCTGGGGATGCGGAAGAGCGTATATCGGAATAAAGTCGACTCGATCGTGTGACATTGGCTTCGGGATACTCCACAATGGAATGTGGTTAGGGTTCAAGTAAAATTGGACAGCCAAACCCATGTCACACAACAGAGTAGACTTTATTCCAGTATACGCTCTTCAGGCACCCCAGTCGACCAGTATAGGCCAATAAGATCAGTTATCAGATTCCATTCCACATACCGAAAAAAATTAGCTCCATTTTTATGTTTGTTTTTTTTGTATTTTGTGCGCAGCTTACAATTCAGGAAAAAATACCTGTCGAAAACTCTTCCTACATATTTATGTCATACCAGAATAGGTTAGGATTGTTTTTCGAAGAAATCGATCGTAAGGTTTTTTCGGGAAAATTCGAAAAGTTTGAGAAATCCTCCTAAGAATAACACGGATGGAAAACACTTGAATTGTGGAAAAATTTCAAAAACTTCAAAATTTCAACTGAATATGGAAAATATAACTACGGATATTCACATTGACTTTCACAACATTCGGATGGGAAATACTAAAGAAAACTCAATAAAACTATCCATTTCATTGAAGGTTGGGATCGATTGGTTTTGTAATCCGACAGGTTGCAGCACTATATCAACAAGTTGCAGCTATGACTATCAATAACGTAATTGTTAATCATAGGTTGCAGGCTGGGTTTTTGAACGTATGAAGTTATCCAAGATCCGTAGATGTGAACTGATCTGACGAAATATTTTTCATTATGGATGAGAAATGAAAAAAAAAATTAAAAAGGAATTAAATTTGAAGTGATCATTGCACAAGAGACTTAGTTCGAAGTGGAAGATATCAACATTCATGTGTTTATACTGGAAGACTTTTATCTACAGCGAAAAATTATGGTCAAAGACAGCGCAGTCCTGGTGTTGAAGACCATTAGTTTTAAATAATCAAAATGGGGTGGTAAGATCGCCCTTGTGGTGCCCCGTCCAAACGATCCTATCTTTCATCCTTAGCCTTAATTGGGGAACAATGATTTTGTATCAAGTTTCGATGTTATTAAAAAAATAATAATAATCAAAATGAGGTGGTGAGATCGCCCTTGTGGTGCCCCGTCCAAACGATCCCATCTCTCATCCATAGCTTCAATTGGGAAACAATGATTTTGTATCAAGTTTCGATGTCATTAAAAAAAAAAAATTATAGATGTCCATACTTCTGATATCTCATCTCACAACGCTAATCCCTGGTTTTCTCAGTCTTAATCAAGTCAAGATGGGAAACAACATGGACTCATTGTGAGGTGATGTGTGAAAGTCAATGGGAATACATGACTCACTCGCAACCATTACTCTCACTGAGATTCAACTTGAATAATTCGCATACTAAGGATACTAATCTGTAATTGTAAGGATAATTGTACTATTATATATATATATCATTCTGTCTTATTCTCAATCTATTCTTTTATCTACTCATTTTTATATCTAGTTGTTAGTTTTCATACTTCCTATATTTGTGCCATGTACAAATCTTTGGATTCAATAAAATAAAATAATTGAAGCTCGAAATCAGATAATTCACAGTTGAAGTCATTTGTTATCGTAATTTTCAAACAAGTGTAGAGAGTTGGGCTTCAAAAGTTTGATAATGAGAAGCATATTATTTCATACAATATGATGAATAAAGTTATTCAACTGGAATCTCTCATTATTATGAAATAACTTTTTCTTGAATATATGGTTTTATTCACTTTCTTATGCAACTTTCTGATGGATAATAAGGAATGTTTTTTCTCAATGTTTTGTTCATTTTTGAACTGTGAAGCCTCATTGCCCCAGATCAATAATAAATAATGAGCCAATGAGGCCGATTGGGTCAATTAAAACGACGGGAACGGAATATCACTGTCAAGATTTATCGATGTTTTGCATGTTGTGACAATGTAACGAATGTATTTTTTGACTATCTTTTACGTAACATTATGAGCCATTATTTCCTCGTGAAATACTGAGAATGTGACGTCATCTTTGAATGAAAATTGAATATATAAATGAAAGAATGAATTAATAAAATACAAAAATTGTCGACCATTACGGGAATCACACCCCTTGCCCTCACATTGAAGTTCATTGCGCCAGAGTCTTCACATTTCCCAAGTTGAATCAAAAGGTGAATATCGCAGCTTTGGGCTGACATCCTCGCGATGTGATGAGATTCAAAGAACAGCAATTCTGAGTGAACAAGTTAATTAACAAGAGGAAGAAATGAATATGTGAATCTACGAGATATGACGCTTCCGGACGACCGTTTTCCCTACCACATATCTTTAGCGCACGGGTGGTTCAAGCCTTCATATCTCGTGGTACTTCTTAGAGCTTCGAATGAAGGTTCCAAGTGACCATTTTCCCTTTACCACATCATTAGCACACGGCTTCAATTCATCGATTATAAGTTGGTAAATTGATGGAAGATAAACAATGAATGCTCTCGACCGACATATCTGTACCACTTTCTCAATGTGTGAAGGTGAACTCACGTATGTTCAAGTGGATATGAAAACATCAACAATCCGGCATCGAATCGTTTAATTGGAACCACAACAAAATAACAGGCCAACGTCCAATCAACAATCATGATTCCATTCCATCCTGCGGGTCTGAAAACCCATTTCTATTCCATGAAACAAAATCGAGTGCGCATTTAATTAAAATGCAATCGTACATTTCACCAGCCTTGATTAATTCATGAGAATCTTCTCGACTATCCACAGATTGGAATTCGATGTGACGTCATATGAAAATACTTATTGTGGACTTCATATCCATTTGGTTATGTTTTGAAAATGGTAATATAAACCAAAACAAGATGAGCTGATGAGAACCTTTGTCAGTCCGATTCTGGATTACCCATGTTACTTCTCTGTGTCGACTTGACCCTTTGTCACGTGACACTGTCAGGGGTTGAAGAGGGTGGTACAGCTCTGGATTAATAAAGCCAGTCTCGGTGGTGTCTCCTCTCTCAACGAGACAAGTCCGAATATATCATAGTATAAAGATGACAATTTTGTTTCATTCTGCTGTTATATTTTATTCGACCTGCGGGTAGAGAGACTTGGTAATGGTTTTAGGTACGCAATTCTGAACTGGGTATCATTGTGTTTATACACATGTTATGATTTATGATCTTAAGAACTCGAAATACTTGAAGATTTACCACTATAGCAGAAAGGTTAACTGGAATCAGCTGTTCTGAGAACCAATCTCATGGACCTTGATTTTTGTGAAAACTGATATTTGGTGCTTAAGAGGCCGCAGGCGCTTCACATGGGCTTGTTGTTCGCTCGTTTTAGACTCAAGTTCAGCATGCATCGTGTGCTAGGCGCAACCCGTAGACTAGCCCACCTATTTCATATTCACGTGGACGTCGTCAAGTCTCTAGCTCACACTTTCGATATATTTCACATCTAATATATTTTTTTTTGTTTTCAAAAATTCGTATCTAGGTTTTCGCATTTTTGAAATTCTCTCATTTTCCATTTGGAGAATCTGAAAAATTACAAATTTTCTGTTCGGATTTCTGTATTTGCGATGACTTCCGTTTTCCAATTAGTAACAGAATGCTAAAACTATCATATTGATATCTGAAACATTACGACCGAGAGAGTTTGAGGCGTGAAATACGAGCGCTTTCGGCCTCTTGTCAACTTTGTGGCCAGTTTATGTGTTGAATAGACATTTTGACAGTATATGTTCGGTTGTTTGTCCAATATTCACTTCAGTTCTTCTACAATATTCTCAATTTGACCATCCACACTGTGTTACATACATAACGTGTACCAATGCATACAAAACGATACCATCATATGTTTTTATTGTTCTCCCAACCGTGTGAATATATCAAAACACTTCTTCACAAACTTTCGATGAACGCATCGGAAATGAAAACAGTGATCCGAAATGGATATGTAATGATGCATATCATGTAATGTGATATGAACGAATGAAATCGTGAGATAATTCGTGAAGTGAACATTTGGTGAATGTAAATCGGGAAAAAGGAAAGTGCAAACACGGAAAGTGAGAAAATCAAGAAAATCGAAATGATGGAATGTTATGAAACTGAAAACAGTGCAATGGACATTGAATGAAAATGTAGAGAGAATAAAAGAAAAATGAGAAAATGAAAACGGAACTGACTAAGAGGTCACGATAAATGGAGAGAATATTCTGTATAGCAATATATCCGATGATTGTTCCATAGAGTATCGTATTTGATGCAATCTGTTTTATTCTTCATATTTCAAATAACTGAAATTGAATGAAATGAACTTGTTTTCAATCATCCATGTAGAAATTTAAAATAAAATTGGTGAAACACAAGAAAAAATCTGAGAATCAATAATCATTCTTCCATAGTAGAAATAGTGAATACATTCTGAGATGATCATAATGATCATGAAATGAGAACATTTATACTGCAAATAATTATTCTGAATTAAGGGGTATTGAAAAGTGCTGAAACTCGGACGTAGCAGGCCTGAACGTATGGAAATAGCACTGCGCATGTGTCTGAAAATAGTTCCTGAACCTGAAATATTATGAATTTGTGCAAACAAAATTATATCCATGCATTCGACACACTTCAGAAAAGATAAAAAAAGCATTAGAATGAGAATGAAATAAGAAAGAAAAGAAATGTGAGGTCCGAGTCAATCTATTGAATTCAAAGTTTTCATTCTCTTGGAGCTGGCTTGGCTCAGGACGTTGTTTCAAGTGACAGTCGTGATAAGGTTCCAGATTTTGAAAAATGTCAACTATATGTTGAGAAAAGCATCCATTTTCATCAAAAAATAAATCTTCTTCTACTTCCAATACTACTTCTACTACTGCCACTGCCACTGAAATTTATCATTATTGAGTTGAATTTGATTCAATTTTTGATTATGTATATGCATGTGTGGTATATCTATGTCCATGTATTTATATATCATCCAGACAACTGAATTAAGTGTATATATTTATTTGTATTGGAAATGTAATGGACCCGCAGACAAGTTGAAAATTTTGACTTTGCGGGTCCATTGTATTTCAATATATGTATTTTTGATGATTAAAAAACCTTGCTGAAAAAAAAGAAAAAAACACACTACTACTACTACTGCTACTACCACCACCACCACTACCACTACCACCACTACTACTACTACCACTATCACCACTACTACCACTACCACTACTACTACTACCAGCACTACTACAACAGGGTGTTTACCTGGAACGGAATGGCGAAGAGTCCGATGACGATGTCGGCCAGCGCCAGGTTGGCGATGAAGCAGTTGGTGACGTTCTGCATCCTCCGACTGGTGGCCACGATCCACATGACAAGAGAGTTGCCGACGACGGCCAGCACGGATATCGTCCCGTAGAACACGGACAGGAGGGCGATCACTCCCCCGGGAACATCGTACAGCTGTATCTCTGGAACAAGGTTGAACAAACCAACGATATAATTTCACCAACGAAACAAGAACCGGAAATGATGAGGGGACAATCGAGGAAGTATGTAATCAATGTCGTCACCGAATAAATGAATATATAACTAAGAAAATTGTGGATAATCTGTTTCAATCCCTTGGCAGTTTCGAAAGATGGAGTTGTGTTTACAGCAGTGATTATTGTCTCAAAAATAAAATAGTTTCGATAATATCACAGCTGTATCTATTATATAGCTGAGCTTCAACTGTAATTCAATCCGATCTATTCTTTCATGAATACGAGTTTTCAGGAATGGACTAGGAAAATGCAGCAAAGCAAGATATTCATATGGAATTGTCTCCAGAAATTAAAACACCTCGGCTTTAAAGGACTGAATTCATGACCCTACAAATGATGAAAATTCGAATTTTCTGAAAGAAATTTCTCTCTCTCTCTCTCTCTCTCTCTCTCTCTCTATATATATATATATATATATATATATATATATATATATATATATATATATATATATATATATATATAATTGTTGAAATGAACCAGGGATATTGCGAAATCGATCAATTGCTACAGACATGATATTTCTTCCATTGGGGATTAATATGATGGAATGGATATATTCATCCATAATTTCAACTTCCAGATTCTCTCAATGAATGGACGAATACCATTCATGTATTTCTGAAGGATGTATTTTATAATATTCTTTCAATTAATTTCTAGAATGCGTCCTTCAAATTTCATCCTCTTGTCCGTCAGAAGCTCTCACTGCTTGAAAATGCTTTGATAACTACTTGAAATTATTCGGAGTGAAAAGAATTTTGATACCTTGAAACTATACAATATCTGTAGAAATACTGATACATTTTGACTTGAACCACTCGATACGCGTGTTTGTAAGAAAATTCCTCCTCATAATTATGAGTTTAATAATTAAAGATCAAAGTGTTCTTGAATTTCGAGCTCAAAGATCTTCAAAGATGCGTCATAGATCAAACTTCTTCGAATTTTGTTTCTATTAATTATAATTTAATACGCCCTCGACTTTGAATGGAGATTGTCTACTTGCTTAGCTCGTGTAGGCTGGTATATTATTTAATATATATTGGGTTTTAACGACGTACTATATTGATGGCTACGATCTATTGGCGTCGGTGGATGATGAATGAGATGATGGGATGATATGTAAGGTCATTTTATTTGGTGTTTTGGATGGTGAAGAGGAGTCGGTCGTGGCTTGTTGTTAAGGAACCATCCCAGTATCAACCTGAATGTCAAGAGGGAAACCACGAAAAAATCCTGTCAAGATGGTCGACCATGATGGGAATCAAACCTAGGTCTTCCGAATGACGGTTCAGTGTGTAACCACTCGGCCACGCGGCTCGGTGGTATACTTGTGTCGATAAAGAAGGTCATCTATATCAACCGAATAAGTGATAGAAATTTGGTGACTCAACTATCTCACCGCGACTTTTGGGATCGAACGCTTTCGAAAGGAGTAGCTGTGTTGATTTCCGTGAATCTTGTTCGAGAAATTTGTGATATTGTGAATTAGAATGAATGAAGTCAATAAAATACAATAGCGAGAAAAAAATCTATTTTCTGATATAACCAAGTACAGAGAAGAGAGAGAGAAGAGATAATATTCCGAGAAGAAGAAGAAGATCAACGTGATTTGAAGATCCAAGATTCTCTCGACACTGTGGATGTTTGAATAGATTTCCAACCCTGGCATTATCTTCTCAAGATGTTTTGTTTGTTTAATGAGTTATATCAACAATAATCATCATTTGGAGTGTCAAGATCGCCCTTGCGGTGCCCCGTTCAAAACGACTTCATCTTTCATCCATAGCCTTGATTGGGAAACAATGATTTCGAAAAGAGAACGAAAAAAAAAATCGGGAAATACCACAGGACCCGGATTCACGGAGAATTTTATATCGGAACTTTTGAGCGCTCAACCCATTCTAAGTTAAAACAGAGATATCACGTTCTCACTTTATAACGGTTTTATCCTTATTCCCCATTCACAAATACTTTTAAGATAATATTACCGTGGTGTTATCTTTGGCCTCAACTGTCCGTGTCGTTGCCGTGTGACGTCATTGTTTTCGACTGTCAACCAATGTGAACAAAGAGCGGGATGTCAATTAGTTTGTGAGAACGCGATATAAACATGAATTACTTGTTCCCTACAGCTAGATAATATTTGAAATCAATTGAATGCATGAAATGTTGAATATAATTTTACGTTCTTTTTTTATTGTGATGGATCTTTTTTTTTTTTTGATCGTGAAGAAGGCTTTGTTTTTGTTCACCACCAATTCTGTAGGCTGTTAGTCGAGATTCCCAAATGTGAGGTCAGATTGAATATTAAATATGATAATCGTAATTCGGATCGCTTCTTTACTCCCAACCTCTCTAGATTTTTATTTTTGATCTTCCAAATATGTACTGTACTAATAGAATTTGAGTGAGCGAAATCTCCAAAATCATTGAAATCAATTGCGGAGTGAGTGTTGTATCTCCACTTGAACCAATCAGGACCGGTGATTACCAACTATTCTTGGAACTTTTGCTCAAACTTTTACGTGAATACGAGTCATAACCAAGTCTGGTGATAAGTTCTGAAATTATTCCAACTTAGAACGGGTTAAGAGATACAATTATTTGTGAATCTTGGTCCTGCTGTGAATATATATCGGTGATATTCATGTTTCGTATGTTGGTAATCGACGTTTCCATCTTGTGATGAGAGCATCATACCCGAAGTTTGCCTAGAATAGCCCAAACATAATAAAAGTGTCACTGATCACGTTGTCCTCATTTGACAATGATCCTCATTGTCTTCGTGAAAGTGAACCCCTCTCGGGACCCCTATTCCTGAGATAAATGAGATGTGAGAAAAATAAAAGTGAGTGAGAAAACGATCATCTCACTTAAAATGACCGATTGTTGGTAATGGTAAATCGGCCATATTAAGTGAGATAATCGTTTTCTCACTCACTTTTATTTGTCTCACTTCTCATTTATCTCAGAAATAGGGGTCCAGGTATCACAAATTTCACTCCGTCCAATCACAAGATTGAGTGAAAACAAATGAAGTCGGTAACCATAGTGATGATGTCAGCTGAATGCCGTTTGGACATATTCCCAAGTTGATATTTCTAACTCCAAGTCCGAGAACATCCCCCTCCCCCCCCCCTTTCCCCTGACCAATAACTCAGCTGGCTCAGAGGATCTAGGCATTCTCTGAAAGGTCAGAGCGCAATCAATTCAGTTCACACTTACACTCAACAATAATCGATGGAATCACACCATTTTGACTGACGGATATTTCCAAACTTCAATAAGAGAACGATTCGAAAGTTGATCTTGACCTTCCTGGCTTCTGGCCGCTTTTAGGTCGAATGACTGGATTGTGTCAAGTATGAAACAATTTTATTCACACTCAACGCTTACATATCAAGTACTACAACAATTGCATACAGGTAGTAGACAGAAAGGTACAAATGAACAAATAGACAAATAATAAGATCAAGAATTAACAATTATTATCATAGTAAAGCAATAGTGATGAATAATTTGATATAAAGTTTTGATATAAAATTTAGAAATTTAGGAATGATATTTTGCAAAGTTAAATTTTGTGCGCGGGCTGTCTTGCTTGAAAAAAAAAATCAATTGGTGTGAATCCGACTCTCAAACTCATCAGTTGAGCTATAAGTAGGTATACAAAACAAACAAATACAAAGAAGTTACAAACTAATATAATATCATATTTCTTAGTATCTGTATCAAAGTCTCAAAGTCTGAGATTGATTTCCTTTCTCATAAATATTCTGTCAATTCTCACATTTTTTCATCCGACAATTTCAAAAAACAGAAATTTCAATTATTCATAATAGAATTGGAATATTGGAGTACGATTGTTTCTCGATGAAGAGTATCTTGAATCAAATTCCAAAGGAGTAATAATTGAAAAATACAATCAATTGGGTTGTGAGCCTGATATTCAGGTATGTCTCGAGTTTTATATGAATCTCAGTAATATAAACAAATGTATCCATTACTTGTGTTCCGAACCCAAATTACGACAAACATAGTTCTCATAGCAATTTATCATTTCAAATAGTACATTGCTCTACAGGTGGGGAGAACAACCCCGTAGTGAAGTCTGTCTCACCACTCGGGAGTAATTGCTGTATCTCATCTATCAGCTTAAATGCCGAATAGGTAAACATCGTCATATCAGAACTTGTTTCATCCATATCCATTTTTCACTTTTTTTGTGTTCGGTAGTTTGGCATTTTTTTAGTGCCTATTTTAGTCATTTCCGTTACCATTGTTTAATTGAACATATTTTGATTACAATTGTTTTGAAGTTCATTGGTTTTAAATAATTAAAATGGGGTGGTAAGATCGCCCTTGTGGTGCCCCTTCCAAACGATCCTACTTTTCATCCTTAGCCTTAATTGGGGAACAATGATGTTGTATCAAGTTTCGATGTTATTAAAAAAAAAAAAAAAAAAACAATTGTACACAATGGTCTCAGATATGGCTGAAATGTGCACTGAAAAAAAAGACAAACTATTGAATGAACGAAAGTCAAAAATGGATATGGCTAAAACGAGTACTGACATGACGACATGTCAATCATAACTTCAACAGTAACCAAGAAACTTTTCTCACGTGCATTTTGAGGACAAGTTTGTGACCAGGTAAGGGTTGTGGTGCAACGTTGCTACATCACTTCAGAAATCTGTAGTCCACTCAGGTATAATATAATTTGAGTGAATTGCAACACTGTATGAGTCCGATCAAGTCTGTAGAGATGATGGACATGTTTATATACCTACCTATCAGTAGGACAATAGATGAGCAAACTACAAAAATCTTCAACACTTACTCTAGAGTGGAGAGACAGACTATAACATGTACCTTTTCAGCGCAATTCAATTTCAATTCCGGGTTACACAAATGATTTAATAGCGATAACATTCATATCCAGATTATCGATTGAAATGAACAGAAGAATATGTTATTCAATGTATTTGGTGAAGTATGAATAGCATGGCATCGGTGGATATATTAAACATGAAAACAGAGGTTCATGTGTGCGGGCTGACTAATATACTAATATTGGTTTAAACAATAAACACAGACAAAGAATCAGTACAAACATTTGAGCTCTCCATCTTTTTTCTGCAACGAAGCAATATTTTACTGAACATTTTATTAATAATATCAATATTTATTTTCTAATCTTTCATTAGACCACGAGGAAGATGAAATCAAAGATCAGATAAAGATGAGTGGAAGTGGAAGGAGGAGAGGAGGTGAATAAGAAGATGTGGAATGGGGAAGATTGTGGAAAGAACGGAAAGCATGGCGAATATTAATAGAGATGAAAGAAGAAAGTTAAGAGGGAGATGAAGAGGAAGAAGATGGAGATGAAGATGCGACAGGATTGGCCAGTTAAGAGGCCCCAGATGATTGTGTTTTGACACCCCCCGACCTGACTTGTTGGAACCGGGTGAAATATATTCATTTATCATCTCATTCGATCAATACTCAAATAAGGATTAAATATCATACTCCAGGATGTCTCCTGTTCCGAGTTCATAAGTCATCAAGTGATAATTTTCCGGTTTCCGAAGAAAAAAAGAATAATCCATCTCTTTCTCAGCATTCAAAGGCACAATATTTAATTAATCCGAGAGGCTTGACATGACGGGCATTTGTAAGTGTTGAGATGTATTCAAAGTGCTGGAATGATTCGGTCTGTCTTAATAATGCATCGGAAACCACTCTGTAAGAAATGTCCACGTCCATTTCATTCACGCGTAATCTCATAATACCCGGCCGCTTCCTCGAGGGCCCCTCAACGAGCATTATATCGCAGGGAGCTATCTTCTCAATCCGAGCTTATTTCAATCAGCTATTTCCTGTATTATATGAAATCAGGGAGAATGGAAGATGGTGAAGAAAAAAACAACAGAGGAGAATCGGAAAGAGGTCGGATGTAGGATCGAGGATATTGTTACATCATCACAAGTGTTCGTATTCTCTCAATTATCTCAATTATCACAATTATCACAGGAATTGAATTTAGGAGTTTCATCACAATCGATTATTTCTGAGTGATGTTTTTAGCCATTTTAGTGCCCGGTCTGAAAGATTCTACCTTCTCATTCTCAGTATCGGATGATGAAACACTCTCATCATGTGTCCAATAATAATAATAATCAAATAGAATGCCATGTTTCATTTTTATCAACCTGGCACTGATAAATCCATCACAAATCATGAATGTTTTGACAACATTGTTAGTTGTAACATGGTTTGTCACGTTTAGTCCGGTAATAACTGATGATAGTGATTCTATGATTCTACGTATTCTTTTTTTTTATTGAACGAAAGAACATAGAACATACATATTTAAATGAAATTGAACTCTTTTCCACAAAGCCTGGAAAGGCTTATCTGTGATATATGACCGTAATAATATAAAAGCCATAACCTTCTCATGCAAGACTTCCAAATGAGATGAATTGTTATCTTCTAAAGATCATGAATTAGTTTCTATGATAAATTGTCATTGTTGGTAGCTCTTCGAGTGAAAATGAATCAATCAAAGCCTCCTGAGGATAGCTAGCACTAGCGCAGAATTTTAAATGGATTTTCAGGTAGTTGGGTCCAGCTACCTTGAACCTTGAACCTTGGGTCCAAGTTGTGACTGGGTTCATTTCGTATGGGAATGCCCTGGAGAGTCTCTGAAGTAAACAAACAAGATCTGCTTACCCGTATCTTAATAATCCAAGCTCGAAACAAGGCTCTTGAATAGCTACATTTATACGCATTCTTTGCGTTGCGAGTTTCGATAGAAAGTTCAGAGAGAATACTTAACGAACATGTTTTATGTAAAACATCTCTTCTGCATACCAATATTTCCACATGAAGTCTGTAATCTCACAGTGCCAAGGTGATATTCAGGAATTCTCAGAAATCGTTATTGTTTCCATTCATTTACGCTCAAGAAATAGTGGAATATTATATTTCTACTGTGCATGATTTGTATATATCTCCAAGACTTACCAGAGTCAAGAAATAAGTCACTCAAATGTTTTGAATCATTCATTGTTATCTGTCTATTCGGTGAAATCTGATAAGGAATTGTGTATCCTTGGATTCACATGTGGATGTGATATAGTTTTTAAAATGAAATGAAATAAAATCATAATTTTGATATAGAGTATCGGAAGGTATACAGCATGCAACCATAAACTGTACGCTCAGCTAACGTTGAAATCGAGTATGGAAATAATTGACCTGATGGCTTTATGACCCCACGGTGCACTAGCAGAGAATTCAATGTTTACATTATACGTGATGTAGAATATGAAACAATGTAAAGTATTCTGTATTTCAAACTGCAATCATGATTCTATTCGAAGAGGTTCCATGTAAGAAGCAATCGTATATTTTATCGGAAACAAAACGATTTCATGGAATATTTCATCGTTACTGGGAATCACAGAAATGATCCGAGCTCGTATCTCCATATCGGTCACTCGCGTCACGTGACTCGTGAGAGCAAACAACAGGGGAAATGGATACAAATTATTCATGAACAAAATTGATATCTCCTTAAGAAGGCTATCAGTCGAACTATTCTCAAAATATCAAGATTGGAGAGATTTTGAATCCAGAAAATATTCAATTCTGGAACCCGACTTTTGTACATCATCTTTCATGAGGAGTCATAAAAAACTTCACGATTTCGTTGGAAAATGGAATGAAAAGTGAGTGAGAAGAACAGAGAAGAAAGATGATATCGAAAATAAACATACTATACATGTTCAAATACTCACCCCCCCCCCCCCCCTCCCAATAAAAAATATCGTATGATTGTTTGTCAACCAATTAAGAATGAATTGATTGATGGAATATATATTTACCCTCGGGATAATTTGTGGCATTGTAGTCCACGTCGTGGTCCGCTGACAAGGTGGAACAATTATCCTCCATCGGCACCCACGAGGAGTTCATAGCTTGCCGTCAGTGGCGCCACCAGTCATGCAATTCGGTTCGAAGCGCTGGAAACAAAACAAAGAGGTAATTAAAATGAGAACACAATAGTTGGAAGACATGTATTCAAAAGATGCGGATGATATACGGAAGATACATAAAATGAGAGCCTGAATCATCTGTTTGCTATTGATGGTGTTAGATCGGGGCAACGGTTGCCCGGAAATACTTTCCGTGAAGACAATAAATATATTCTACAGATCGGTGTTTGAAATCACATTTAACATTATCGACATTAGAAATCGTTTTTTCCCATTCAAGGCTACAAATGGAAGTGAGATCATCTCGACAGGGCCGCACAAAGGCAATCTTATTACTCCATTTCAATCATTCTGGGACAATGATCTTTGACCATATTTTTCTGCCGCAAATAAAGGTATTACAGTTTCCGAAAGTCCGTGACAAATTATAAGTTCGAACCGTTTCTGTGATTTATCCGAGCATTACCGGTATTGGTGTTAGAAGTAAACCAGACACACAAATGTTGATAACTCAGAAATAAAAATAATATCAATGCACCTTAACCTTGATAATGAGCATATGGGTAAGATCACCTAACCGATGGATTAGTTCGAACAAGCGTAGTCTTCATGATGGTGTTTGATGTATACTGGATGATACACTTGTCTGGACGTTTTGCATGAGGAACAGTGAACACTAATTCTATCCAGATCTATATCCTCCATATATTTCGTGGGATGAGGTATTTGGTTTATTGTAATCAATTATTGTGATCAATCATTATTTTTATTATTTATTATCCTTATTTTTATTTTCAATTGTGTTATTATTTTCAATATTTGTTTCTTATATTGTTGTTGAACTATAGTGTATGTTGTTAGATATTTTCATTCAATTTTTTCCACATCTGTATTGGATATATAATTGCCATATGATTTTCCAAGCCCCCTTGTCATCAGGGTGGTAATTTTGTGAACAAAAATTTATGAATAAAATGATGATAATAATTATTATTATCATTCGTATTCGCACGACTGAAAAGACATTTCCAGTCATCAAAACTCGGACAATCCTATGACTTTTGAAACTGAAACTATTCCGTTAGGAAAAAGATCAATCGATCGCTTCCGTGATGGATTTAATGATTCAGAAATAGGATTATTGTCACAATTCTATATCATCCTTGAGTGAGTTCCAGAAAAAAATCGATTTTGGTGGAGGTGCCGGGCTCGATGATATCTCAAAAATATATTATATATGAAGATTTTAAAAACTTTCTCGGTTGAAATTGTGAGAGATGAATCGATTTCTGGTAGCAATTTGTTCAACAGCTGATTCATGAGTACACTCAACGTTTTGACCCTCTTTCTGTGGTCATTTTCCAGATGATAAAAACGAATGGATTGTATTTTATCACCTTGGAAATGATCACAGTAAGAGGATCAGAACGTTGGTTTCTCAATGAATCAACTATGGAACATGACATTCTCGGAGAGCGATTCATTCATAATACATGGATATATCAATATATCTATATCTATATTTGGATCTATATACATATATATATATATATATATATATATATATATATATATATATATATATATATATATATATATACACATATATTTGTAAATATATTTATTCACATATATATATATATATATATATATATATATATATATATATATATATATATACACATATATTTGTAAATATATTTATTCACACATATATATATATATATATATATATATATATATATATATATATATATATATATGAATCTACTCATGCACAACTATGATTATGATCACTATCCATCAGACATGTCACGTTGATATTTCTGACCATCATGACATTCATAATGGCGATCTCTCAGATATTTGACCCGCATCAGAATCTGAAATCAATTCAACTCAACACATTCGCAATCATCTCCCTCTACATCTCCATTGCCTTGTGTTTAGAAACCACAGCAATGTTTTCTATTGATTTGACGTTCGAGTGACGTGACGTCACCTGCTATTCTCTCGAGGTGATTCATCAATCCGGATCCATTGTTGAAAAGCGATGCCGTCGTTTCCAGATGGCCGCCGCCCAAATGGCCTTCGCTCCAGAGCCGAGCGGCCAGCACATCGTGCCCCTGATGGCCTCGGACGCTCGACGAGTTCCCGCCACTTGAGGGAGTTTGGGTGTTGTACCCCGGCGAAGTGAGTATAACGAATAAAAGAGGTGTCATTGGGGATTTTTTTTTTTTAAATAATGCTTGGATATGGATTTTTTTTTTTTTTTGTAATTGAACGAAAATAACTCTCTGAAAAGGAAACCGTTGAAGATATTATGATAAAAGTTATGCTCGTGCGTTCTGAGAGTGGGTAAATTCTCTATACAATATAAACTGTTATTATTTCTAGGTTATTGACATTTATATTCCTCTCACTTTCACTCTGCAATCATATATCTTTCTCTCTCGCATATACAGACACATATTCTCTCTCTATTGCCTCTTTCTCTCTTTTCTCAACTGTGGAGAGCTTGGAGTGAATATATTAAATAAGAGCCCGTTTCATGTTCATCTGATAACTGTTCAATCACATTCATCACATCAATTTTGATTGACATTATTGGAACGTAAATTGACCTCAACTTCTTATTCAAGCTGCATTATATCTAACGGAAAGTCGCATGAATTTCTGTAAGGCGGCTACGCCACTGTTCCATCATTTATAACTCATCGGTACAAAACCAATTCGTCTCACCGAATCATTCATTAAATTCCTCTCGGATTTTGTTTTCTCGACCTGACCTTAAAAATAACCGCACTGAACTTATAATGACCCCGTCGTGAGCGTCATTATTTACTTTGGCTTGATCCCAATATTGACACGTATTCTTATAACAACTTTCAAACAATATCGTCGGTTCAATGGAATCTCTTTGTATAAACAAACTGATCGACTTTTATTATCTGTTTATTCTTGGTTTATTGAAAAATCTTATGAATGCTATTCTTTGCATATCACAATCACGCCTTGAGAGAATCAGATCAGAATATACCACGTTATTTTGTCCTCATTCAAATATTCTCACATAATCTCATATAATATTCTCACATAACGTTCCACATAACGTTCCACATAACGTTCCACATAACGTTCCACATAACGTTCCACATAACGTTCCACATAACGTTCCACATAACGTTCCACATAACGTTCCACATAACGTTCCACATAACGTTCCACATAACGTTCCACATAACGTTCCACATAACGTTCCACATAACGTTCCACATAACGTTCCACATAACGTTCCACATAAGGTTCCACATAACGTTCCACATAACGTTCCACATAACGTTCCACATAACGTTCCACATAACGTTCCACATAAGGTTCCACATAACGTTCCACATAACGTTCCACATAACGTTCCACATAACGTTCCACATAACGTTCCACATAACGTTCCACATAACGTTCCACATAAGGTTCCACATAACGTTCCACATAACGTTCCACATAACGTTCGTACCCATCATTCACAATAATTATTATCACTAGTAAAACGCCATATGTGCGTTGTTGGACGAGCGGAAAGTAATAGTATGTCGACTTTTTTGTCAAACTTTTGCCTACATTCGCCAATTGGGTGACATTTTAGTTATGAATGGGTGAAAACTGCTCCGAGTGGTACCAATTTAGCACATTTCATGTTTTTTCTTCAAAATGGCTGATCCGATCGAGCTGAGAATTCTCAGAAACGTGTATCAAGATGTAATTCAACTTCACACGGAATTTTATTTTTTTCAAATGAAAATATTCTCATTTTTTCCCGCCGTGTTATTCAAACGGGTAATTTTTAAATCTCCAAAATTCATAAGAATAAAAGTTATCACCCGATAATGCCACAAAAGTATACAGATCTAAGTTAGATAAGGAACCATAACGAAAAGAAAAAGTTGAAGTTGATACTGCAGCCGTTCGACATGTGGAGAACTGACAAAAAAACATAAAAAAATGAAATGAATAAATGAAAAAAAAAAACATGGAAACGGACAACAATTTTATTCAGTATGTAAAATAGAATTCAGCCAAAGCTCGTATTATATTCATCCAGTTTTCACGGTACTTGTTTATCATGACGCTGATATAGATTTTATTTCATGAAAAAATGTACTTTACTCATATTATTATTATTACTATCATAATTATTTTCAAATGTATGTCTGTATGCTGAATTTATTATTTTATTATTCGTCCATCAGCTAGCCCGCACACACGATATCATCCTCACGCGAGCTTCACTCATATAAATGTTTATCATTATCTTGTATTATTGTGTCAGTTTTTCTATATATTATGAGTGATTAAAATGCATATCAAATCGAAATTGAATTGAATCGATCCGCTTGTCGGTGATTGTATCGAATTGATGATCCAAGTTGTATATTCACATAATCAGTCAGAGAGTGTGAGTCTTGAGAAGATACATTCAATTTATCATGAGATGCATCGTATAGTGAAACAAAGAACGAGTATTCACTTATTCGTATTAAGAGTCCAGTTGGTCTTTATCTGACAGTTGGTGAAAACAAATATCACAGTAACCATGGTGATAACAACTTGTATCTGTCAGATAAAGGCTAACTAGCCTTGGTAATACCGGGCCTTATTCGTATTAATAAGTCCAGTTAGCCTTCATCTGACAGTTCAAACTTGTTAGATTGATAGATAGATAGATAGATTTTTTATTGTCTTTTTTTACATTCCTTTACATACAGCTAATTAGAAACTAACTACATAGGACATTGAAGACAGTCAGATAAAAAGTATGATATTAATAAATACTAAGTAACTAATAAGTTGATGGAATTTCAAAAAAAATATACATGGTAAAATACACGGTTATCACCATGGTTACTTATGCTATTTGTTTTCATCAACTCTCAGATAAATAATAACTGGCCTTGGTAATACCGGGTCTTATTCGTATTAATATGTGAATTTGGGAACAGTAATTGTTTCTCAAACAAAACTGAGGAAGAGAAAGTAAGTGGGATAGTTTGTAGGAGATGACACCTGATCGAGGATCCATTGATCTTCAGATCTATATTCCATCTTTGTTCATCAAAACATCAAAACTTTCTGGTATTTCGAAAGAAAAAAAAGTGATGATTAATAAATGAAAATTCGAAAATTCTGAGTTTGAATATTTTGTATATATTTTTTTTCAAATAACATCGTAACTTGTTAAAAAAATCATGCGATTGTTCCACAATTGAGGCAATTAATGTGTGAAAAATGGGATCTTTCGAACGTGGCACTACAAGAGCGATTCAACCACTCCGAAAAATAATAATTGAAAATAAGTCGAATCGTCTAACAAACATTAAATCCTGAGGTTTTTATGCTCGGGTCTTGGAATACGATTCCAACATTCACAGTTGTGATAAAATCTTGAGTCTTCCCACCATCTCGATTTTCTTATTCTTCTTCTTTTTCTCTTTACATTTTCTCCATTCTCTTTTTTTCTCTGAACTCTGTGCATTACAGAACTTTGAATATCTCATTTTGATTTCAGAACTGGAGCACAAAAATAATATACGGTCCCCATTGCGAATTCCTCTTCTGAAACTGAAGTGTATCGATGAAATCGATATCGTTTCCTCGAATATCTCGCACTTATCGAATATCTCGCACTTATCGAATATCTCGCACTTATCGAATATCTCGCACTTATCGAATATCTCGCACTTATCGACAAACACTTATCGCGACTTGGTATTCCGACGTCGACCGCGAAATGCGCTCAATTCGATACCACGACGCCACCTTCACGTTTCCTCTCATCCGCACGACGACGAGTGCTCGAGGTCAAGAGAGAGAAGAGGTCAGAGGTCGAACGCTGACCTCAAGAATGAAACCAATCATCAAGGAGAAGTTCAAACATTTGTTCGGAATTGTTCATGTGTTAGTTGATGTAGTGGTGTTCGATTAAACACTTATATCAAAGACCTTAGTATCTAACGAAGTTAGATACTAAGGTCTTTGCTTATATTCTCTCATATAAGACCCATGCAGCTCTAAACCACGACCCCAGAGAAGTTACTTCTCAAGTGCAAGTAGACGTAAACTTCCTCAGGATAATTTGATGTTGAGAACTTTGTGGAGAAAATAATGAGACTTAACAGAGATAATAGTCTGGAAAGTGCTGCGAAAACAGTCTGGAACGGATACAGATTCATACCAGGATGCAGATTAAAATTAAAGCTATATACATTCATTCAAGAATGAGAATGAACAGTATAAAAACATTGTGCGTAACATGATGAAGTTCAATCATACGTGTTATTATAATTCAAAGAGTTGGTAAGAGCTGGTTGTATTAACTGATGATTAGTGAACTACGCGATAATTAGCGGATCAACTTGTTATCACTCTCGATGAAGTATGCTATGTTTTTACTTCAATTACTCACTTAAATCGACTCATATAAAAGAAATAACTTTTATTGGTCCCTGACTAAATCAAAAAACAGGATAGCAATCAGTATAAAAAATACATAGAAAAATATACATATACAATAATATACAATATACAATAATATACAATGAATATAATATATAATAAGATAATAATATGATGAAAAATAATAATATATAATAATATACAATATATTGTATCATCAATTTGTTCAACCAGATCTGATTACATCATTTTTATACCGCGGAAATAACATCATAAACTGGCCCAACTGTACGCACATCCCATACTTATTCCTCAACAAATATCATAATCAAAACATCGTGGATATATTGAGCTGAATAGTAATATCTATTATAGGAGATGCGAATATTCGATCATATCGATTTTGTTTCTAAATATTCAAATTGACAAATATCTCCATTGTTTGAGTTGATATTTGAAGATTGTAGTTGAGGGCAATTGAGCGGATGGAACGTCTGTTCCACTCGAACAGTAGAGACAACGCTCTGAAATCTGAACCACACGGGCGCCGGTTCGAGTCCCGCTGTGTACATATGCCAATAAAAATGCTCTTTCACCTATTCTTTCTTCTTTCAATATCGAACAACTTATCCATATCACTGTATAACCTTTCTGCTGGTGAGGTTCCACTAACCATCAACAAAAAACATAGAAAGTTGATAAGTTCATGTGAAATTGAAACCGACACCTTAACTAGGTTGATTGAAGAGGTGTGATTATTCTGATAGCTATGCCGACTTGAGTCCACAGCACTGAGGCCAATAATTCCTGGTTTGTCACTGATTGGAATCCATACTGAGATTAATGTTCTGCTTCACATATGGATCTACCACACACCATTCATCTAAATTTCGTTCTATATTTCAAACCACAATTTCTGTTCTTCTCTTTTCTCTTGCTATCTTCTTCCAATCGACTATTGTAGATCGTCCGCCCTCGTGATGTCACAAAATATGAAAACCAATCAGGTGGACAGTGAAGCATGGAAGAAGGGGGAATAACCAATCAAGGTATCTAAAATTTCTCCTCCTTCGTATAAGTCACGCCCATCTACAATGATCAATTGTCTCATAATTTCCTCCTCATGTCGTTTCAAAGTGGAGTATTTATCTTTCTCAATCATGATTCAACATGGTATCAATCTCACACTTGATGACCAAGTATATTTGAATCGAAAGTATAATATATCATTTTTTATTTTTAGCAATTTTTCACTATGAATGATACACTGAACATTAGAAAAATCCACGGAATCTCCAAGGGAGACTTGACTGTGAGTAAAAAATTATAGTCTGTATATTTTCAATTTCAGATTATATTAATTCATTTCATTTTGAAACAATTTTATTCTCACTCAACGCTTACATATCAAGTACTACAACAATTGAATACAGGTATTAGACAGTAAAGTACAAATGAACAAATGGACAGATGATAAAATCGAAAGTTAACAATTATAATTATATTGAAGCAATAGTGATAAATAATTTGATATGAAAATTTGATATAAAATTTAGAAATTCAGAAATGATATTTAGTAAGTGCGAAGCCTTATATATTGATTCATACCAGAAAGCGATCAAGATGATGTGAAATCATGAAACTCATTATTCTCTATCTCCAATAGGTCCTGTAACCCTGATACATTCTCTGCTTGATACATTTGAAAGTGAAAACAAGTAGGATGTATTGGAAACAAGCGAATATAAGGTATTATTATCTCATTTACATAAACCAATATATTCGTTCTCGCTCTGAAACGAATGTTTCTTTTCCGTTTCCAATACTACTAACAGTATCTTCTCATCCGTGATTCATGACTCGCCAGAACTTCTAGCCGTCAATGTTTAAACATATCTTCAGACAGACGACCGAACATTCATCATTCAAGACGGTGGTGATTTATCTTCGCCAGGGAAAAACACAACTTCGTAAAAGAGTTTGACAGTTTGAAAAGCGGACAAGTTGATGAGAGTAAAACTAAACAAGTTAAGAGTGCATTCAAGTTGATTCAGCGGAATTGAAGTTTTTTGGTGATAACTCCGGAAGGGTTCAGGATGATAAAATTATGATATATCGATATTCTACAATATTTTTATATGTCTTCATTGAGAATATGATTCCAATATTCCTATATGTAGTCAGTTTAAACCTTGCGATGTTTTTTCAGCTGTGTGCCCTGATGGAAGTGATATTCCAGGTCAGTCTCAATGACATTTCCATGTATGTCACCTTGAAGGTATTTGAAATGATAATAATAATTATTATCATTATTCATTTGAATAGTTTTGTACAATATTATATAACGTTTTACGCTCATAAAATAACCACAAAGCCTGAAACAGGCTTGTCTGTGGGTGTACACAAATTACAAAGTGTATGTACAGTACATGTGAGACATATACAAATTATATAAAATGAAGTAAAATATTATAAAAGTATCACAAATGGTAAGAAGAACAGTTTAATGATATTTAAATGATCAAGTGGAGGGTTAGTGTAGGAAATGTTATGCTCAAGTTGTGAGTGATGTGAAGTGATGTTGTAAATGACGTTAAACACATAAATGAATATATAAGAAAACGATTTAGAGTAGAGAAAAACAGTCAAACAATCATAATGATGATTATTATTTATTCATTCAGAAGACATTTGTGTATACATTAAATATACATGTTTATAGAAAATGTCAATCTATTCCACAGTTGAATTGGAATAGTTTTTAATATGCATACTCTCTGTCAATACACTTTGAAATGTTTTTTTGAATGATTTGAATTCCTGTACAGTGTAGAACGCATCATCAATTGGGATTTATAGAAGAGTACGATATTCTCTTCCTTCCTAATCCAGGAGGCCAGGCAGTTGAATAAATATGGTCCATCGTAGTTGGAATTAATATTCAACATGGATAGATTGTTTGACGGCAGGTGGAAATCGTCGTTGTTTCCAGTGAGGTGGCTGTGGATTTGATTTTTTGAGTTAGATTCGAATTTTTCAAGTGTACTGTTAGGATCGAATGGAAAATGTATATGCTTGTCTCAGTGAGTAATTGAAGTTGTTTGAATAATGTTCTGCAAGATTTTCTTCTTTGGGCTCCTAAAATGATTCATACTGATCTCTTCTGAAGTATGAGAAGTCTAGAAACTTTTGGAAATGTCGAACCCGTGGCTTAGTCAACTATCACACTGCGGTAGGAACAGAAGTCGGATCGGGTGAGGATTCGAATCCTTTTGGTGTGGTCGTTAAGCAGCAAAGAGAAGTATCCAAGATATATGATTCTCTTGTGAATGCTCTGTTCAAATTATAAAAGAGCTCTTACTAGAAATGAGAGTCCAGTTTCTACTTTGCTGAATCAGTCAATTTTCCAATATCGAATTGGATTCAACGAGTGTCAGACGAACATGGAACGGACTTTTTTCATACTTCCAGTTCAAGTTCAACACATTATTTTGAAGCGGGTACACTTACTTTCCTCAATGATTCTGAATAATCATACTTTGATCTGGTATTCATTCATTTATTAAACATTGCTTCGCAGTTAATACATATATTGGTGATAAAATGAAAGCTGATAAATTATTATCAATTATTAGCTGATTATGGTTTCCTTCATGTCTCTTCATGTCATGAAGGAAAATAGAACATGCTATATATCATAAAAGTTGAGCTAAACTTGTGTTTCATGTTTTTGAGGAAACCGTTTTTCTTCAATTCTACCATTTAGACAGTTCAACTCCATAAATTCATGAGTTGAATTAATACAATCGAAGAATAAGTTGGAGTGTGTAATTCACTCTTAACACGTTTTATCCGTGACGTAACATGAAGTGTAGTCCAATCTGAGAGAAGTGTTTCAAGTATGTAGGAAGAGAGGATTACGTTAAGGAGAGCAAGCGAGACAATAAAGAGGAAATACGAGACGTTGTGACAAGATCTCTGTACACGCCGCTACTTGTTCCTAGTCACATACTTTACGTGGATCTTGACTTGGCAACATGGCATTACAGATTTGCTTCAGGAGAAGATATTTTGAGTCTTATAATTCGTTTATACGAATTGGATACATGGCCTGGATTCACAAAGAGTCCTGTCTTCAGGACGTCTTAAGCTGAGACCATTGTACTGAGTTAGGACAAATATTGATCTTGAGTTAGGAACATATTCCTGAGTTGAAAATCATTCCAGTCTCATCTCAGTGGGATGGTTAAATTTCAATTTGAAAATTTCGAAATTTAAAAAATTCAAAAATTCAATTGAGAATCAATTTTAAAAATTGAGAATTAATCAAATCAAATTGACTCAATTGAGAATTTTGAAATTTTAATTCAACATATAACTCCTCATAAATCCGAGCTCATGAAGAAATTAGATGCGTCTCGTTCAAATCCCATATGTTTTATTCACTATTCATGTTATAAGCGATTTATAGTGACATTTTGTGATGAAAATTAGCCTCTTTTTTCGTAATCAACTTTCCACCTCTTTTGGATGCATATAATGTGATATCGCAGAGTATTTCTCATTTCAACGTCAATTTAATTGAGAAAACGACAATCTTTTATATTTTTACGCAGTTGATACCGAGATTGTATTCATCGTTTTCAACCAAATGGCACAGTAATTGTATTCGTGGTTATTCTCGGTTCATTCTGGATGTCTCAACCATATATGGACATATAAATGACCCAATCATTGTTGATCAATTGGAGTGCTTTCTGTACTGATCAGGAATGCACGGAGCAATATCATGCACTTAAGAAAGAGAATAATTGATCTGTAGTTCATGCATTAGGGACATAATCTAATGAGGCAATAGATAACCAGAGCCACATTGGATATATATATATATATATATATATATATATATATATATATATTTGATAAGATACAAAAAATTGGTTAAAAATAATATTCACCAACAAGGACACATAATTACTGGAATAATGTGGATCTCTCATTGCTTGGAAGGATGTTCTCAGTTATAGCCATTCACAGTTCAATGGAGGTCAATGAATGATCAGCCATACGTTTAATTGTGAAACAATCTGATTGTTCGATTTGTTGATCTCGGAAATCATTTTCATCAATCAACAGAATTCTTGATGAAGATTCATCATTTTTTGATCTGTCACATGGTCGTGAAGGTAGAATCGTCCGGATGAAAGATATCATCACCCAGATAGGATGATTGATTTCAACCCAATCAACGAACTGGGATAGTATCCTGACGAGTCGAGAATTATTGACCAATCATAATATTTGCTCTGGCTGAGAGGATTCATATATATTGTTCCAGATCTTCAATTACTCTCTCGTCAATCCTTATTATCCTTTCTTTTCTCCGCTGACGTCATTCTTCTGTTCATTTTGCCTCTCTAACGTGATCAAATCACCCTCATGATATCAATTACAAAACAATCATGAGAAAATATCCCCGTTTGTTTTCATTCAATTGTCACTGTTTGCCAAAAAATAAACGTGCAAGTCTCATATATCAAACCAACATATCGTTTTCTTTGCTCGGATTTTCCATCTGTCGATGACGTAACACATCACGTGATACTTCAAGTGGTCACGTGACATTGACACGTGACCTGCGCGTCACATTCACCCGATCCTACTCTCTCCTTCACCCCCGAGTTGATGACTTGTTGTAATTCGAGTTATTGCAACTGAGAAATCACGGGTATAAGAGATGACAGTGGATGTATAGAATGTCAACTGATATCAGTGGATAAGAACTCGTGAACAAACCAGGAAGTGGACCCGATTGACGTGGTTCAGAGACCGGGGTTTGATGATCGTCGTGGTTGACCTGTCTGGAATATGTTTTTCTCATGCGTTAGATTCTCTCTCGCCTCTTTCGCTCATTCGATAGGAACTGGGCAAAAAGAAATTGGATTTTTATGAACTTGGAATTCTGTCAAGCAAAGAAAAATTGTGGAGGTGTATTCAAAATTTTCAATATGTCAACGTGAACAGAAATTCACATGTCAGAACTTCTTAAAAGTTTGATTTATTCGACAGAAATCTGTCACTAATAATGTAACGCTCGGGGGAAAATGACCCCATATCGATCATCACCGAACTGTTCTCCACGAAACTGAACTCAACTACAATGGTGTAGAATTCATCATAGCTTACCTGAGAAATTGCGAATTGTCAATAATAGCCCTACTTTCGAATCTAAAGTAGAATACTGTCTCAGAGAAGAATAATTCAATCACAAAACAAATTTGAATGTGAGGTTGATAAGTGAATGGAATGACAAAACATCACAATCATGTAATATGTTCAATGTGAATAAATATTATCATCATTAGGATAATACCAGGAGAACGCCATATATACGTTGTTGGACGAGCGGATAGTAATAGTACGTCGACTTTTTTGCCAAACTTTCACCTACATTCGCCAATTGGGTGACATTTAATATATGAATGGGTAAAAACTGATTCGAGTTGGTATCAATTTAGCACATCTCATGTTTTTTCTTCGAAATGTTACACCTGATCAAGCTGAAAGTTCTCAGAAATGTGTATCAGAATGTAATTCTACTTCGTGCAAAATTTCATCTTTTTCGGAAAATAAAAATATTTTCTTTTTTTCCACCAAGTTATTCTAATAGGTATTTTCGAAATTTCTGAAATTCATAAAAATAAGAGTTACCACCCAATGATGCCACAAAACTATACATATCTGAGTTAGATAAACAACCATAGTGGAAAAAGTTCGAAGTTGATAGCTGTAGCCGTTCGACCTGTGGAGAACCGACAAAAAACATTTAAAACAACATAAAAACGAACACCAGTTTTTTTCAGTGTGTCAAATTGAATCCTCGCTAAGGCTCGTCTAATAACATCACTATAAGAGACGGAGTGAAGTTTATATAGGAATCATAAGCTTCGGACTGCTGAGAATTAACAAATTAGACACTCCGTTGAGTTTATAATCGATTGAGTCTTGCGAATCTGCGTCATATTTCAGGAGAAAGGATCATTAACTCGAAATCTCTCGTGGTATTAAAGTCACGCGATAAAGAGGCTTGGTATCGTTGAAGTCTGATGAAATCAAACCAGTTCCGAATTACATTAATACTAGGGAAACGCCATATATGCATTGTTGGACGAGCGGATAGTTATAGTATGTCGACTTTTTCGCCAAACTTTTGCCTACATTCGCCAATTGGGTGACATTCAAGTAAGAAATAGGAAAAAACTGCTTCGAGTGTTACCAATTCAGCATATTTTATGGTTTTTGTTCGAAATGGCTCACTCGATCAAGCTGAAAGTTCTCAGAAATGTGTATTATGATGTAACTCAATTTCACGCAAAATTTCATTTTTTTGAAAATAAAAATATTTCATTTTTTTCCGACTAATGGGTATTTTTAGAATTTATGAAATTCATTGAACAAAAACTTATCATCCGATAATGCCACAAGACTATACAGATCTGAGTTAGTTGAGGAACCATACCGAGAAAAAGTTGGGAATTGATAGCTGTAGCCGTTCGACCTGTGGAGAACCGACAAAAAAACATGAAAAAAAATGAAAAAAAAAACATACAAACTTTTTTTTTTTTAATCACATCGAAACTTGATACAAAATCATTGTTCCCCAATTAAGGCTATAAAAACTAACACCAATTTTTTTCAGTATGTAAAATTGAATCCTCGCTAAAGCTCGTCCAATAATTGTGGAATTGGAACTCATTTTGTGGTTAGATTTATCTGACAGAATGTCACATGTGACATGAGATACTATTCTTGTGAATCACGCAATTCATCAACAAAAACATCGATTAACTTTGCATCAGCTTAAGTAATCAGGTGAAAGCTTTGTCTTCTGTGATTTGAATTCTCTTACATTTAACGCAAACGTCAACGATGTTTTTCTCTCTTCTTCCCTTTCTCTCTCTCTCGCTCTCTCACACTCTCTATCTCTATTTCTATCTCTCTCAATATATATAATATATGTATATATCCTTCTCGCTTCTCCAATTCCAATCTCTCACTCTCTCTCTTTCTCTCTCTTTCTCTCCCTCTCGTACTTTCTCAATCTCTAAACAATAGAGGAAATGTCAGATTTTCCGACACGGATATTTACTATGCTAAACTTCATTGTTTATGTTTTGAACATTCAGAGAGGGAATGTGAGAGAGAAAGAGAGATAGAGAGAGAGAGAGAGAGAAATAGAGAGAGAGAGTTTGGTTTATATCATCATGCTATCGCCATGTCATTGTGTAAAACTTGGTGCTGTGATATGCGAGATTGTATTCGCCAAATTCATTAGTGCCACTACATAACTTTTTAGGCGTGGATACTTCCATTAATTACTTGAACCAACTTATACAACTCGATTTCAATTAATTCTTCTCCACTTCAAGCCTAGAATGACGGAAGGAATCGTTTGGATGAGGCACCATGAGACCCAAGAAAGTAATCCATCCCAAAAAAGTAATTATCAATTTTTAGACGAGCTTTAGCGAGGATTCAATTTGACATACTGAAAAAAAATGGTGTTCGTTTTTGTCTTTTTTTTTAATGTGTTTTTTTGTCGGTTCTCCACAGGTAAAACGGCTACAGCTATCAACATCAAACTTTTTTTTCATCATGGTTACTTATCTAACTTAGATCTGTATAGTTCTGTGGCATTATCGGATGATAACTTTTGTTTTTATGAATTTTAGATATTTCAAAAATACTTGTTAGAATAACACGTCGGAAAAAAAATGAAAATATTTTTTTATTTTCAAAAGGAAAGAAATTTTGTGTGAAGTTGAATTACATTTTGATACACATTTCTGGAAATTCTCAGCTTGATTGAGTCAGCCATTTTGAAGAAAAAACATGAAATGTGCTAAATTGGTACCACTCGAAGCAGTTTTTACCCATTTATAACTTAAATGTCACCCAATTGGCGAATGTGGGAGATTGTTTGACAAAGAAGTCGACAAACTATTACTTTCCGCTCGTCTAACAACGCGTATATAGCGTTTTCCTAGTGTAGTTCAATATGCACGGAAAGTCTATCTTTCAAATCATGAACAAATATGAGATTTGTTGTGATAAAATACAAGTGATTATTTATATCCTATTTTTGATGCAGGGAACACATGGGTATTTGAAAATACCTCCGAGATGGCTATTCAACTCTAATGGCATAATTTTTAAACGTATTTAAACGTGATGTGTAACGTTACCTTCTAGATGAGAAACCAAAACTCGGAACAAAGTTATCTTTATAACAATACCATAACCTCATTTTCTCAAAAATGGAAGATACAAGTTATTGGTTCTTCACCAGTGATATCATATGAAAGAATTGCATCATGTGAAGTAATATGGTTTTCTTATACCTTAAATAACAAAACACAACATTCTACAATGTATACTGATTATTATTATTATCAATATCATTGTTATTTTTTTATTCTCTCTACATGTAACAACAAAAGAAAAGTCCTGGGCCTGGTATTACCAACGTGGGAGTAGCTCCTACTGGCGGATACAAGTTGATATCACCATGGTTACCTGTGATATTTGTTTTCACCAACTCTCAGTACAAAGCTAACTGGACTCGGTAATACCGGACCTTAGTTACATAATTCCATTATTTTTCAATTCCTTGCCTAATAATTTGAGAAACTTCTCAACGTTTTGAGAAGTCAAACAAGAAATCAAAACTTTTATTTTTTCCAACATGGACTGTGTATACACCGACCATTGTTGAAACATTTAAAGATACCTATTTACGGTTTTTTGCTCCCTCAGTTTCTTTCTAACAAATTCAGGCCCACATTTGAATTCATTTGCTTTCAGATTATTTTGTTCATTGAAATAATATTTCCGTCATTTTCGTTACACATTCAACACCTACATATCAGGTCTATAGCCATATGATCTAGTTATTATTACATATTATTGTATTCCATTTTATATTTCAAATACGTCAAGTAATATGACTTCTTATTCCATGTTCACAAACATGGACAGTTTTTATTTCAATTATATCAGTCATAACGCCACAGTTAAGCCCTTATGGGGCTTCGTGGACATAGACGAGTGAATGTCGAATTTGTGATTCATGTGTATTTATTGAAGCAATGAAATAAAACATTATTATCATGGAGCTGAGAAGAAAATGTAGCTGTATATCAAAGTCAGTTATGCAATATGAGTGAGAGAGTTGGTTCCACATATTCCTGAAGATAAGGAGTATACGTGTGTTTCCCTTGATGAGTATTCTGATGTCCCATAACGTTCGAGAATTATTGGACCATCACATCATTCGAATCAGAAGAAAAATAATTTTCTAGTCCTCATAAATCCACATCATGTACTGAAGCAAATTCCTCATTTTCTCCCGTATATTTCCTTCTTCTTGTGAATTGTCAATGAAATGAAACAGACGTGGACGAGAATAATTCGAAAATCCAATTCCGTACGAATATAGGCCTACACCCATGAAATTCATCTCATCACTTCACTCTCCACCGATTTCCAAAAAAGAAAACGTCATTTCATCTTCACTTTTAGACAGCATGATCATTTTTATTTTGTGAGACTCACCATCAATTGACGACTAGTGATTGACCCGCCCACAAACGTCACAAAACAGAACATCCAATCAAACGGGCTGTTTGTTATGTGGGTGAATCAACATTGCCTATCCGAGTATCTCTAAATGCCCACATGAAGTATTATAGATCCAGGTGGCCTCCCGATAAGCCACGCCTATCACTGGTGGTCAATTGTCTATGATCATATTTTTAATAATATAACATTATACATCATTTCAATCAACAACTTCATTCCATTTTATTTCAATTCCATTTCATCCATTGCCTGAATTGTCGAACAATGATTTTGTATCAAGTTTCGATGTTATAAAAAAAAAATCTTGCATTATTGATCATGGAATTCATCAAATCATTTCCATTCTCCATATATTATTGCCTGGTTATCTTTTTCACTATCGTATATCATAGTTATGCTATATATATACTGTGATCGAATCATATCAATGATTAGAACGCAGGAACTCTGTCGTCACTGATGAATGCTTGCTCAGCCACGGAATTATTGTATTTCTCTCATCCACCTCAGACTACTGTATCGACGTAACATGTGATCGAACTACTGTATCGACATGACATGTGATCGAACTACTTTATCGACATAACATGTGATCGCACTGCTTTATCGACAGTTCAACATGAGGTGTAGCATGTCTGTTGTTTCAAGAATTAGCATGAGAATCGCATTCTCCTTGATGACGTATCAGAGTGGACTCGCGTCACGGAGAAAAGCACAAAGCGAACTTCCGGTCGAGCCGAGGGTGAACGATCGCACTCACGATGCTCAACAAAAACCACCTTCAGGAATAATAACATATTTGGAAATGGTGTGGAAATTCTGTTGATAAAATACGGTCGAGGAAAATATAGTCGATACAAACATTTTGAAATAGGAATATTTTTAACTTATTTCTATCTCGATCTTCTGATGAATATTATATGGGGATTATCTACACTTCCTCACAAAACCTGTAGGTGATTCATTCGAACCCGAAACAGTAAATTATGTGAGTGAGGTCGAGCCCTCGTATTTAGAAATATCCGTCATGCTGAGAAAGTGAAATATCCAGAAATCCAAGATCTTTTCTTGATATACATCATTCAAATCACTCGAATTACTGCAAGCCGAAGTTATTTCACATTTTAAGGAGAAAATATCCAACCTATATATATATATATATATATATATATATATATATATATATATATATAAATATATATATATACATGAATCGAAAAGATTTAGATGGGTCTACACGTGACACAACCCGGCGCCTCCACCAGTGCTGAATATGTGAGAATGGGACGTTAGTGATGTTTGATCATGTTCGCCGTGCTTTATTGAATCACGCATCACACATCCATGAAGAATACGTGATCGATTGCTTCTCTGCCATATATGTCGTGAAACAGAATACCATATTATTTGAATTATTAGATGAGCGTAGCGTAGACTCCATCCCACTCTTATACAGCTTTGTATGTGTGTTCTTTTGTTTATTTGGTCATTGTTTGTTTGTTTGTTCGTTTCTTTATATCATTATTGTTCATATCATTCTGAAGTGATCATTGCCTAAGAGACTCAGTTCAAAGTGGAAGATATCAACATTCGTATGTTTATACTGAAGGACTTTAATCTACGGCGAAAATTTATGGTCACAGACAGCGCAGTCCTGGTGTTGAAGATCATTATTTTTATATAATCAAAATGGGGTGGTAAGATTGCCCTTGTGGTGCCCCGTCCAAAGTATCCTATCTCTCATTCATAGCCTCAATTGGGAAACAATGATTTTGTATCAAGTTTCGGTGTTATTGAAAAAAAAAAATATATATATATATATATATATATTATCCTAATGATATTACTAATTCCGTTTGCTGATATCCATCCAGCAGATCGGATCGGATCCAGATCCTTGGATGATTTGAGATCGATGATGGGGATGATGCTGATGCATATTTGCTCAACAGCTCAACGGCTCAACGAAGATTCGGATGAACAGCTATCAAGTATCAAATTCAAATTCAAAATTAATTCCATTCTTTCACAGAAACATATTGTACATGCATTGGTATAAGCCTATTGAAGGGCACAAAAAAAAACAGTTACAAATAAATATCTGAAGTTCAATACCTGAATACAAATGCAATTAATTTTGAGAGTGATGAACAGTATATACAAAGCAGGTAGCAGTCATAATGAGCAAAGATAAATAAATAACAATGAAAATATATATATATATATGATAAATAGAATAAATTTCATATGAATAGTAAAAAATATCAATAATGAAAATTCTGAAGTATTCTCAATGTACAATTCTCAAATGTAGAAATGAAGAGATCGATATTATCTGTAAAATGCAGCCACTCGAGAGATGCGTGGACAGATCACCAAGATGGACATGGGGATGAATACGGAAGTTTCAGGCCTATAAACATACCTCGAGTTCTGAATTATGAAGCTGTCTCTGAGTGAATATAAGAGAAGAACACATCGAGACGGAGCTCGATTCCATCCGGTTTATGAAATGGGATTTTTCTCATCGCTCGGATTTCATGCAAGATGAGAAAAGTCCTTAGATTGGTTCCACATGTTGATATGAAGATGATTATGTGATGGATCATCACTAAAGTTGATGACAATTACAGACTCTTATGAGCTGTACCAACCACTACACCAGTAAATCCACGGTCCAACCAGTGGTCTAGCCCCAGGGTTTCGACCACGGGTCAACAGGGAAACTGTTCACACTTGTACATTTCCACTGATTGTTTGATGGACATTTCCGGTTTCAAATTGCATTGTAATTTCGAAAATGGCCTTGAAAATCAGAATAACTACTGATACTTGATCGAATTTCGATTGACATTGAGAAACTGTAAGATGATTATTCACAACTTTTTAAAAATTATAATTGTTTGTCAAATTGTCAACCTTCCCCAAGTAACTGATATTTGATGAGGAGGCTACTGGAGTCGGCGACAAGTATGAGAGGAAAGTGAACAATCTTACCTGCGGGTTTAACCCTAGCCTGCACTAAGGTTTAACCAAAGACCTTAGTATCTAACTTCTAACTTAGTAACTAAGTTGGATACTAAGGTCTTTGGTTTAACTTCCTACGGGCTGACTCAGGGTGTGTAAACAACAATAATTCCACCCGCGGGCACTGAGGGTTGAACAACAGGCAAACACGTAGTGTAAAAACAGCTATAAAGTGTTCTACGCATCTTTGTGGACAGTTTGTTTCCTTCATCATCCAGTTTGTTGAACGTTTCCTTCTCTTGGTGTCTCTACGAGAAACAATTACTGTTCCACAAAGTGAAGCCTTATAATAAAACGAGCCCGTATCATCGTCAAACAATAACAGAAATGTTGAAATATCAAATTTTGTATCATCCAAGAGAATAATTGCAAGCTATGTAAGCCTCTTTCGACCATTCCACTGCAACTTGAAGTATAATATCGCCAGTTTAAGCGGATTACTGCTGGATTCCTATCTCAACAGCTTTATTCAGTTTTAGTGCTATTATGTTGGCAGTTATATAGCTTTATGCACACAGATAAAGCCGGACGATGAAAGTTGGAATAAGATAACTTTGTGTTGATGTTTTTTGTTTTCTTTGTTGCGATGAGTTGTGTCGCATTATTTCCACGTGGTCGAGTGGAGAGAGAGAAGCGAACATGGATAGAGTTTATGTCCTGGGTACAATTAGAGTGCTACGCTGAAACGGAATCGTTTCATATATCGGAAATCAGCATAAATCAGATACGATATTGAATTTGATTTGATTCGACAACAAGAGACTGTTTGATGATTATTTTCTCCAGAATGGTTGATCCGAATCACCTACCCCATATCACCAATATAACCTTTTCCTATTAAAACCCACACATCCGAGGTGATGATTGCTTGATATATCCATTTCTCTCTCTTCCCACACTTGTGTTGGTATCACTATCTTTCAAAATATCAAATAACCGACTTATTTTATTCTCGTAATTACAACTTATTATTTTCCATTATTTCCACTCATTGTTTTTATTGCATTCGAGTGCCAATGTGATAATTTGAACATCTTCCATGTTTAGTTTCAGGTATTATTAGTGATTCTGTTAATGAAGAGTGTTTTGTTCTGATGATAAATGTTCAATGAGGGAAAAAAAGAGAAGTCTGAGGTTATTGGTTACATTCCCATATGATATGATTCTGTCAATAAGTGATTTCGTTCGAGAGGAATATGTTTCTTCAAATGTTCTCCACTGGTTCATATTTTTTGGCCGTCTTTGTGATTCTGAAATACTCTTTCATGAAACTGGTGCACCAATTGCGCCTTGAAATTGGTCAGTATTGAGTTATATAACGACAAATGTGTACAAGTTTCAATCGGATTTGTACTTTCGTTTGACCTGTGAAACGCGAAAAAAAAGGTTCGTTCCTTCCTAATACGGTGAAATTGGGTCTTCGCTCCACAAAGGCTTCTCTTCTTTTTGTCTGCTGTTCATTATGTGAAAATCCTTCGGGATCCTACCCTGGATTCACCACATCGCCGATCGGACGTCTCTCATATCAGCACATCAAGCGATCGGTAGTTTATTCACTGTGATACACTCCACTTTATTAATAAACTTTCAAGCGCATCAGCCTATCACAGTGGAGGCTCTCATTAAAACTGGACCTTCTTTCTGTTGATTACGGCCGAGGGTTTTATGAATGTATATATATATATATATATATATATATATATATATATATATATATATATATATATATATATATATATATATATATATATATATAGAATTTTTGAAACTTTCACGACTCATTTCTTATGTTTTATGTTTCATTCTTGATGGTGAATCAAAGTCGTGTGGATATTTAAGATGATCATTCATTTTAGAAAGCTCCTAATAAAATGAAATGGATATATAAAATGAAATAAATAATATGAAATAAATAATTATCTCAAATATTCACACGACTTTAATTCACCATTAAGAATTGAACATATGATTGATATATATATATATATATATATATATATATATATATATATATATATATATATATATATATATATATATGTACATATATATATATATATATATATATATATATATATATATATATATATAAATATATATATATATATATATATATATATATATATATATATATATATATATATATGTACATATATATATATATATATATATATATATATATATATATATATATATATATATATATATATATATATATATATATATATATATATATGTACATATATATATATATATATATATATATAATATATATATATATATATATATATAAATATATATATATATATATATATATATATATATATATAAATATATATATATATATATATATATATATATATATATATATATATATATATATATTTATATATATAAATATATATATATATATTTATATATATATATATATATATATATATATATATATATATATATATATATATATATATATATATATATATATATGTATATTTATATATATATATATATATATATATATATAAAAAAAAAAATATATATATATATATATATATATATATATATATATATATTTATATATATATATATATATATATATATTCATATATATATATATATATATATATATATATATATATATATATATATATCTATATATATATATATATATATATATATATATATGTTCATGAATACAGAACGATACATGCTCATATGAGATCATTGAAGCCTTGATGCACTTGTGATACGAGTGTTTTCGTAACTGCGTAGTTTTCATTTCAATATCAAACATCCACTCTCCCAAATACCTTTCGATTTCAAGTAATTTATTCCAACTACAAAAAACGGCTATTCTCTCAGAATTATCGATCTCTCGCTCAAATATCCACTTTCACAGGCTTCTACGTCACACCAGACTCTCTTGAACACCAGCTTGTGTTCTGTTCTCCGAGTCTCCCTGTGCGCATCTCCTCTCTGAGATTCTATCTTCACACCACTCTGAATGGTTTGTTTATTTGAATAATACTGGTTGCTGTCACAGACGCTCCGAGTGTCGAGGAAGCGTCGAGTGTGTTGTATTTTCCACTTCCAAGACCACTTCTCTCGTAGCATATTGGATAACTCGCATTATACGGTGATCCATATGTTTTAATATTGTAATATTGTAAATACTTCATATATATTGTGATGTTCTATGTTCCAACCGATCTCATGGAATCATATATCATTCATGATGAATAATTTCAGAATATGATGTATGATGATATTTTCTGTACGCAGGGCCGTGGTAAGGTATAAGCACATGAGAGCCGGGCCCGAGCCACCGAATGATTTAGGGGCGCCAAATATCAAAGTTCATTGAAATTTGAAAAATATTCATTCAAAATTGTATTCAGTCAGTAATAAGTGTATTTGATATCATACACTCACACGAGATTGCTCATATGGGCATGCACATGTGAGCCCAGTTTTCTAAATGAAAGCGACTTTCCGTGAGGGGGTGAAATAAACGGGCGAATGTAGGTAATAATTAACGTCAGGTCTACGAGTGATGAAAATTTTAAGCAAATAAAAATGAAATATATCGGAACTTTTTGAATTATTTCGAGTATTTCTCAATATACTACTTTCATTCGTTAGTATGAGTGGACACAATTTTCATTTTCATCCTCTTTTGAAATATAGACCTATATATATTTTTTTTCAAACCCATAGTGTTTTCTGCCACCCTCGGTAGCTCAGTAGCACCGCTTTAGGAACTGAAGTCACCGTAGAGCGTGGGTTCAAGTCCCGTATACAGCATGGGTTTTTTGTAAATGTCCTCTCACTGATGTTCACTTCATAATTTCATAATCACCTGCTAATTCGTACCCCCGTGAAACCTAGTTGTTAGTGGGGTTGTTAAGCAAACAATGATCATCATAATGGTGTTTTCTATCAACTCACGCTGTATTTATCTGGTATATAGATGGTAGTAGTAGTATTAGTAGTACTCGTGCGCAACCCATGCTCATTTCTGACGCGGACTCTTCGGAGCTGAGAAACGTGAGGTGAACTGTTGGATCTCTCAGATTTGCGTGGCAATTCAAGTTCATATATATTGTGATTCATTCAGTTATGATCTTCGACACTCACTTCGTCCACTTCTATCATTTTTTACAGATAATTTCTCATATTTTTGAATATGTCGGCCTATATTCAGTCAAATTTCTGAAATGATTCATTATGCTGTGTCTATAATATAGTATCTCAGCTATATTTTTTTTTGTACTGCTATGTAACTCATTTTTTTCTGTGATATCGTCGCATATGCATTCAATTTTATATCACTTACATACTCCAAGTATTCATTGTTCCTATTTTTATTGTTCTAATTGACAATTTTGTTGACGTTCAGCATGAAATGTACAACTTTTTCCCCAAACCTTAAAAAGAGGGTTTCATCTCTATAGGTATTATTTTCAACGCTGTACATGAACTTCTTGTTTGATTGTGTTGTGTTATGAAAAAAAATGGGAAATAAAGCACTAATTATTCGTAAACAGCCTTCACTAAATTACGATTTATCACAAATCCGAAATCACTTCAAAGTGAAAACTAGATTGAAATGCTGCTACATATCGACAGTGTCAATATCAGTATTGTTCAACTAAGTTATTCTATTTCATCATCATCAAACCTCCATCATGGTACGAAACCACGAAGGTGTACGTTCATAGAGTCGGGCGAAAGCCGCCAAACTTTACGGCTTCACCACGACGACGGCGGCATTGTTTGACTGGCAAGTGTTTGTTAGGCCTACAACTTGTTCTGGCATGAACACGATTCGAGTCGGTTTCAATGATGAACTTTAACGGCTGTCGAATTAATTTCGAAACTCACAATTGCTATCAATGGTTGATTTGAAATCGGTAATTGGTGGCTTTGTGTGAATGTAAGATGTAATGTAATCAATATTTTAATATTATTAATAATTGTTCTTGCGATTGTTTCTCTTTCAGGTAGTTTCTCCATAAATGGTATAGATTCTGGACCAAACTCTATTTTTTTTTACAGCCGGCACACAAGACATATGTCTTACGCAGGCTTCTTGAATCTTCAATATACCTAAATTCAGAATTAAAATCAGAACTTTTCTGATTTAACCGCAACATAGTGTTTCATCTCTATGTATGTATATGTAGGAGCAAGAATAAAATGATTCGAAATTGAAATTGAATTGAATTGATTGCAATGATGTACTTGCCAATGGAGTATTGGAGTATATATCGAATCGAATCGATAATACAACTACGACAAGGTCGATAATGAGCTCAACAGTGGATAATCGATAGGTCGAACACATAATTTCAGTACAAACATGGCCATGGGCCATCATTCCATGATTTTCACACGATTTGGGAGAGTTCCGTCTCGTTCTATTCTTATGATTTCGTATACTTCAGCTTGGTGTAGTAGTATTAATAGTAATCTGTATTGCCATTTGAATTCACATTATACATGTTGAAGAATGATTAGCAATCGTCAATGCTCATAAGAATATGAAGGAAAATCCCATATTCATTGCATATCTATTTCGTTTCCCGTTATGGAATGAAGACGCTGATATCACCCGGTCATATCATAGATATATCACCTCACCGAGCGAGGTACGTTACTCCTGCAGCCGATAGCTACATGTTGTCGTTCCAATCTCGGCGGCCATCTTGGTCTTGCTTCAATTTCGTATAATTATATCATTCTTACCATCATCATTTTTTATGTGACTGAAGCCCAGTATTACCAAGTCCAATTAGTATTCATCTGAGAGTTGGTGAAAACAAATACCACAGGTAGCCATGGTGATAACAAGTTTGAACTGTTAGATAAAGGCTAACTAGACTTGCTTTTACCGGGCCTAATTCAATTGTATATGTCTTTAACGAATTGATTCAAATTGAGCGATAATATCGTATGAATGAGAATAAAATGTGATAATAAACATTTAAAAATAGAATCTAGGCAAGGAATTTTATATTATCACTAATATATGTTGAATGTAGTGGAAACTTAGCGGTTTGCAAAGCGGTGTGAAGGTACTGCCGATGACACAAATATATACGCCTTCTTAAGGTTGTAACGTATCTCGGTAATATTTGAATATATATATATATATATATATATATATATATATATATATATATATATATATATATATATATATATATGGTCAGATACGTCATGACGGCAATTTCTGAGGTGGTTTGAGTTCGACTTCAACTATCTGGACACTGGACGGCAAACAGAGCAAATCTGTGATTGGCTCACTGCTTTTGACGGCCCGACCAATTCGTGGTGTCCAGGTTCTAGGAAGGAACCGTGAGAATCAATCGCAGAATTACTTTGTATCACAGTGGCAAACATGATCGATTGGTTGAACGAGCGGAAACATCTGTTCGGATCTAATCGAGTGTTCGTTTTCGTGTAAAGGACCCACCCACACACACAGCACACAGGCACTACGGGTCAAAGAGCGGAATCTAATCATACGAAACTTTCTCTGAACATGGCAGTTGACCGCGGGAATGACGGCGATATTTCTGAGTTGATGTTTTTCCGAATACAATTTTGTAGAAGTTGAGAATTTCATAGTATATGTCAAAATTCACTAAGAAATGAACTGGGACATTGACAATTAACAATAGACCTACAATACAATAACGGCCGAGATCGCTGGTATTGGATTCTGGGAGTTTTAGTACAGTTGAAAAAGACGGCCCGCTTATCCACAGGGTTAAATGCAAAACACCGAGATATAAAACTTGAATCATCTCTCATTTCTCTCACTTTGACAATGTGTAAATCTCTTTCAATTCAGTAAACATATGGATGTTGAAACTGCTCTCATATTATAAGTGAATACGTTCACTGTAACACACAATAATATGAATCAATCGTACTGAATAGCATTGGCAGCATAGGACTTTCAAACTCTGGTAATAACATTCCGTTCTAGTTCAAACGATCGCCGCTAGATGGCTCATTTTTTTCGAAAATGGTCCATTCTGTAAATACTCATGGAAATCATATTTCGGAAAAACGTGAGAGCGATTCTGTATTCGGTATGATTGATTCTTATTTGAAAAGAAACGCAAATGACGAACGCATTCAGTAACTTCCACAAATCTCAGGTAAACGGCTATCAAACCTGAGTGTATGTATTCTTATGACATTACGCATTACTCGCTCATCAGATGAGCGTATAGCAAATACCTCATTCCACTCTTATAGAGCTTTGTCTGTTTTTTGTGTTTGTAAGCACTGCACAGGTCGCATGGTTTGACTGATCAACATGAAACTTTTTTTGTACGGGAAAACTTTGACTATTCCAACTTGGAAGTTGGAACTGTATAGTTTTGGGACCAAATTGGTTGGATCGATCCTGAGAAATATCATGTCAAAGTTTCTAAAAACCCCAGAAGATTGGGCCAGGCGAAAAAAATTGAGAAATAAAATCTCTCAGAAAAAAATAAAATTCTCTCTGAATGCGTACACACATATGATACACATAAACACCATGCATTCTGTAAGCAATTTGAACCAGCCGATTCGAAAAAAACAATTCAAATAACTGTTTTAATTCATCAAATATATGGAAATGATTGATAGCAGAATTAGGTTGCCAAGATTCACTACTTTCTAGATTCGATATTCGCCCAACAATGAACAATTCTTCATATTCGTCAAGGTGTGTAGAATATCAAAGTCGATGAAGAAGAAAATGTGGGACAAAGTGTGTAGAATACCAGAGTCGATAAAGAAGCAAATGTGGGACAAAGTGTGTAGAATACCAGAGTCGATAAAGAAGCAAATGTGGGACAAAGTGTGTAGAATACCAGAGTCAATAAAGTAGTAAATGTGGGACTCTTGTTATGCCTTATTCAGATATCTCGCTCATCTTACAACGCATGTTTCGCGTTTGCCTAGTCCTACAAAAATGTGCACAGTGTCTTTTCCTTGTTATTACATCACTGTTATACATACTCTTCGCGTCCTTCCAGCATATCCCTTTATTCGCACGGAAATAAATGCAATTCAGTCACACACCAGACTTGCACGTCCACTGTAATAGGTGATACGTGCGTTGTACGTTGCCATAGTGATACTAATGGATCAATTGCTGTGCAGTTCAGCTGGCTTAATGCACCAACACTCGCATCCATGCATTTGTATTCACGACAAAATGCAAACGTTTACCAACTTAATAATCCAAACGACTTTTGTAATTTCATTGTTACTCACTGCGGCAGAAAAAAATCCAACGCTTTTGAAAAATGTAGTTTTAGTTTACTAGGCAAACGCGTTATGTGTTTCCGCGTTGATGGATGAGCTGAAACATATCAACCTATTTTTGGATTGGTTATCATATATATATATATATATATATATATATATATATATATATATATATATATATATATATATATATATATATACACCTTGAGATCCAAACCATTACATCACTGCCATCTTATTTCATATTATCAATTTCCATGATGATGAAGGAGGCTTTGTTTTGATCTTTCTCATTTAAGAGGTGACACCTGTGGCTTGGATTGATTCACAAAAATTACTTTATATCTTTTTTTACTTCAAATAGCCGATACTATTTGAGTGAAAGTTCGACATAATGTGTATAATTATTATATTAAAATTCCCTGGGAGTTTTAAATGTCTCGGATGAAAATTATTTCACGAATATTTTCCTCTGGGTTATTCTGATGAGATTTGTGAAAACTTCAGAATTTTCTCAGAAGTGGTTGAACCGATTGCGCCTCAGAACTATACAGTATCGAATTAAATAATGACACTTGTGTATGCCAAGTTTCAACTGATTTTGAATTTCCGTTTGACCTTTGAAGCGCGAACAAAAAAAAACAAAAAAAAGTCACTTTTTTCGGGTATGGCGAAATTGAGTCCTCGCTTCGCTCATCCAATGAGCTTGAAGCTCTTTATGGAAAGTATTTGATTCTGATAAAACCACATTTCCACAAATATATCATATTGATATTCATGTATGTTAGGTTGGTAGGAGATGGTTCACTCTCGTGAATACAAGTCTAAAATGATTGTAGTTTGTTGAATATTGGAGGAGCGAACCACCCGTGCGCTCACGATGTAGGATAGAGGAGACGGTCGATCGTAACCATCACCTGTCGTGGATAGAAGTGGTATTGACAGGAGATGATGGCTCGAATCACCGCGCGTTAGTGGGGTGGGATAGTGGAGACGGTCGATCGGAACCTTCATAATACAAACAATATAGTGTTGACAAGAAATAAAGGTTCGACCTGTCACCCGTCAGTGAAGATGTACATAGAAATTTCCGATTCTTCGGGGGGGAGGGGGGGGGTAACCATTTGTCAGCCCCATCAAAATTTCCATTTCCACCTTCCGAAAATTCCATTTACCATGTGAGGGAAAAATTTCAATAACCTATTCCTCCTGTTTAAGTTACGCACGCTCTGGTTGATGGTCCATCCATCATTTCCTGGCTTCTCTCTGCAAGACGAGAAGTATATTCATAATAATACAATATCGAATTGCATATGATATTCATACACTCATATGATTTCTCCCAATAAAATGTTAACTCGCGATCCATGTTCATACTTGTCACTCTCTATATTCCATCATTAAATCATATATTTCATATGAAATTAATATGGAACCGATGATATAAACAATGAAAAATTATATACTTTCTACATCCAATCCCTATATAAGAGTTCTATAAATGATCTTCTTGGAATTCATCATTGTTAAAATAAAACCTGCATTTGAGTCGTACTTCTCACCCACTTAATCCTCCACGCAGCATTCTGTCGAAATCTGACGCATCGAAACTCTCGTTTGCTAACCTAATTGATGGGAGATACAGCCGGTCATAACCTCTATTCCTACTAACACAGTATCAGGCAAGAAGCTCTTTGAAGTATCAGTGACAAGAAGCTATTTCCGAAGAGAGTAAACGGATTTAATTCGATCCCCAGAACAATACTAATGAATTCCTAGAAATATATTTCCAGTGTTTTGCCCCTTCATTTTACAAACAGATTGATCGAAACGTGAGTTTGGAATATTTTGAATGAACCTGGTTTCAGTTTGAATCATGTAGTCTGTAGAGATGGATGTTATGATTGATTGAAGTTTCGGTAGATTGGTATTATTTCTCTTCACACTTTATCGACTTGATATGAATATTTACGTACAAATTAACCAGTCATGAATTTCCAGTAAATGATTTGTTGAGGTTGCTGGCTTGTATGATATTCCGTATGATGAGTCATTATCGGGAAATATGATAATAATAATAATAATAATAATAATAATAATAATGATAATAATAATAATAATAATAATAATAATAATAATAATAATAATAATAATATTTATTGACAGTATACATGTTATGTTTCGTCATTTTCATTTTCATGGTACAATTATTAGAATTAAGTCGTGTTACCGAATCTTACATAAAAATCTGTTAGTTATAATCTGTTAGTAATCTGTCTGTTATGAAGTTAATTGCAGTCTCAACACTTTGTGAGGTGTGTATTGTATATCCATTCCATCAATCTTTCATCTCCTATTTTCTATACTCCATATTGTATCCTTCATTCTCTATCAGTTATCTTTCTCTCTCATTCTGTGTCTTGTATCTATTCTCTTCGTCTTGAATGAAAAGCCTTTTCACTGGTCTACATGCCAGTATCCTCTCTGTAGTGGATTTGAATAGATCCTCGTATATATACTTCATTCATATTCAATATCCACCACCTGTGATCACTCCGTTCCACTCACCACTATTCACTCATCCAGGCCAACAGGTGGATCACAAAACGAAATATGATTGAAGAGTATTCATACTCTTGAAACTTATGTAAATATTTAATTTGATACAATATTCAATTCATCTTCATCTGAAAAGTTTCATAGAATAAGAGTGAATACTGATATGAGGGAGACTACTTCATTCGCCAGGTTTCATGATGAACTTCTTCTTTCTGAATAACATCCAAACTTAAAATCAAATTAGTGTTTCCCAATTGACGAATAGTAATTGACCCGCCCATAAACGTCACAAAACAGAACATCCAATCAACTGGGCTTTGTTATGTGGTAAATTTCACATTCACCTATCAGAGTACCTCTAAATTCCCACATTAATTATAGATCAAGGTGGCTATGCCAATAAGCCACGCCTATCACTGGTGGTCAATTGAGGCGAAGGATGAAAAAATACATTGAACAGTAGAGGTATTGATTGGAAATTCAAGACCACCATTTTGATGGCAACTGCTATGGGTCAACGGTTCCTATGGCAGTTGCCACTAAAACGACGGTCTTGAATTTCTAACCAATACCTCGACTTTTCAATTTTTTTTTTTCATGGTTGACGGTTAACTCGTGCAAACTGCAAGTACGCTGCTAGTAGTGAATCAAAGAACTAACAAAAGGAAAAAAGGCTGATATTATGTAAATGATGCTTTTTGACTGTACATATTGGTCACGTGTTAATAAAAGTGAGAAATAGGTTCATGAAATGTATTCCATGAGCGAATCTCATTTTTGAGCTCGCAATTTTTTTTTTTTTTTTTTTTTATTAATCTTTTTTTCACATACAAAAATACACATGACAGTCAAAAAATCCACAAAGTCTTCAAAGAAGACTTGACTGTGGGAGAAACAAAGAATATTATAATCTGTATATTTTTTAATTTTTATGTTGAATTTATGAAGAATTTATGAAGAAGGTGATCAAGAAAATGTAAATATGATGATGAATTGAGTGGCAACTATGAAGCATAAGTAAGAGATCTAATTTTTGAGTCGAGTAGTGATGGGAGCAAGAGAGAGAGGGAGAGGTGAAATGATCAAGTTGAAAGGAAAAGATATGGATAAAGGAGAACTCTTGTATTCCATATGTGTTGCTATGAAGCAGGCAAGAATGTTGAGCTGAGAGAAAAGTTATTGAGACTGACGGAGAGCCTACAAATTGTTCAAAAATTCATCTGGAATTTCGCTGGGCTAGGATACTGATATTCAAGATGGTATATTTCGATCAATTTCGATGTATTATACAGTTTGGTGGACTTTCCCAAACAAGGCCCTTCCACCGAAACTCAGAAGAATGAACCGAAGAAACATTTTCAATGCCAATATTAGGACGTTACTTTGAATTCAATCCAAATCTCAACTTCCAATGACGAGGAAATATGACGTACACATCACCTCGAGATTCCATGAGAGTCGATTTGACGAAATACCAGTTTTTTGCTGATAAATTTTAAACAAAATGAGATATCGAAATCCTATCGAAAAGGAAATACAAATAATTTCAAACCTTGGAGATATCATGTAGGAACTTGAAACTATGAGGAAAAAAAACGTATAGTTCATTCACAACATACTCAAATTTCCCAATAACTCAACCATACTAGAATGTTCAAAGTGGAAGATTTCAACATTTGTGTGTTTATACTGAAATACTTCTATCCAAGGCAGAATATTATGGTCACAGACAGCGCAGTCCTGGTGTTGAAGTTCATTAGTTTCGAATAATCAAAATGAGGTGGTAATATCGCCCTTGTGGTGCCCCGTCCAAACGATCCTATCTTCCATCCATGGCCTCAATTGGGGAACAATGATTTTGTATCAAGTTTCGATGTTATTAGAACAAAAACAAAAAATACTGGGATGGTTTTCACACCCAATTGTCACAATGTTTGTGATAACGATATCTCCAATCTTCAAAGACTCCCCAATTACCACGTAGCTGCTTCCTCTATTCATCCCATATAAGGCAATGACGTCACTTACCATTACCATTCCAAGATGCTCTTCCGTGCCCGTTAACCACTGACTGCTTGTCATGCCACATTGTCTTACCCTCGTCACATTGTCACGTCATGACGTCAGAGGGGTGACGTCACTAATTAATATCAGAAGGATTAAGGGTCGTGTTGGTAAAGCCTGGTTCACAATTGCAATAGTGATTATGGAATATGGAATATGGAATATGGTATAGTGTTTAAGCGAAATGGATGATGGCGTTTCCATGTAACCGTTCACAATGAGAAACTGGTTATAGTGATTAGGTCATAAGTCATAGGTAATGAAGAAAATCCATTTCCTATTACTTATTCCTTATAACCGTTATGACAAGCCAAATTCTGACCAATCAGGTGATATTACTACTGCAGTCCAGTGACTCACCGTTATGTTTTTCGGGTATTTTATTTTTCTCTGAGACTCAAACCAGACATACTCAAATAATAAATGTGGAAATGACTTTTGACAGTTGCTGCAAAGCCTATTTCAAAAAGAAATAGAATGATCTGCAAGACCTTGATTGTTGCCACTGCCACTGCAATTCGAACAGTTCAGAGAAAAATAAAGATTCAGGTTGGCGGTGAACCATTGAGATAAGAGGCTATTGTGGCCCACCTATGTCACTATACACTATAACACTATTGCTATTTATTGATTACTATTTAACATTTCCATTGTGAATCAGGCTTGAGGACATTGTGATACTGTCCTTGTGATAGGGACGAATGTTTATCTGACTCGAGGTATTGTAAGACAAGGGACTTGATCTAATAGCTGGCTTCGCGCGGGACTTGGCTCCCGTCGAGCCACCACTCGACTAGATACTGTCCTTGTGATAGGGACGAATGTTTATCTGACTCGAGGCATTGTAAGACAAGGGACTTGTTCTAATTTGATTCGATGAGATACCGATTCGTTGGAGAAACACTTTCGAGATTCAATTAAATGAAACATTTCTTGATGAAACCGATGGGATTGGAGAGTAATGGTCTCAAACACAAGTGGTTCGATTGTTTCTTTGTTTCTGGAGTTTAAACTCACCACTCACTGATTCAGTATGATGCTCTTCATTCTTCTCATCTCAATTCCACGTTGTTCAAGATATGATGGAGGAATGAAAAAAGAACGAGACGTTAATCTTGATGAAAATTTATCAATCCATCATTTCAACGTCATGCTAAACAACGGATGACAGAATATATACATATATATATATATATATATATATATATATATATATATATATATATATATATATACATATACATATATATATATATATATATATATATATATATATATATATATATATATATATATATATATATATATATATATATATAAGTTTATATATATATATATATATATATATATTTATATATATATATATATATATATATATACATATATATATACATATATATATATACATATATATATATATATATATATATATATATATATATATATATATATATATATATATATATATATATACATATATATATATATATATATATATATATATATATATATATATATATATATATATATATATATATATATATATATATATATATATATATATATATATATATATATATATATATATACATATATATATATATACATATATATATATACATATATATATATATATATATATATATATATATATATATATATATATATATATATATATATATATGTATATATATTTATATATATTTATATATATATATATATATATATATGTATATATATATATATATATATATATATATATATATATATATATATATATATATATATATATATATATATGTATATATATATATATATATATATATATATATATATATATATATATATATATATATATATATATATATTTATATATATTTTTTTTCTCATTTTTTTTCATGGTCAAAATTATGTTCATATACATTCCCATATACAGTTCGAATTCTCGTCCACTAAGCCATTAGTGGCTTAACCGTGGTTCAGACATATGGGAACGAAAAACATTCACATACACTGCGATTGACAATGCTGAAAATTGACCTATATCATCAACATTATTAAATTCAATAGGTTGAAGGATCATGAAAATGAGAATGAAAATGAAAATGAGCATAATTTCGATGATATAAATGAGAAATAATGAAATAATGATTCAAGTTCATCATGTAGACACTGCATTGAGCATCCAATTCCAAATCTAGTCATTTTCTGTTTTTAAAAGAGAAAGAAACGTGGAATTTCATTGGAAGAGAACGCATTGTGGTCAGATAACTATCAACAAATCGTCAGTATGTTGACATGACTATATGATACATTCATTGAATTGTTATTTAATGATTCCATCATCGACCTCATCAGGAAAATACAGAGATGATACACGCGTGGTATCAAAATAACTTACATTCAGTTTCGGAAAATACAAAAAAAAAATTACAGCGAAACTTGATACAAAATCATTTGATCCCCAATTGAGGCAGACGATAACGAAAGTATCGTTTGGACTGAGTATCACAAGGTTAATTCAACCACCCCAAATAATAATCAGTAATAATATATCTAATTCTAGCGAACAATGGTAATAACCAATGATGCCAGGGCTAGAAAACAATCAAAACATGCACAGTGTGGTGATAATTTGAAAACCCCTCATCATCTCGATTTTCTTCTTCTTCTCCTTCTTGAGATCTTCTCTCTTCTTTCTCTGTCTCTCTTCTTGTATTCATAACAGAATTGATCTTTTTAATTCCTCTGTTATCGTAGTTGATCAATTTCATTCGTTCTTTCAATATCAAACGTTTTTTTGACTTTGTGAAAATGACTTCTTTCTAAAAAATGAGCTCGAACCAATAACCCAATTCCTTTGACATACAGAAGATCGTGGCTCGTCTTTGACACGGAAACTGATTGTAATTGGCAATCAAGAAGTACGTTCAAACCAGAATTATAATCATTCATAATTAACCGGTGTTTGATTGGATGTCTTCATATAAGACCGGTGACGACGTTATGAAACGTTCCCAGTGAGATAATATAGATGACGTAGCCTCATTAACAATACGTCCTGAAGATGTGAGAGAGCTACAAGGTTCTGTTAGAAGGAATCCCGATACGGTTTCTGATCATATAAGGCCCATTCACAATGCAACGCTAACACCAACATGTAACACTAACATTAACGCGAGAAATGTTTGCCTTATGGGATGTCGTTGGTCCGTTCACAACCACCACGCTAAGATGAACATGAACATGAAACCTTGCAAGCTCCAAGCTTTCATGTTGACGTTAGTGTCGAAACGTAAGAATTGGCCAATCAGAATCCTCCAATTTCCGAATAAAAACGACTAGTGACGAAGTACAACGAAGCCATCACGATGTTGTTCGGAACTTGTCCCTCCATCTTGTTTCGACTTTGGCAAGAGTCCCTAGCCTATTTTAATTTCAGGTTATGTTTCCCCTTTCTTTTTCAAACATGCAATGATTGACCCCAGATCTTCGACTTCTCGGTCAGGACAATGGTGTAAAATGTAAGTATAGCCCATCAAAACTCCAAACATACAATACTGAAAAGCAGAATCATCTAAATCCATTTTCGAATAGGCCCATATGTCAAATCGAGTCAAATGTCGGACGAAGTACACAGACGCGATAGCAGGTAGTCGTGTGAGATGGCAGTGGAATCGGCGCGAAAAGTCTGGACTTCTGATTGGCTGTTTGTTATTGTTTACGTTGATGTCCTTTCCTATTGTGAGCAGACATTTGTTTCATGTTCTTGTTAATGTTGGTGTTCATGTTAATGTTAGTGTTAGCGTTGCATTGTGAATGGGCCTATAGTTGTTTTCACGAGAGGAGAAGTCACCTACCAATATATCAAACACAAACAAGTGGTATTTCATGACGTTTGAAATTTTCAGGACGAGAATTTATTGGAAAAACCCATCTACGTCTTTGAGAGTGATAATTACGGAGCGATAACGCTGCATATCGGAACCATGTGTGTGTCTTTATATATATATATATATATATATATATATATATATATATATATATATATATATATATATATATATATATATATATATATATATATATATATGGAGTGGGAGAGAGAGAGAGAGAGAGAAAGAGAGAGAGAGAGGGAGTAAATATGTATCTAAATAATCATTTGATTGGTATGTGAGATTTCTGAGCGACTTGTTTGCTTTCTAATGACGAGTATTTCGTGGAAAGGAGTATGGATTGAATAGCTGGAACCCGAAACTGTCATCAAGGAAACTATTGACTCTTTGTAGCGGTTTCTGTTCCACATTGAATATCGACATCCATTCTTTGTTATTCAATCAAATCCGAGAAGAATTGCAATAACAAATATAACCATAACCATAATGAAAGTGATGTTTTTCATTGATCTTGATAGCATTTCACGAGTGTTGTTAGTCATAACAAAAGATACAAGAATATGATTGAATTGACAACATCACCTTCTCAACAGTTGTCTCAGATGATGTCACCCTCAAAGTGGAACACGATGCAAGAAGGCACAAGTCGGAAGACAAATTCCATAAGGGATCAGACATCAACAATGGACACAAGCAAGCACGTCATCGCTAGTCTCCTTCAGTGAGAGCAGTTGAAACATTTCTTCGGACCACGAGATGAATGAAAATAATATGGAGAAAAACAACATGAAAATGACATGAAAATGACATGAAAATGACATGAAAATGGAGAACAATTTTGAAGAAAGTGAGACCGTTCGGACGAGACACAACAAGTTCAACTCATCCATCATTATTCATCATTATGATCATATGTTTTTTTTTCTCGTTACTTGATGTAACTTGATCGCTTAAAATCAATAGTCATCAAAGAAACCTTACACTTTGTGAGTAGAATGTAACAAATCACTCAATGTTTTTCTTTTTACTTCAACTACTTTATTATTTTTTATGTTTGAGAAATACGTCCAAATTTGAATTTTACTCATAATTCACCATTCCAACCCACAGTTGATTCTTTTTGAAGGGCTTTGTGGATGTTTTTTTGTTGTAATTGTGTTTTTCTTTCTGTATCAGTGTATGTGACCAATACAAAAAAAAAAAAAAATGATCATGAGAACCAGATATTTCGATACGTCATGAAAATGTCTATCAATCATGTTTGGGAAAATACTGTAATATTCGATTTTTGTCATGATCTGTTTCTCTTTCTTCAACGGTTCATTCTCGTTGTCATCAAAATAGTTCAATTCACAACCCAATTCAATTTTCAGTCTCTTTCTCTAATTGAATTTCATCGGTTCATTGTCCTCATGAATTTATAAATACCATCGCATCCTGCTGTTAAAACTCTCAGTACAACTGTTCTACAATCCTGATGATTTAGAATTGAAATTTTCCTTCAAGTTTACTCCAAGAAATAACGTTAATGAAATGTACAACCTATATTCATCATGATTATAAAACATGGCACACAAATTGGATGCTACGATTGAAAGACTCTCTCTACGCATAACATAAAACGATCGGACGTTGCGAACAGGCAATAATCATCATCAGAAGTATTAGGTATACGATTTAATTTCCTTCGTTTTAATGGCATGAAATTCATTATCTTGAGTTTCCAGTTTATCAGATCGCAGGGCATGTAGTTGATGAGAGTTGGCTTGTGGCGGCAGATGCTCGAGGGTGGAGAGGGAGAGGGGAGGGGTAAAAGGTCACGTGCAACATCTTTACTTTCCTTATCCCTCTCCGGATCATCTTCTTACGGAATCAGTGGAATTTTGAAACGAAATTCAAGTTATTGATTTTTGTACTTCGTGATCATTCACAACATGTGAATCACACTAACAGCAATATATATATATATATATATATATATATATATATATATATCACATATGTATATATATATATATATATATATATATATATATATATATATATATATATACATATATATATATAAATATATATATATATATGAAAATATATATTCTCATGTATATAAATATATATTTTTTTAATTCTCAAAACTGTTTGAGGATGGAGGATTTCCTCAGAAGTCGAGTCAGTATCCCCAGATTCAGACCAGTAATCTGGAACCCTCGGTTCGACTCCAGGTGTAGGTTGCCATTTTGAACAGTTTCAAAATTATATATATATATATATATATATATATATATATATATATATATATATATATATATATATATGAATGAGAGGATATCTGCAGCATAGATGAACCACTCTGCGTTGTCAATGATTGTGTACTGTTCACTTAAATCACGCATATCATCATGAAAATTCAAAATCGGATATCTCATTTTTTTTCTTCTGCCTTTACTTGTTTGTTCCGTTATCATTATTATTTTTTATATAACATCGTGACTCGGTACGAAATCATTGTTTCTCAATTATAGCTATGGATGAAAAATAGTTATTAAAGTTATCATAATTATTATCATCTCAATAGTTATTATAATGTCACAGTTGATAAAATAGTTGTGAGGATAGTTATTATAGTTCAATTTTTAAGTTTCAAATGAATATTTATACCTTTCTTCAAATTGACACGTCTGTTTGATTTGTATTTAATATATATGTTCCACATATGAGCCTCTGGCTTCGTGGGAATTATTTATGATGTTAATTATGAACATTGTATACTCTGAATAAAACAGCTTGGAAAAAATTGAAATATAAGTACCTTATGCATACGATTTTTCCTTCAACGGAGTAATGCAGGTATACGTGAATCAGGTTCACTGAGAGCAGGTATACGTGAATCAGGTTCAATGAGAGCAGGTATACGTGAATCAGGTTCACTGAGAGCAGGTATACGTGAATCAGGTTTACTGAAAGCAGGTATACGTGAATCAGGTTCACTGAGAGCAGGTATACGTGAATCAGGTTCAATGAGAGCAGGTATACGTGAATCAGGTTCACTGAGAGCAGGTATACGTGAATCAGGTTCACTGAGAGCAGGTATACGTGAATCAGGTTCACTGAGAGCAGGTATACGTGAATCAGGTTCACTGAGAGCAGGTATACGTGAATCAGGTTCACTGAGAGCAGGTATACGTGAATCAGGTTCACTGAGAGCAGGTATACGTGAATCAGGTTCACTGAGAGCAGGTATACGTGAATCAGGTTTACTGAAAGCAGGTATACGTGAAATGGGTTCACTCAAAGCAGGTATACGTGAATCAGGTTCACTGAGAGCAGGTATACGTGAATCAGGTTCACTGAGAGCAGGTATACGTGAATCAGGTTCACTGAGAGCAGGTATACGTGAATCAGGTTCACTGAGAGCAGGTATACGTGAATCAGGTTCACTGAGAGCAGGTATACGTGAATCAGGTTCACTGAGAGCAGGTATACGTGAATCAGGTTCACTGAGAGCAGGTATACGTGAATCAGGTTCACTGAGAGCAGGTATACGTGAATCAGGTTCAATGAGAGCAGGTATACGTGAATCAGGTTCACTGAGAGCAGGTATACGTGAATCAGGTTTACTGAAAGCAGGTATACGTGAATCAGGTTTACTGAAAGCAGGTATACGTGAAATGGGTTCACTCAAAGCAGGTATACTTGAAATTTGTTTCGAATTCCACGATATGAATTCAAACTCGAATCAAAACATGTCTATCATTCTATGAATGATAACATCATGATACTGTTCCATAATGATACATTGAAGTTTTCATCGTGTACTTTGTGAACTGAAATGATATGAATATTGCTTTCTCATCCAAACTGCTCATTTTCAACACACATTCACGCGCTGGGATATTGCATCATAATATATTCCATTCCATCAAACCAATGATGTATTTTCCTGGAATTCCATGTAACGATCAACTGATACGCATATAAATGGTGATTCTCAATTATAATAGTTAATTATACATGTGATACCATGATATACGCGACAATGCACAGTGATTAAATGTAATCAAAGCATACGTTACACAATACTAATTGAGGAAGTCTCCGTTCTAATTGGTAATTACGATGAGAATTATACACGTCTCGATGTAGACAACTACTGATGACAGAAACCTCTGTGGACAGTATATCAACTGCTGTTCCAGGTCGATCATTACCTATCATTCCTGTGGGAAATGAGAATCCTGGAAATAGATTCCGAAGAATATTGACGATGTGAATTTCCTTGATTTCAGAGGAAACTAGGAATCAACCCCTCAATTTCTTGAATCAGGATTGATTGTTGATCCTTGAGAAACTACGAGTCGAATGCCCATGCAGCTTTGCCGATTATGTGGACAAAGATGAACAGAATCGAGTGATGTTGACGTCAGGACTCGGAAAATCACCTGGACCCTAAAATCCTAAAAAATCCTGAAAAAATCCTAAAATCCTGAAATCCTCGCTAAAGCTCGTCTGAAAATATCAAACCTCAGAACTGAAGATGGGAACGAGTAGACAGGAAGAGATTTGGGTCAGATTCTCAGTTTACTGTGCAGCGGTTACTCTTGTTGATTGTTTGTCACTCGGAAGAAAATATCCTCCCAATTCCGAAATTATTCCACAAAATATTTAAATATCCTGAAGTTCATACGTTGCAATTGTTCTCATTTGTTCACGTTAAATGATCTGATATGAATATAAACCTGGATCACGGATAGACCACGCATGCATAAAATAAGTATACGAATTTAGGGAGATCTCACTGTCATAACAGCACATTATATCACTCAGATATAACAATGGAATTGAATGAATATATTGAAGAATGAAAAAGTATTGGAGAATTCCGAAGAATTTGTGGTAATTTATGTGAGCAAGAATAATTCATAAGTGAGGTATCAGTGTTATTATTGTATTGTTCATTCTATTTGTGGACGAGGTATCAGTATTAGTCATTTCATCGTTTCAAATCATTCATTTGAAATGATACGTTCAAATCATTTCATCGTTTCATTCATGTATCAATTGTATTCTATTGTATAGTAGTCATTCCGCCGAATAAAAACGATTAGTAAAATCATTAGAATATCTTGTGGAATATCAGGTGCTCACTGCAAGTTCTAAACAGGTGATCAATTACAATTGATGACTATAGCTAGGCGTGACTTATTAGTCGGTCATTTGGATTCAACTTACATCCATTGTGACCATATCATGAGCTATTTCAAGCTTATCACAATTTAAACAGCCTCCTCGATTAGATGTTAAGTTCCGTGACGTCAAAGAGAGGGTGAAACGAAAGTGTTTAATTTCTTCACGTTCCTCATTCACCCATTCTCTTCCAAACATTCTTACGTGGAATAGATTCCCCAATTCCATTCATCAAGTAATCTGAAACGATTAATAAACTCTGAGCGTGAAATAACCCGAAGATTTGTAAAGTTATATTATCAAAACTTTGATATGGTTCTGGTAATTTGACTAAATTCCATCTCCGAAACGAAATTGAAACTCGGAAAAGTGGGAAGTTGACATAGGTTTCATGATTATACTCGAGATTGGCTTTGTTTATCAAAATGTGGAGCATTTTTCATGTGAATAAAAACGCTTTAGAGGCCGCAAGCGCTCTACACGGGCTCGTTGTTCGCTCGCTTCAGACTCGAGTTTAACATGCATCGTGTACTATGCGCAACCCGTAGACTAGCCCGCCGAACTCGGATTCACATAAACGCCGTTAATTCCCCAGCTCACACTTCTGATATATTTCACATTCTATATTTTTTTTCGGTATTCAAAAATATTTATCTAGGTTTTCGCAAATGATGCATTTTTTTCATTTTCCATTTGAAGAATTTAAAAAATCACAATTATCTGGTTCGAAATTCTGTATTTTCGGTAACCTTTGTTTTTCAATTACTAACAGAAAGCGAGAACTTTCATCTTGATATCTCGAAATTTACGGCCGTGAGAGTTTGCGGCGTGAAATACGAGCGCCTGCTGCCTATTAATCGGGGAGATAAAACATTCTAATTTTGTATTTATCTGATTAAGAACAAGAAGAACGCAGAATATCCAACGTGAATTTGAGATGAGCTTAGAAGTATCAAAATCCATATTGACTAATCTTCATACGATTTTCTCCTATGATATCTCCGATGAGCGCGAGGAAAGACTTCCACTTGTTCAAAAATAGATCCTTCTCTCTTTCTTAGTTGATTCTTTGTTACACATTCCATAGGTCGCCAGTTTGTTTGAAAAATAAAATTTTCCACGAAGCACGTTCGTATCCATCTCGAATCTGTGTAGTTTTCAAAGTAGTATCATACTTTGTGACTTTTTCCAACTAGATTCCTACCGACTTCAAATCTCATTTTTACCTATCTCTCCCATATTACTGCTCTCCTCTTCCACTTCTTCCTACAAGTTTTAACCATGACCCCGAATCAACCCTCTTCCAATCAACATTCCCATTGCTCTAGTTCGACTACCAGAACATTGAATTGGATAATCCTATTCGAAAGTCAAACAGACACAATCATTACAGTGACTATATATTAACCTGTACGTTACATACGATAAAATCAGGACCAATTCTCTATTAAATACCCGCGAGGGTGGACTAAGCGTGTTGGTCAGTACATGACCAGTACTCAACTGACCCTTGGATTCGAACAGACGCTTTGATGTGGTTGTTCTATCAACATATACGTGTTCACCACGATGCTATGGAAACAAATCGATGAACAAATATTGACTTCATGTCTGAAAAGTTTCCTACGAGGAATAAAACATGCTGAATTAAATTCGTGTTTGTATGCAAATCGTTATGTGTATCTAAAGACGTGAACATTCCAATTCCGAAGCCTTGGTTGAATACAAGCAAATGCGAGATAAATATATATATATTTATATTTATATATATATATATGTATATATATATATATATATATATATATATATATATATATATATATATATATATATATATATATATATGAATATGTGAATATATATATATATATATATATATATATATATATATATAAATATATATATATATATATATTATATACATGTAACTTATATGTTGTTTCGTTTTCTCGGGTTGACCGCGTTTGCTTTTCATAATTGCGGTCCCAAGAGGGATCTTCTCTTCCATTCCAACGTTTCGGCAGAATGTGACCTGCCATCATCACAGATTATATATATATATATATATATATATATATATATATATATATATATATATATATATATATATATATATATATATATATATATATATATATATATATATGACCTGCCATCATCAGAGATGAATATTTCCATGCCTGAATGAGAACTGTACGGAGAGTATCAATTCTCAGACCGCCAATGAAATACAAAGGTTTTACTTACACTGGGAGATACTCTTTTTGTCAGCTCACGATAGCAGCTAGAATGAATGACGCAAGCACATTGATTCCAGCAATTTGATTGGAGCAAAACATTCCGATGACATTGTTGTCTGTTTGTTATAGCATTGTGTGATAACACTTGAATAAAACCTGAACCTGTCAAAAACTCAGCTTACAATCGTCTGATTGTTTGGGGACAATACCGGAGATGCGTGCGCATCCTGGTGTCAGGTGTTCGGAATCTCCGAGCAAAGTTCGAACTTTGGCGAAAGTATGAGAGTGATTTGAAGAAGGAAATGTGTTGAAGTTTCTTCTCCACGAAAGATGTGATAACCATTTCGAAGAACTTATAAAGTTTCGAGGGTCCTCCGATTAGATCAGAAACGTGACAAACTTTATGAGAAACTTCCTTAAACTGCTCTTCAGCTAGATGACCGGTGGAGATCGAGACAAGCTCAAAGATTCATGGTTGAAGGAAGCAAGATTATAAACAATTAATTGTTTATGTGGAAACACTTCAAAGTTGTATAACAATAGTTTCGAAATAAATAGAATTAGATCACAGTACTTTGGAGTTTTTTTTCTGAAAGCAACGATAAAATCAGAGTTGTACTCTCGGGAAATAAAGTGCTCGTCTCCTTTCAGAAAAACATTTGTTAATTACACAAACTCAACAAACACAAGCAACACAACAAAGACAGAAAGACTTCAAAGATGTTCGTGGAATTAGAAAATACTCGTAGAGAGAACTCATGATTTATTCGTGAGTGGTTTAGCATGAGTGACCTGAAATATCAGTTCGAAATTGAATGAATTAGAATTATCAGAAATAATATAGAATATGGATAGACAAAAACATAAATTGAAAACACTAATGAGAAATTTGGAGTGTTATTCAGAATTCTATCTTCAACTCGGATTATTTTTTTTTGAAAACGCATTCTACTCAACAGACGAATTGTTTCATTATATTCATCTGACTAATTCAGAAACATTGTAAATTGTTATACTTCATGAATTATAACATCATCCCAATTATAATCATTATTATCATTTTTTTTTTTTGTTATTATTTTTACAAGTCAACTTTTTGTGACTTTGCGAGTCTACGAAATTGTACTGAAATCTTTGTGAGAACACTAATAAAATATTTTTAAAAAAATATATTGATGGTGACGAAAGTACTCACGATGAAACCAATTCACAATCAAGATACGAAATACTCGAAAGTTCAGAATATCTTCAGGAAGATAGAAACATGACTTGATGAGAAATGGAAACGAAATTACATAATGTGAAATATATATTTCACAATCCAAGCTACATTCTCACTTCTTCACATCTATGAACATCTCTTCATATATTCTGATATATATTGTGGTGTATATCTGTTTATATATCTGTTGATATATTATCGCACACTCCCACTCGATTTGAACAAGATTCAAGGTTCATGTATTCTAGGTTGTTTTGACACGAAAATAACATTCAAGGGGTGTGATTGTATAGCTATGGACAAGGCTCAATGGAAGAAATGAATTAGTCACATAATCTCCAAATTCAGTCTATCGAGAATCTATGTAGAGATTCATCTGAATGGATATATTTCGATATGCACATTTATTTATCCACATTTATTTATTTGTCTTGAGAAATCTACGTGACAAAAGTATAAGGGGAATTATACAAGTTTGATGGGATGTACAGACTATGATTAAGAACAAAAAACTATTGGATATAAGTCCAGTGATGACATGATGAAATTCTGAAGAGTCTTGACCGATTTTTTCAAAAATTGTTTACGAAAATCCATTCTGCTTCTACGTTCAGTTTCTATTATATTCAGATTAAAACTTCCTATTTTGTCATTCCAGTACTCATCAATTGGACAATAACATTTGGTCAAGAAGAAACTCATTGATATACGTTTGAATTGATCGAAGGATTAGATATTTTCTATTTTTATGGCAATTCATTGTATACTTTGATATTTATGAAGCCCGAAATCCTTGGCCCAGTTTGGTTCTGTAGCAACTTCTGTTACTATCATGTGGAATGTTACTCATAGAATATCATGTCACTTTCACTCTAACCACAGATTGGTTCCGAACTTGTTCATTTTCTGTATACGAATATGAATATATATATATATATATATATATATATATATATAAATATATATATATATATATATATATATATATATATATATATATATAAATATATATATATATACATATATATATATATATATATATATATATATATATATATACATATATATATATATATGTATATATATATATATATATATATATATATATATATATATATATATGTGTGTGTATAAATTGCATACTTATATATCGACATCAAATTTGAATTCGAGCATGATTCCTTCAAAATGAAGTAATCTTGTATCCGTGACGATATTAACTTTTTCTGATGCCAGTTGTTTGAAATTGCCTCGACTCTGTTTTGAGCAATCGTAATTTCACTACCACATCACATGTCTCACTTCTATCGTGTTCTCAATCTATATGAAGCAGTATGAGAAAATAACTTGATATCGGTTTTCCAAATTGGTTCAATTTCTATAAGACGCCACAGTATGACAATTGAGAGTGATATTATGGAAAATACATTTCCACATCAGTTTTTTTACATTATGTGGTCATATTATATATATTTATATATATATATATATATATATATATATATATATATATATATATATATATATATAGATAGATATATTATATATATATATTCATATATAAATATATATATATATATATATATTTATATATAAATATATATGTATATATATATATATATATATATATATATATATATATATATATATATATATATATGTGAACGAAATATTGGTACGATGGTCATCATGTATGTGATTATTGATGAGCGTAGCGAAGTCTCCATCCTACTCTTATAGGGCTTTGTCTGTGTGTTTTTTTTTGTTTTTTTTGTTAGCACTCCACAGGTCGCAACGGTTGATCGATCAACATGAAACTTTTTTTGTACACGCAAACTCATCCAACTTAGAACTGTATAGTTTTTGGGATGAATCGGCCGGACCCATTTTCATAAAAATCATCTCAAATTTCTAAAAACCCCATAAGATTTGGCTGGGCGGAAAATGTTGGAAAATAAAATCTCTCCAAATGGCATGAAATTTTCTCTAAATGTGTAAACATGGATTTTACACATTATTACGATTTTATAAGCAATTCTGATCAGTCGTTTTGAAGAAAAAAAATAAAATGACTGATAATATTCATAAAATATATCATGAAAATTGTGACAGAATTAGGTTGTCGAGATTCACTGCTTTCTAGATTCAAGAGTTGACCAACAATGAAGTATTTTTTATATGCGTCAAGGTGTGTAGAATACCAGAGTCGATAAAGTAGCAAGGGTAGAACTACTTAAACGACTTTTATACCTTATTCGGATATCTCGCTCATCTTACAACGCATATTTCGCGTTTGACTAGTGTAATGTAATTATGTAATGTGATTATGTATAATTCATGTGATTTTGATTTCCGATATTGTTTCAAAAAACTCCCTTCGTTCAGCTCCAATTGCATTGATCTATGTTCTCTATATGATCTGATATTTTATAGTTTTTCTTTGTGTTTATTAGACCTAGTTTTCATTTTTGTATCCAATATGTATGGGTTTTAATCGTTTGTGTTGTTTTCTGAGAGCATATCAATCCTTTCAAAAGTTGTTTCTGTGTCTGTCCTTTGATGAAGACTGGTGCAATCCAGTTGAAACGTCAGGTTTCCTTGAATAAATACATTTATTAATGATATATACGGTTTCACCCTGAAATTTCAATCATTCTCATATATATGAATATATATATATATATATATATATATATATATATATATATATATATATATATATATATACATATATATATATATATATATATATATATATATATATATATATATATATATATATATATATATATATATATATATATATATATATATATATATATATATATATATATATATATATATATATATATATATATAGGTCTATATATTCATCTCATCCATGCTCGAAATATGACCTGGAAATCCAATCACGTACGAAATATAAATGATATGGAAGCAAAAACATGACAAATTTCCCATTCAGACTTCACTTGGATATACCAATTGCATTCTCCATAGGAATGAGTTTTCCTTTTCTGTAGGCTATATCAAAATTATCATCCATCTCTGAGGAAGTTTTCATTTTCATCAAAAGAGTTCGAGAGACTCGAATATTTCATGGATATATGAATGTGATGTAGTATAAATCATATTTTATTCCTCATTTTATGAATTCTTCAAAATCTTGTCAATGAAGCAAGAGTTATATATCCACCCCAAATAGAAGTGAATGATGAAAACAACATCAGTAATAATTCACATAAATTCAGTGAATAATTCCAATCTATATAATCAACCTTAGAATCGAATTCTCGTTGAGAAATTGAGATATTGGGCATATTTCATTGATGTCATTCTACTATGAAATTACAGCAATGACAGTGTTTTTTTCTCCTTATAACATCAAAACTTGATACAAAATCTTCCACCTCACAAAAATATTCCATCATATTGTACATTCAAACCATATGAACATGACACAGTGCCATTCATTCTTGATTGAATATTGATAAATCAATGTAGGATCGTTCTGACGGGGCACCACATCTTCGATATTTCTATAAAAATGTTTCGTAGTTATAAAATCGAACCAAATCATCCCATTTCAGTTCAGATATAAAAGTGTATCACAGTGTACTCTCACAACTGTAAAAATGTCGAACATCACTTCCTTCTCTATTTTGTTTGAAGAAAAGATATCATTGTTTACTGTCGATACAGAAAGCCGATCAGATAAAAGTACTGAACTGTGCGCGTAATTGACAATATCAAAGTGTTCTCTTTCCAGGAATGAAATCAGGAATTGTTTCTCCTAGATTTGAAAGTTTCTATACCCAAGTTGGTGAATGACACGAGTTAAGTAACGATAACCGACACGACAGACGCACAACTGATATATAACCTCATGTGCCTGTCATTGGATGTGAGAAACTTTTCTCCGAGAGTAGAATAGCGTATTCCTTCGAATCACAATTGTTTGACTGAATTGCAAATCAAATTCACGACATCACTCTATTTCCAAGTCTCAACTGTATCCACTCTTGTTCGTGCCAGCTCTCATGTGTGTAGCTCTCAGAGTTCATGAGTATAGTTTTGTTCGAGCTATCGACTGATGATTCTCCATGTTTTGTCGTCGAATGTGGTTGATTTCACTTTGAAACAGAAAAACTCAGCTCAGAGCTCGTATAATTTCGTCCTGAATCGTCTCTCAAATCTTTGAAAGACATTACAACTCTGAGACTAGATTCCAATGATTGATGATGATTTTTGTCTCACTGATTTTGTATATATCTAGAAAACATTTTCTCAATTTCTGAAATTATAATTGATTCATCTGTTCTTCAGGATTTGTTTCTTTATAGAGTCGTGACGTAGACATTGATCGATTTTGTTAATGTTTATTCACCGAATTGGTGATGCTCATGTCATGATTGTATGGTCTCTGGAGGACGAATAAATCAATTACCATCCCTGAAATGGGTGTGATAATTTCAAGTTCTCTTGAAAATTAGTGAAACAAATATCAGGATTATTCATTGAGATCTGATATCAGAGTTGTGAGTGATGTCATTATTAGGATGAGCGTAGCAAGGATTCCATTTAACAAACCGAAAAAAATGGGCTTCGTTTTTGTTCGTTTTTTTGTTTGTAATTTTGTGCGCGGCATACAGGTCAGGAAAAAAAACCTATCAACTTGAAACTTTTTCTACATGTTTCTGTCATATCAGAATAGGCTGGGATTGTTTTTCAGAAAAATCGATTGGAAGGTTCTTCCGGAAAAAAATCGGAAATTTTTAAAAGTCCTCATTAGAATAACCCGGAGGAAAAATACTTGAAAAATAAGAATTTTTCAAAAGCTCTCAAATTCTCACCGAATATGAACGATACTATTATACACCTTTCCAGAGATGTTTTGAACACTCGAATGAGAAATAACAGAGAAGATGCAATAAAAGAGTACATTTTATTGGATATTTGGATCAATTGAATTTGAAAAGTGTTTATGTGACAGGTTGCAGCACTATGAATATCAACAAGAACCAGGTAAAATTATCGAACGTTTGAAGCAATCCAAGGTCCGTAGATGTGAATTTAGCTGACAAGTGATTTTTCATTCCAAATTTCCATACTTCCGAACTCATCTCACAACGCGAATCCCGCGTTTTCCTAGTAAATTTAGATATATGAGAGGCTCTGAGAGTATATTTCACTCGTATCAATTACTCCGATGTCCGTCAATGACTCGACTGAATGACCACTTATAACCTAGCTGTTGGTGGGGTCGTTGAGCAAACAATAATCATCAGATCATGTCTAACCGATGATGGCCGAACTGTTTACCACAACATCACAAGATCGCCCTCGTTTCCGTCCAGAAGTTCCTACTCCTCATCCAAGGTTTTGATTGGGTACCAATGATTCTGTTTCAAGTTCCTTTATTGATCACAAGGAAGCGATTGAGTTATTGAGAATACTGATAAGCGGATTTCGAGAACAAATACCACATACAAGACTGTATCTCAACTTTGATTTTTTCATTGCATTGTCACAAATTAGTTCATTGACATCTACATATACAATTCAAACTCTCGTCTACTAGGACATAACTGGCTCATCCGTGGTGTGAACGGATAAAAACAAAAAACACATCGGTATTTTCAACCGCGGACAGATCGCGGTTTGACCCACGGGCAAACACGTAGTGTAAAAACAGCAACTATGATTGACAATGCTGAAAATGAACTCAAACTGAATCCTCAGGTTTTGATCTTCAGTATTCAACGTAATGGTTTGGCAGCTAAACCAGTTAAGAGCCAAACCTTCCAATCAGAAATATTTTGATTTTGATCCACGTAATATGTGTCAATGTTCCAAGCTGATGCCCAAAAATTGTTTCAGATCATGAATGTATTCTTTCTTTTCCGATTATAACTGACAGCTATGAGTAACAACTTTTATCAGTGTGTTTAGATTAAAACAACACGAAACTATAGAAAAATGAACTTCAAAAAAATGAGGAACATATACATCATTTATAACGGTCTTAATAATGTAAGTTTCAGAACCGAATGATTTCATTTCATCAAACTGGGTTTAGAACTGTGATACATCCACACTTTCTGCCATCTCCTAGCTGTTTCTAACACCCCTATCGGGGATGAGACCAAGCAATATATGAGCATCACGAGGCACGATACGTCTTCATACCGCCATGGGGACACTAACCTACACGACCAGCTACATGTTCACATATTCTACCATCAGCGGCGCGATACGTCTTAGTTTCAATAATACTCTATTCATCTCTCTCTCTCTATCTCTTATCTCCCTATCTCTCTGTCTCTATATCTCTTTCTCTCTCTCTCGCAATATATATATATATATATATATATATATATATGAATATATATATATATGTATGTAGGCCCATATGAATATATATATATATATATATATATATATATATATATATAAATATATATATATATATATATATATATATATATATATATATAAATACATATACATATACATATATGAACATATATATATATATATATATATATATATATATATATATATATATATATATATATATATATATACATATATATATATATATACATATATATATATATATATATATATATATATATATATATATATTTATGTGTACATATATCTCCCTGCCTCTTCCTCTATATCTCTTCCTCTCCATGCCTTCTTTTTTATCACTATGTTTCTATCTCTCTCTACCTTCTTCTCTCTGTCTGACTTTGTACATACTGTGCGATCCAAATGGAACGAATGGTGAACAGAGCAATAATCGAATAGTTCCATCTTTGGATGTGTCACAGTTTGTTTGTTTTGTTTTGCTCGTTGGTATTGCAGACGCACACGAGCTTGGGTTGGTCAGGATTGACAGTCAAGTGTCTGCGGGGAGCAGATATCAGTTCAGTCGAGTTATTCACCCCTGAGTTAAAACGAACAGATTCTAGTGGAGCCCATCATATCATTTCATGACATTTGTCAGTTTCTATAGTTATGATACTCTGGATAACATCACTGAAGAGAATATGTATAAAATAAAAGATGGAGGTAAATGGTTGTAGAAATTTGTCAATTCTCTTCTTATTGATTTCTTTCATGTTCTATTTTAACGACGCACTCAATGTTGAGAAACACATTCGCGTATGTGAACGACAGAGATGATGGGAAGGTGAGGTGTGGAGTTATTTCATCAGATATTTCGAGCGGTGGGCAGAAAACGAGTGTCCTGTTCTTGAATAAACATCCCAGCATTCGCTTTGACGTAGAAAAAAAACTACGTGGAACTCGATTAGGATATTTAACTGGGGCTCCACCAACGCTGGGTTTGGGGCTGTTCAAACGCGGTCCTCTGAATCACGGCTCAGAGCGTTAACGACTCATTTACGCGTCTCAGCGACATTTTCCCGATGGAACGTTCTCAAGGTTGAGTATATATTTGCTTTTAATTTCGAATTTTTTTTTTTGATGTGGAGGTGAACGTGAAACTCAAAGAAACTTGACTGTGTTTGCTCGAATTAGCAATTGTGACCTCATTTGTAGGTTTTGTTGGATCCTTGGGCAAACAGCAATTAACATTGTGCACAATTTGATGAGATATTTCTCAACGGATCTCAAACAAAAATTAAACCGATATAAGTTGACAGTTCCTACGTGAAGAAATGGCTCAACCTATTCGAGATGTGGGATGTGTGTAAATGAGAGCTTATACAGAATCCTCTGATGTGAATGAACTCTTGGTACATGCGATGCATGCATTTGTTACGGATATCACTCGCCTCTTTCCGAACTCATCGGCGAACATCGAAAAATCAAGTTTGACGATTTCTTTTTCTCAACACGAGTGTGCACATTTTTCATTGCCCTCCATCTCGAAGATATTTCACCCTCAGAATTTGATGTATATTAACTATCATATCATTTTTGATCGTTCAATTCCGTTTGTAACTATTTTTATCGAATTTTATTCCAATCAATTTGATCGTTCGAAATCGATCAATCCGATTCGAATACTGAATTCGATCAATTTTCGATTTCGATAAATTGATCATTAGGGTTTCGAAATGATCTATCAAATAACATGAGGAGATAACAGATGACTCTCTTGATTTAAACATATTCAAATTTCGAATTGTTTGGGCAACAATGAAAGATATGTCCGAAATATTTTTCAAGAATCGTATTTAAGTGAGATTACACGTGAAGTGCGCATGATGATCATCTCACTCATTTCACAACGCAGCTTTCCTTTTCCTTCCATCCAACATTCTCACCCAGTCAGAAATGTCGCATCGCAAAATGAAACCAAGCTCGCAAACTGTTGTAAACAAGGAAGTAGTAAAACCCAGGAAACTAAACTCTGAGTTCATTAACATACGATCAGATCGCAGTACGCGGACTCTTGTTTTTATTATCTTGTTTTTCACAGCCGCCATCTAGGCCTGTGTGTGATTCCAATGCTGTTTGCACCGGTTTTAACGACACGCCGTGTGTACCTCTACCCGACAGAGCCGGTGTGACGCACCAGACGACGCTCGATTTAATCACGATCGAACGTAGAGACGCTCCACAAGCACACACTCCGTTGAGAGAGCTTAAACCACTCGTTAAGTAATGAAACATTCGGGTAAACAATTTAGTGTGGCCGAGAAATACTAGCGATGGGTGGTAATACACAAAACTGCCTTATCACACATTATGTACATTTTGTCGGGAACTTTGTCGAGACATTGTAATACCGGCCCTTGATTATATAATCTAGGCAAGGGGCTCAATGGAGATGATGTCACCACTCCGTAAATACGCGGACAATGATGAGACGAACTATCCAATGAGTCTATTCTGATCTCTCAACCCTTGGAACGTGTTATAATACAAATATATTCAGTCATATGGGGAATGAAGGACAACATATTTTCTATTCAAGTTCTCAGCTGTTCTTTACCAATTCTTTTTAGTCACCTCTCGGTCAATAATCGCTAGTGGGATGATCTGGAGTCAAGATAAACGTGAGTTCTAGTCTCGGATAAGGAATGTATTGTTATGGATAGTCCATCCAGCTTGCATCATGATTCATCATTTCATCATCACCCGATGTTCGTACCCCCATATAATCTGGCAGCTGGTGAACACGTTGAGCAGCATTGAAATGAGAAAATAAGTCACGCTCATCCTGATATCAGAAGCAATTCCAAGGAGTTCCACATCATGAGAACCATCTTGGAGCCCCCGAAATTATGTATATATATATATATATATATATATATATATATATATATATATATATATATATATATATATATATATATATATATATATATATATATATATATATATATATATATATATATATATATATATATATATATATATATATATATATATATATATATATATATATATATATATATATATATATATATATATATATATATATATATATATATATATATATATATATATATATATATATATATATATATATATATATATATATATATATATATATATATATATATATGAATATATATATATATATATATATATATATATATATATATATACATATATATATATATATATATATATATATATATATATATATATATATATATATATATATATATGTATATATATATATATATATATATATATATATATATATATATATATATATATATATATATATATATATATATATATATATATGTACATGTATATGTATGTATATGTATATGTATATATGTATATGTATATATATATATATATATATATATATATATATATATATATATATATATATATATATATATATATATGTATATATATATTCATATATATATATATATATATATATATATATATATATATATATATATATATATATATATATATATATATATATATGTACATGTATATGTATGTATATGTATATGTATGTGTATGTATATATGTATATGTATATATATATATATATATATATATATATATATATATATATACATGAATACATATATATATATGAATATATATATATATATATATATGATATATATACATATATATATATATATATATATATATATATATATATGAATATATATATATATATATATATATATATATATATATACATATATATATATATATATATATATATATAAATATATATATATATATATATATATATATATATATATATATCATATTATATATATATATATATATATATATTCTATTCGATGGCTACCTTCACTGGTGATTCCCGACGAACATAACAGATAAGCTGCCATAAAAAGCGAGCTTATTTAAATAATAACAACACCATAAAAGTGAGTGAACTGCACATATTGACGCAGCCACCGGAAACACTTGCAACGAGTAGACTACGGTACGATCGGACGTCTCTCCCGCACCCTGACACTGGCGCTCGGGTGTTGAGATCCGTCAACACGACTCATCTCAAGCTCTCGTAAAATCGAACAAGTTTGAATATTCAACGAGCTGGTTTCTTCAGCATGAGGGAAGAGTTGCCGCCTCGGGGTGTGCTCGAAATAGTTCCAGACCAGATTTCAAATTATTTGCAAAAAATATCTGGTATATTGATACGCGTTACATTATGGTACGTGCGGTACTTGGACTTGATGGTTCATTGGAGCATAACGATCGAGAGACTTTTGAATCTCTTAGTACGAATTGTATCTCCGCAATGGAATCAACATTTTGAAATCAATTTTAAAAATGTTTTATATATATATATATATATATATATATATATATATATATATATATATATATATATATATATATATATGTATCTTTATTCAGACTCTGCCTTACATTCAAAGATTGCAAAAACACAGAATGAAAATCAATTGATAGAAATATAAGGAAAAATATCGATAACAACATTTTAGAGAATAACAAAATGAATATAATTTGACTTGGTTTGAATAAGGAAATGTAGAAAGAAGAAATGATATTGTGTTGTATTAAATGTTACATTTGAAATGTAGATTGTTTTGTGATAACGAACAGAGCGTGTTGACACCAGCATGGAATTTCTATTCAGTACTCCATTGAACAGAAAAATCTGAGAGGGCAACACATCCCTGAGAGTAGATTCCAACTAATGATGATGATATATATTCATTCCCCAAACCATCGAGAAAACCAGGAATCATCCTCTCAATTCGGGAATTTTCAATCGATTAATTTATTCGTCAGGATGCGCATCATTTTTTTGAGTTGTGAAGTCTACACTTCTCAATTCTCTTCTTGTTTCTGTACAGAATCGGGAATGCTCACGTCATGACTTATGGTCTTTGGAGGACAAAGAGATCAATCATGATCACCGAGATTGAGATGATGGTTTATGGTTCTCTCCTAATTAAATGAATGAATTTCGTCAGCATTTGAAGGTTGAGATGTCCTTGAACTTATTGTTCTTGTGTTCAAGGTCAAGATTCATCACACGATGGTCTATAATTGTATCGATGTTATCGATGTTGAATCAATATCACAGTTTTTCAGATAAAATTGTGTGTGTTTTTGTTAATTGTTGTAACTAGCAATGATTATATGTGGAGTGGGTTCAAACAAAAACATGGCCCTTCCACCAAAATTTATTTCAATTCTAATATTTTATTTCTCTGAGAAGAACATTCGAATGTATGAGAAAAACTTCATAACTGGATCCATGGAAGTGATGATTACACCCTCAATGACGTCAAACTATTCTTATATATTTTAATACATTGTATTAGCGAAAATTATCTTCTTCGTGAAAGCGCAGGTTAAACACACAATACATGATATATTTCCGTTTACCCTCATTCAAGAGGATGATATATTGTATCGGTCACAATTATTTCAAATGCATTCAACATGAAATGTACAGTTTACAGAATGACTATTCCAATCATACGCGTTCTCGTTACTCTTATAATAATCTTCAGCACATTTTTCATGTCAACACAAATAACATATCATTATCACTGAAACGAGTCGGTTATCATCCCTGTAATATAATAGTGAATTACATTTCGTCATGAAATGAAGTTATTTCATCATTTATTTCATGGTTTATTCCCTTCGTTCATCAACTACGAATTGTTTTCCCCCTTTTGATATTGTATTTGACTGAAGCCAAGGAAATGAAGTGTTCAAACACCTTCACGTAGCTATTTCTGTACCATGTTCAGTCATTCAAAGTCTTGTGAAGTTGCTACTTGTTTGTGAATTCTGCCTCAAGCTGAGAAATTTACTGGAGATATTATCAAAAGTAAACTGGTTACAGTCAATCAGATGGAGAAGAGAGTGTGAAATATGGAGGAAATTAGAATCTCCTTTATCAAAATTCAATTACCTCATTCCACTGATAGCAATCAAATTTGATGATGACTTTATACTAGTAAAACGCGGGATTCACGTTGTGAGATGAGCTTGAAAGTGTAAAAATCTAGAATGAAAAATAACTTGTGAGCTCAATTCACATCTATGGGCCTTGGATTACCTGAAACGTTCATAAACCTCACCTGCAACTTGTTGATATTTATAGTGCTGCAACCTGTCGCATTTACACTTGGCAAATTCGATTGATCCAAATATTCAATGAAATGTACACTTTTATTGCGTTTTCTTTGTTATTTCTCATCCGATTGCCCCAAAAATCCAAAAATCTCTGAAAAGATGTATAATAGTATTGTTCATATTCAGTGGATATTTGAAAGCTTCTAAAAAATTCCTGTTTCTCAATTTTCATCTCTTGGATGTTATCAACGCAAAACTTCAAGTGTCCACCGGAGTCGATCAAGCGAAACATTGCTTTTTGATGATCATTTTCGAGTGATATGAGATATAATCACTCTCATACAAGAGAGATTGAATTATTTCTATCACCTTCGACATGGTATGAAAAAGAACCATTTCACACATATAGGCCTATCATAATCGTTTCAAAGATGACTTCGAAAAAACACATTGTTAGGATGAATAATCGTGTGAATTTGATAATCAACTGTGATAGTTGTATCTGTCATCATTGTAAGGTATTTGAACAATGTGCTCCACAAATTTGACAACTTATGTTCAAAGAATGTTTCCAAAATATTGACATTCCGCTGAATCGACTCACAAGTGCTCCTCACTACAATATATATCCTGAAATTCAACCGATGTTCAGAAGTGTTACGTAGAAAAAAACAAGATGAGAACGAATACAAGTGAATGTATTCAAGATATAAGTATATTTTCCACGAACAGAACAAACACTGATGTCCCAATCTTAATCATCCATAACTATATTCCTGAATTTATTTCCGAGCTCGAGTTTATACGTAACTCTCCATGATTTCATGATCAGTCAGAACGACACGAGAAAGAGAAAATGTACATGTTCTAAAAGCAATATATAATTCGAATATCGGAGTTTTTAATATCATTCAGTGTGTAGACCACCTCAGTTTATCTCAAGTATTTAATTCATGTGTAGATATTCAACAACGTTATTTAATGGATAATCGATAATTATTCGAATTTCGATCAAATGTTACAATTATTCTCGAATGTAATAATAATTGAGGTGCATGATCACATTGTACTGTACTGATATGGGAACTCACCACCATGTTACGCACAATTGTGACGAAATGAAATGAATAATGAATGGTACGTGAATCATGTTACTCTTTCCGATTTTATGTGAAACTGAGTATTCGAATCATCCAATAGCAATCCAGTTATGTTTGTGTAAAACTCAAATGTTCCCGGAGTCCTTGTTTACACATATTTCCCACACTGATACAAAATCTCATGAATATATAACAGAAGTATTGCTATTAGGGTTTTTCACATCTGCAGTCAAGGGAAAGAAGTAATCATTGCCCAAGAGATTCAGTTCAAAGTGGAAGATATCAACATTCGTGGTGTTTATACTGAAAGACTTTTATCTACGGCGAAAAATTATGGTCACAGACAGCGTAGTCCTGGTGTTGAAGACCATTAGTTTTAAATAATCAAAATGGGGTGGTAAGATCGCCCTTGTGGTGCCCGCCCAAACGATTCTACCTTCCATCCATAGCCTTAATTGGGGAACAATGATTTTGTATCAAGTTTCGATGTTATTAAAAAATATATATATATTAGGGTTCATTTCCGATAGAAAATTGAGAATTGATGTCAAAATAGCAAAACCGAATAGAAATAGAACGATATTTGAATAATTTAAACTGATTACAATAGCTCATTACCACGTCAACTGACTGAATCTGTAATTGGTGGTCTCGAATTTCTTGCTAACAATACAAAATCTCACAGAGTTCCGTATCATTCCAATGTTTCAATGTTTATCTATCAACAAGTTTTTGATAGAGTTTGAATGTGGATTAAATATAGAAGAATAATGGAGATAATATTGTGTGATGCGATGATTGAAACGGAAGTGTGCATAACAAGATCGAATCAAAATTCTGAGAGATTGATTCTCAGAATATAAATTCAAGAATGAAGTGAGTGTGTACATGATTAGATGAGCGTAGCGAAGCTTTCCATTTCACACCCTGAAAAAAATGGGCTTCGTTTTTATGTTTTTTTTTTTTTTTTTGTAATTATGTACGCGGCATACAGGTCAGAGAAATGAATCAATCAACTTGAAACTTTTTCTGAACGTTGGTGTCATACCAGAATAGGTTGGAATTGTTTTTCAGAAAAATTGTTCGGAAGTTCTTCCGGAAAATAATCGGAAAGTTTGAAAAATCCTCATAAGAATAACCCGGAGGAAAAAATACTCGAAAAAACAAGAATTCTTCCAAAGCTCTCAAATTCTCACTGAATATGAACAATACCATTATACACCTTTTCGGAGATTTTTGTAACAATCGGATGAGACATATCAAAGAAAACGCAATAAAAGTGTACATTTTATTAAATATTTGGATCAATTGGATTAGCATAGTGTATATGCGACAGGTTGCAGCACTATGAATATCAACAAATTCCAGGTAATGTTTTTGAAAGTTTGAAGTAATCCAAGGTCCGTAAATGTGGATTGAGCTGACAGAATATTTTTCATTCTACATTTCCATACTTCTAAGCTCATCTCACAACGCGCATCCCGCGTTTTCTTAGTAATGAGAATACAAATATCGATAAGAAGCATACATTGTCATTCTACTAGTAAGTAACCGTCGTCTATCGTAAAGCGGATATCGTAACTGTGACGTATAAACGTTGTTGGCCGAATTGATCGATCTATATCGAATGCTGCAGATGGACCAAGTCCAAGCCTGAGTCCCCGACATCGTTATTTCGAATACTGCAGTTCGACTTTACCGAATAAGTCTGAGAATAAGTCATGGATTCGTGACTGAGCAGAATCTTGATTCAGTATACCGATACGTGTGTGAACTTTATTCTGCGAGATGTCAAGAAGGCGTCGTGACCCTCTGCCCCCCTCCCCCCTCTCACCCTTATCAACATCACCCCTCTTGCTCACCCCTCCTGACACTCACTCATCACACCACTGCGCATCGACACAATCGTGGAAAGGTTATAGTGACTCTTATGTAACCAAAAAACGAGTGTGGCCCATTTTCAAAAGTTATACTCTAGACACAATACCAAATTGAACTAATTGAGCTCAATTTACGAATTGAACACCCCGATTTTCTCAGGAGAGAGTTGAAGGAATAATTGAATGAATTCAATCAAATAAAGTGGAACTTTATATTTTTTTAGAAGATGTTCGTATTTTTTTCAAAATTTGATCAGTTCGATGATTTCAAATAATTCAACAATTGAAACTTTGAAGATCGTTAACGTTCCATGAATTTTGTTTTTCAAAATGTCAGAAAAAAAATTGAATCATATATGTTCATACAAATATAGCTTTTCAGATTGATAAGCATTTTTTAACTCTCATAACAATAACAGCCCAACCTCATTTCTCAATTGACGACTAGTGATTGACCCACCCACAAACGTCACAAAATAAAACATCCAATCAAATGGGCAGTTTGTTATGTGGGTGAATTGACATAGCCTATCAGAGTATCTCTAAATGCCCACATGAAGTATAGATCCAGGTGGCCTTAGCGATTAGCCACGCCTATCACTAGTTGTCAATTCGATAACCTCGATACCGGTGAGAGCTTCCCACATCACGATCATGAAGTTAATAATAATAATAATAATAATGATAATAATGGTTTTATTTCCTTTTGGATCATTACATAATATAATGGAAAGTCATACAAAAAGTTATATAACAAAAATTCAAAATATTCAATATAAAAATCTCAATATGAACACACTTTAACAAAACTCATCTAACCTATGAAAGCATTTTTCAATCAGATAACTGCGTAGTTTTTTTTTTAATACTATTTTAGAATCTAGTTTGCTGGCATCTTTTAGCACAATAGGTAAATAATTAAAAAATCTACATCCAGCATAAACTGGGCTTTTCTTGAAGAGCTCCAGCTTGTGAGCCTCCAAGACGAATGCGGATTTGTTTCTTGTGTTGAAATCATGCAGTGTGTCATGCGTTATACTGTCTCGGCTGTTCTCCAGTACGAACATTATAGTACTGAAAATGTATAAGCCAACAACTGTCAATATTCCAAATTGCCGAAACAGTGTAATCACAGGGTAGAGTCGAAGAGTTAGATACTAAGGTATTTGGTAGAGTCCTTGTTGCACTCAAGAGTTCAGCTGAGAAGAACGTTGCCCTGGATAGATGCGTGGATGTGAGCCCATGACGCGTATGTAAACTTATTCCCTCAGAATTTATGTACAACTGTGTATTTGAATACAGACTGAACACATATTCGAATACAAATATAAATACAGAATGACATGAAAATATTCTGAGTCTCAGATCAACATTTCTGAAAGTTCATTCAGAGTTCATGGAATGAGCACTTGTTGTCTCTCTTAGGCCCGGTATTACCAAGTCCAGTTAGCCTTTATCTGATAGTTCAAACTTGTTATCACCATGGTTACCTGTGGTATTTGTTTTCACCAACTCTCAGATAAATACTAACTGGACTTGGTAATACTGGGCCTTAGTTACTTGAGTTAAATTAACTACCAATTAGTCGATAACCTGGACGAATAGTTCCAAGTCGTCCTGTGTTATAACTTGTTCACTCGGGCGCACGTGTAACCGGGTGATGCATCAAGCCTCGCGAGACCAATGATTTCATTGTGTTGGTACAAACAGTGGAATTACCATAATATAAAAATAGAACAATCTTTCCCCATTCTCTCTCTCTCGTTCTCTCTCTCTCTCTCTGTTTATCTATGAAAATGGAACAATCATTCTCCTACTCTCTCTCTTTCTCTCTCTCTTACTCTCTCTCTCTCTATAAATGGAATAATTTTTCCCCCCACTCTCTCTCTCTCTCTCCACATCTCTCTCTCTCTTCTTTCCTCCCTATATATATCTCTCTCTTTCTCTTCAAGAATAGAACAATATTTCCCCAACTCTCTCTCTCTCTTTCTCTCCATCTATCATCTATCATTCTCTCTTTTTTTCTCCATCTCTCTCCATCTAAGTATCTCTCTCTCTTTCTCCTTATTTCTCGCTGTCCCTTCCTTCTTCTCTCTATCTCTATCTCTATCTTTCTCTCTCTCTCTCTCTCTCTCTCTCTCTCTCTCTCTCTCTATCTATCTCTATCTATCTCTCTCTCTCTCTCTCTCTCATACTCTCTCTCTCTTCCTCTCCCTCTCTATCTCTCTCTCTCTCTCTGTTGCTCTCTCTCTCGCTCTCTCTATTTCTCTCTCTCTCTCTCTTTCTCTCTAAAAATAGAACAATCTTCCCTCTACTCTCTCTTTTTCTCTCCTTATTTCTCTTTCTCTCTCTCTCTCTCTCTCTCTCTCTGACTGTTGTTGTTTTCCTTGTGTTTCCAATCAGATATTTGATGACGCCTTGCTTCGACTTGGCGAATCGAGCAACACGTGTTGCTGATGGATTGATGGAAAAACTTTTCTTCCCATCATTCGCAGGTGACCTCGAGTGTGATAAAAACCCTGGAAATAATAGAATTCATGAAATAAAAAAGGAATCACTGAAGTTGGGTCAATATTTGAATAATCGTGATGTTCAACCGCAAGAAGAAGGAAATGAATCGTGAAATTGACTTTTTTTTCTATTCATATTTTCCAGAGTCGATCAAGAAGGCGTTTATTCAGTTCCGTGTGAGAGGTCAAATTGAAAATATGTGCATCTAATTTTCTTTTCAAAGCTCACTTAAATCGTGAAAAGAATTGTTCATACAATACTATCACTGTAACCAATTCATTGGAAATAACGCCGACAAAACTCTTAATATTGATCGGATTCGGAATATTTTGAGTAAACTGTGTACCATTCTACTTCTTATCCATTGATGGTTGCTCAAATTGACACATCACAATGGTAATTATATAATAGTATAATATTCAAAGAATGAAGAGGAAAAAAGTAGGGTGTCTCTGGAAGTGTTTCCGGAATATTCAGGTATCTCAGGTGAGAGAGTGGCAGTCCAACTATTGGAGACTCAACTATGTGACAACAAGAAAAAGTTCCTCTTATTTTACATCGTGGTATATCATTTATTTCTCTCCATGCAAACTTAGAATGAATTTAAGAGCAGCTATGAAATAATATAGATAATTATCATTCCATTTTCATCCGATACCTATTACTACATTGTGTGGTACATTTTCATAGAGTATTGATAATATTGGTGGTGGTGCCGGTTTTGTATGGACTTCCATTTTTTTTTTTTTTTTTTTTAATAACATTGAAACTTGATACAACATCATTGTTCCCCAATTAAGGCTATGGACTTCCGAAACTAAACTTTGCGATTACTTTCAGGTCTTACATTTTATTTTGAATGATGACTACGATGATCATGATTCTGATCCACTCTCATTTTGTATTTTAAAATAAAGTATGTTAATAAGTCAATATAAAGGAGAATGAGAATGAAAATAATGAGACGTGATTAAATAAAATCATTTAAATTTGCTCAAAGTCAATGTTCTACTTTCATGTCTCACATTGGGTTTTTTATAACTGGGCAAACGCGTTATGTGTTGCCGCGTTGATGGAAGAGTAGGAACATATCAACTTATCTTTGGATTGGTTATTATATATAAGTATATACATATATATATGAATATATATATATATATATATATATATATATATATATATATATATATATATATATATATATATATATGGCTTGGATTCAATTGATATCTCAATGGCTTTGAGTGATTTAAAAAAATTATGTTGAATATTATTTTATATCAGAACAGCTCATTCGATTCGAGTAAAAGTTCGGAATAATGTGTATAATTATTATATTGAAATTTACTGAGAATTTGAGTCCTCTCGGGTGGAATTTTGTTAACGAATTTTTACCTTTCGGTTATTCTTATGAGATTTTTGAAAACTTTCAAATAAGTTTTCTCAGTAGTGGTTCAACCGATTGCGCCTCAAAATTGAACAGTATCGAATTAGAAGAGAAAGCTTGTGTTTGCTAAGTTTCAACTGATGTTGAATTTTCGTTTGACCTGTGGAGCGCGAACAAATAAAAAAACAGGCACTTCTTTGGGGTATGGTGAAATTGTGTCGTCGCTTCGCTCATCCGAATACGTGGATGAATTTCGGTTTCTACTCACTCTGGTTTCACACTTGTCAATGAAATATCATATTTTGTGAATAAATTCATACAAAAAAAAATGATAATGAAATTATTCAACGTCATGAAATTAAATTCACTAATTTTCTCAAGTGCAAACATAGGGGGCCCTACTTCCTGATTAGGGTGAAAATATCATCAAGTACTCTTGTAAAATTAGAAAACTCGAAACTTCTGTTCGTAGCTCGTGGAGTTCCGAGTGTTGTTGCCGACAGCCAGGTGTTTCTTGCACCTACGTGTCACGATGCCATTCGTTTATTACCACACACAAACAAGGAAGTCATGCTTAGAATCGTGTTATAAAATAATTAGTGAAGTATATGTGGAATATTTTACGTACAAAAAGCAGGCATAATTAGGTGTTCTATTTTTAGTATTGTTATATTTAACATTTCCATGTTTTACGTGATTTACATTTCTTCTTTCTGGAATGTTACTAGGGTAATGCTTCGGGTCATTCGTGAATGACCTGTTTTAATGACCTTTTCATCAACCAAGTGAAATGGTATAAGTTCTTCCAGAGTTATTGATAGTCCTTCAACTTCAATGTTGAACAGGTGGAAATGAATCAAAAGATATGTGACTCATTTTGAATACAGTTTGAGCTTCATCACGATATCTTTAATGTATTATTATTTTTATTAATTTTTTTTTTTTTTTTTTTCAATAACATCGAAACTTGATACAAAATCATTGTTCCCCAATTAAGGCTATGGATGAAAATTGAAAATTGATATGGATGTTTATTCAATGTATCATTTTTGAATCAGTTCAGTAAATTTTTGTTTATTGTGATATATCAATCTTTCACTATATCAGACACTAACTAACACATCATAAGGCAAGAAGTTTGGAGTCAGATATAATTTTTGAAGTTGATAATTTTTGGAGATCAAGAAATTAATGCCATATGAAAAATTAGAGAAAATGTCCTCTGTGAATGATGTAAAAATTATCGGAGGTTTCAACTCAGGTATTTTGATGAAGGTTTACAGAATTCATTGCTCGGAGGAAATTCCCGAATTTATTGATAAAATGTCATGTGAAATTGAATATATAATTGAATACAGCTGAAATTCAATTTAGTGGCTATGAATTTCAATTCCAATATTATTAAACCGGATGTGTTATCAATTAGGATATTTCACTTATTCCAATGAATAATATATGAATTCAGAGACTCATTGGAGAGATATGCTGGTATTTCATGTTTCCTTTCAACAATTCGCTATAATTCTCGTTTTTCTTGACTTGATTTCAACAAGAAAAGTTAAGTGAAGTATGTTTAACTAGGGCAAATTAAGGTCAACTTGGCGATGCTATAGTATGAAGTACTCCTCCATCCAAATCCTCTTTGCTAACTCTCTCTCTCTCTCTCTCTCTCTCTCTCTCTCTCTCTCTCTCTCTCTCTCTCTCTCTTTCTCTCTCTCTATCTGTCTGTCTATCTATCTCTCTCATCCTCCACCTCTTCCTCTCCCTCTTTCAAGAACGCTATAATGAAAATGATGAATTTTATCACCATTTCGCTCCTGTATGACCTCCTGAACCCAACATATTGTGCTGCAATCTATATGCGTTTTACGAGAACTAATAACACTATAATTATTATCACTTCGTCGGTAAGTGCAGTTCATATTTTATGATCAACAAAAGCAAACTGTCTTTTAACAACAATTGATTACCAGCCCCACAAACGACTTTGTTATGAAATACGGTGTCACCAATAAACTGAAAGCATAAAACTAAATACAATGGAGTGTAATTCATTTGGTAGTTGCTTTTTGATAAAACGATTCAAGCTGCGACACCTACGAATAAAACCAAAGTGTGTCGCACTGTTTTGAAATTAAATTTATGGTATTGACAAAACGTATTACTCATTGCAGTATTTGCAGTTCATACAGCGTGCAGTTATATCGAAATACAAATAATTCATCTGAATGAATTTTTGAATTCACCAATATGTGACAAACACGAATGAATATGTGTTTTCATGTGTTTTGATTGTTTTGATTCCCTAGAACGAGATTCACGATTATGAACAAAACTGAATAATGAGAAAGCATAAGTGAATGTTCAATAGAAAATTCAACATGATCAAAAAAAAAAGTTTAAATGTTCAGGATGAGAAAGCTTTCTTCTTTAAAAAAGTGTTTGAGAGATTTTTTTTTTTCATTTTTTGCTTGGTGGACTTCCGTTTGAAACGGATGGAAGTTTAAAGTCCGAATCATAAAGAAACAATTGAACAGTTTTTTCGTCTCGAGAAGGCTCTTCACCAGTCAGCAATTGATCATTGTAGATCGTCCGCCCTCGTGATGTCACAAAATATAAAAACCAATCAAGTGGACAGTGAAGCTAGGGGAAATAGGGAAATAACCAATCAGGGTATCTAAAATGTCCCCTGTTTCGATAAGTCACGCCCATCTACAATGGTCTTTTCCACGAGAAAAGGCTGATCAATTCATTTCACTTACCGGGACGTGAAAAAACATGTGTTTATAATGACGTTCTGTTGATATGAATCATCAGTCAACTAATAACAGCCTATATCAAAATTATCAAAAATTACCAATTATCAAAATTTTAAATTAAATTGAAAAAACTTCTTATTGACAAAGCGTATTATTATTTGGATAAGTATGTGTCAAAATGATTACGTGAACCAAGGAGGTATTTGTATTTATATTCAGTCGTTGGGTTTTGAAGGTTGTAAATGTTAATAATAATATTTACAGCTTGACAATTTTTAATTATACTGACATATCTTCATCAAGATGCATTGTACCATATATATTGTTCAATTATTTATATATGTCTCAACATTCTTCAATATTGAAATGTGAACTTTTTTCCTGTTGGTATCGTATGTGGATCCTTCTAGAGACAATAAAATAAAAAAATAAAAATATAAAAATATAATAACAAAATGTCCAGAAATCACGGATCAGATAATGGAATATTCGTGAGTAGTCGAAATGGGTGTCCACATATGACAGTATATCAGCATCCACTCAGGCCTGGATCACAATTGATATATTGATTGCTCGAAGTGGAAATTTATTTTATTGATTTCCAATATAAATACATACAAGTTTACAAAAGTCGACAACGCCTGGACCCTTATTCTCGAGATTATGAGATGAGGAGATGAAATTATTCAGTTAAAATTCTGGTATCTCATTGAAATTGCTATAAAACTACCATAGCATAATAATCTCATCTCATTTGATGATCTCATAATCTCAAGAATGAGGATCTTAATATAGGCTTGTCTGTGGTTTAAAGAGAATACAATTTTGGATATAAAATGAATGAATGATGTTGAAAAATGAACAGTCAATGAAGTGAAAGATTACTAATTTCAAGATGAAGATTTCGAGTTGATTCTAAATTGATCAATTGATATTTAATTAATATTTGATAAATCAATCAATTGTTTGAAATCAATTGAAGTAGTGTAGAATAATTGAGTGGGCTATAATATAGATGCGTATTTTAACTGTAGGATTGCCAGTGGTTTTCAAGAAGATCTATTTCACTACATCATTGTTACACCTCAAAAATTCCCATTTCCAGTGGCAATTACATTATAATCACAGCTGTCAGAATAACAGTTCATTTTCTCTCTCATGAAAAAACAGTTTGTTAGACTTGAAGATATAGCTACCGACGTCTTTTTGATTGTCAATTACAAACTCGACGCCCATGTTGAATGAATCTCTCAATGCTGATGAAGTTAGTCAAGTTTCTTATTCGATTTGCGAGTGAAATGAGATACCCAACGCACAAAATAAGTATCCATTCGACTATAACAATCACAATTTTCATCACAACTTTTTGATTGGTTAGAATTTGATTCATCATAGTAATCATGAAGAATAGTCATAAAGAAATGAAATTTTTTCTCATTACATAACAGAACATATATTACAATTAATTTTCTTTGATAACATTGAAACTTGATACAGTATCATTGTTCCTCAATTGAGGCGATAGATTGAAAATAGAATCATTTAAACGGAGCATCACAAGAGCGATCTTTCCCAATATACCACATTTCCTTTTTATGAACGTTTATACTCGATTACATCATGAATTGTGTACATGAGAGAAAGGTTCATCATATATGGGGTGATAAGATTGCCCTTGTGGTGCACCTTCCAAACGATCCTATCTCTCATTCTTAGCCCTAATTGAGGAACAATGATTTTGTATCAAGTTTCAATGTTATTAAAAAAAAAAAAAAAGTGAATCGGGCCTTACTAATTCTTAGCAATGATCAAGAGTTTTATATAATTTCATTTTTTTTGGTCGTCATATCGAATAGTGAATGCCATACATTTTTATACCTTGACGGACAATTCTTTGCCACCCTCGGTAGCTCGGTGAACTGAGGCACCGCTTCAGGGACTGGAGTTACTGTTGGTCAAGGGTTCAAGTCCCGCATAAGGCATCAGTTTTTGTAAACGTACCTCAACTTATCGTGACTTAATAATCTTATAATCACCTGCTCACTCGTACCCCGTATGATTTAGCTATTGGTGGGGTCTTTGAGCAAACGATGACCAATAGTCCGTTGGGAAAAGTGCATGTGTATCAATATGTGTGCAACATTACGACTTCTGTTCTGAATCACCCGCCATGCTTGATTTCCGGCTGCATGCTTTCGAAATACACATCGATGATTCAATGAATAACTATATTGTGTCAAATTCGAATTGTTTATATATATACTACAGGAGAGGAAAGTTTGATCATTATTATATCTTCATTTGTTCTGGAACCATGGTGATTATCAGTACAATATATGAAAAATATATATGGAAAATATATATTTTTTGTCATAAGAGAATCTAAAATAGTTTGAACAATTCATTGTGGCTGTGAATTTTCCAATGATCTTGTGAACGACGAAGTATTATGATAATGAAGTGTCATTTGAAACTGTGGAGACGAGGAAACTAAAATAAATAATGATAGAAATAATATATGTCCATATATGTTGAGAAATCCTATGTCGTGGAGATGATCAGAACATAATAATAATGATGATTTTTTCTACTTATTTAATTGTCAATTCAAGATTATACAGAGAAGTTCACAATATCCCACAGATAAGCCTGTAAACAGGCTCATCTGTGATTTGCATTATGATTATAACACATGAAAAACATAACTGATACAAAATAATTACAGATATAGTGATGGCGTATTTAGTTTTGTGAATTATACGAGTTTCAACGATAGTATAATGTGCCAATATGACAATACATATATGAGTTTTTTCTCCTTCCTCCTCATTATTATTATTTCAAAATATATGAATTTCCATCTGACATAAAAAATTGAGAGAACATATATGGATAATAATAGAATATATAATATATAATTATAGAATAGAATATAGATATAGATGATAATGATAATTCATTCCGTTTTTTTGATCCCGAAACAAGATATAAGACAGTCATCAATAATTCACATAAAATAGTAAAAATTAAAAATCACAAGAGCAATTCACAAGGATAAAACAAATCACTGAGGACATCACAAATTAGTTATAACATTGTATATTGTTCATGTTATACATAATATAATATGATTGTTATATTGTTGATTGTTACATAGATTGATTGTTATCAGTTGGGAAAAATATCAATGATCACGAATTTCTCTCTGTGGCAGAAACCTGAAAGTTGTGGGACGAGTTTTCTCTCTCAGAAAATACTCAAAATAGTTCGAATTTTCATTTCGTTCTTGAAAGAGATATTCCTAGAATAAATCACTTGACATATCTGGTAATGATCTCTTTTCAAGAGCAGTAATTCCCAAGAGAAGAAGTTATCCTCAGTTGATGAGGAGGAAAACCGAGATTCAATGGGATCTCGGTTGTCGACTATTTTTACAAGTAAAGATTTCAAAATGGATAAACTTTCAGGTATGAAAAGTTCCTCACTTCTGAGAAATGATTGAACATGAACAAACCTGACACGATAACCTCTCACCTTTTAACCTTTCATGATATCTTTCATTGAACTTTCATCTGCATCTGAAAAGTATGGTCACTTACAACGCAGGTCTTGTGTGAAGGTCATTGTTCTCGATCAGAAATAATCTGTAGACGATCACTCATGTCGGTGACAAAACCGTGCTGTAGTCTTTGAACAATCAAGAGATGCCACTTCTGAACTGTTTTGTACCCACTGATTTTTTCTCTGCCTTAAGGTCTAACCTCCTTTACCTTATGGTGATGAAAATATCATGATTTTCTGTCTGTCGATTCGTGTTGATGTGTTCGATAATGATATTCTAACAAATAAAAGGCCAACCGGGATAAATTTTAAGTTATATTACTTCAAATACAGGATGTTTGCCTATCATTCAACACGCAACCTTCAAATTGCAAGCGTTTTTATTATTTAACAGATCATTGAAATATACTAAAAGGAATGACATTTGATCAAAACACTTGTATCATTGTGGATGAAGATGTAACGAATAGAATTATGCAAAAATGAATATAGGGACCCGTTCTCATTTATGAATCACACTCATTTCAAGAGGAGAAATAATTGATTTTTCACAAAAATGAAGTCCAAATAGCAACTTGATATTTCATCTAAGCGCTGTAAATTTGGCAAAAAAAAATATGACAGTTCTTCTGATGCAATTTCAATTCAAAAATACACATGTTCAATGAAGCGTGACTCAAATTTCCCCAATGTGGAATTAATTTCAAAATTACTTTTTGACTCTGCTGACCAAATGGGTGTTAGACTTCAATTGAGAGGCGATAATCATATATGAAGATTCTGATGTCGATAAAAAGAACTCACTCTTCAACCTGAAACAACCTAATTCATCATGAGACAAATCATTTGTTGGCATGGAAAAGCGTAACAATAGTGTTGTAAGTTGAGCCAGTTACTATACGAAATATGGAAAAAAAATCCCTACACCTTGATGAATGCCAATTCAAAAGACAATGGAACTTTTCAAACATGACCGTCATGATTGTCCTCACAGAATAATTCAATTCAATTTTTTTCACTTGAAATATCATCAATCTTTCTCTACATTATAATATGTCGAGTGAAATTTTTAAAATAAAATTTCAATCAATTCCCCTAAAGTGGTAGATCAACGGATTATTGATGTATTGAATACAGTATTATACCAGAAGATGAATAATATCTGCAAATTTTCTCATATGTATCGGTTTGGCCTTGTGAAATATGGAGTGTGAATGGATAAAAACTGAACAAAACGAAAAAAAAAATAGGTAAAATTGGAGAAGAGAAAAAATCCAATTTGGATCGAACTGGTTCAACTTCACTAGCGCCAATCCAAACACGTCCATATTACCTCCACAGCCTGTAAAATGTTCGAACTATATTCCCCAAGAAAATAACCCTGCCAGAAAGAATTCTCCCTCAAGGTTTTGATCGCAGTGAAAGTCTTTCTGAACTGATTTCCGAACCTGAAAGAGAAAAACGCTGACGTGGACGGTGCCATTGTCATGAAACCAGCACGTAGTCAGGTCGGGCCCGTCATCGACCCAGACGAGCATCGAACTCGCGACACGCTATGATTAACGACAGTGTGTTTGAAGAAAGTGTCAACTCGATGAACTGTTTTTATCGACGAGAGTGATGTCGCCGGGTGGTTTGTTACCGACCTGGCGGTGTGAATGTGATTGATGTAAGATTGAAGTGTTGAAGACACAATAAGACACGACGTCACATCTTGTCAGTCTGGGAAACCTGGACAAATTGTCAGTTTCAGATGCCCGGAGATCATATCTCCACTTGGTGATATTAAATCCCAATATGTCTAGGATGTGTTTGATGTTTCACTCAAGAAAACTGACATGTCAAAGGTGACATCAATTACAATTAGGTACATGATCCAGTACCTGAGTGGGCCCAATTCAATGACAAATCACGTACCGTATGATTGAATATATGTATAATTTGATCCATGATGAACATATATATCACCTGCTCATTCGTACCCCCGTATAGCCTAGCTGTTGGTGGGGTTGTTGAGCAAACAATAATCATTATATATATATATATATATATATATATATATATATATATATACATATATAATCACCAATCCGAAGATTTTAAATGATATGTTCTAGCTCATCCATTAATGCGGAAACACATAACGCGTTTGCCTGGTATTATATAAATGCACCGTGAAATCATTTCAATTCGATGAATGGACAAATTGACTTCTTGTAATTACCTTTTATTAATCTCATGATAACTGTCTCATCAACTGTACATTGTGATCATGAAGACAACAAAGAATATCAAGAATAAAACAAATACAGTATATATGTTATTTGAATCTCATTGACGATATCGCATATTGATATTCATGAGTGATGTACTCCATTATAATGAGACCAGTCCAAGTTGGGTATTTTCCAGAAAAATGAATGTATTCAATTTCCGCTACACAAAAATAGACGAGCAATGCAATCAATGTAAACTCTTGACGTTCAAGATGAAAGAAATTCTTCTCTTTTCTGTTTAAATTTCCTTCATCAACATTTTTCCACTTTTATTATATTATTTTTCATCAGAGATTTTTTCTCGTTGAATGATGAAATATGTCCAATATACGAGAAAACTTTTCGAATAATGAATTCATCATGAATTATCTACCTTGGTTGTATTAATGATGATTTTATTTCAAGTTTCGATGTCAAAAAAAAAAAAATGGAAAAATCATCCATTTCAAAAGATGTTCCGATCACCGCCACTGGAGTATCCCCCCAGATTAATCTACTATTCCACCTTGAACATTTCACATAACAACTCGACCGCCGAATATTATCAATATGCAATGCGTGGCTTGATTTAAGTGTTACCAATTCGAAACATTCGCGACTCTAAAAATAACCTCCAAGCCAATACCAGAGTTCGACGTAAATAAAGTTTTCCCTGATTTGACGATCGTTAACCCACCCGATGTTTACGCGATGCAATCGACGAGAGATGATCGGAACATGTGTTGGGCGGTACACAAATTTCAAAATAAAATGTCAAAGACAATTTTACGATCTCCACGATGGTTGGAATTATTTGCATTGGATTTTTAAATTGAATGTAAACATTAATTTCTGATCTGAAAGTTACAGTCTCTCGTTTCGGTCTCTCTCTCTCTCTCTCTCTCTCTCTCTCTCTCTCCATATAAATATATATATATATATATATATATATATATATATATATATATATATATATATATATTTATATATATGTATATATATATATATAAAAAAAAAATATATATATATATATATATATATATATATATATATATATATATATATAGAGAGAGAGAGAGAGAGATATACATATATATATATATTTATATATATATATATATATATATATATATATATATATATATATTTATATATATATTTATGAATTTATATGTATATATATATATATATATATATATATATATATATATATATATATATATATATATATATATACATATATGTATATATATATATATATATATATATATATATATATATATATATATATATGTATATATATATACATATATGTTGTGTCAGATGACGTTTCCGAACGGCCGTGTGTCCTATGTTAAGTGCTAGAATGCGGGGGTGTCGAATTGTTTATATGTGTGTAACGAAATGTCTGGTAGCAATATGATGAAGTTTGATCAGAAAGTTATTGGTTTGTTCACATAACACGATGTTCAAACATTACTAGGTTAGAATCACTCCAAATTTCATGATTATTTTCCTTCCGAACTGAATACTGAAATTAATGTTCCGTTAATGTACCGTTAATGTATGGAGCATCGTCAAAGTTAATTACGAACAGCTTGGAACTAAAGTGAAAGTTATTTATCTGCTGGCTAAGCTATGGTGAACCTTGTGTTATTACACAGTATTCAGCAGATATCAGACTGACAGAAAACGAATCACACTTTCAATTCCAGCTTCACATCTGTATCTGAATTCCCAATGAATATTCATCATAATCACGATTCACTAGGAATTATTCATGATAGTGGTTTTTGAAGTGTATACAAAAAAACTTGGAATGTGTTCGAAACCACACAGCCTCAACGAATAAACAACATAAGGAAATGGAATATAGAATCGGATTGAAAATGGAATGACTATGGGCTGTGATAAAGATGCGAAGAGAAACTAAAAAAAATATATAACGAGAAATAAAATGAATAATAATATTATGTCATTCAAAAAGTTGGAATGAAATGATGATTCGAATGGATTTCATTTCGTCAACAATATTTATGAAAGAAGTCCTCGATTATATTATTGACGATTACCTCTCTGCTGTCCACAGCAACATGTCATGACAATATTTTGTATATGTCAATATATATATATATTCAATATATTGTCAATATATTTTTAATTATTAACCTATATTCTTTTCAAATTCATTTGTTTAGATATGTATGTAATGTACTTGGTATGTCTTGTATGTGTGTGTGTGGTGTATGAACTGACGTGTCAAATAGCATGCAATGATCAATAATGACAGATAAACGAATAATACTAATAATAGTAATACCCCTGGAGGACGCCACTGTAGCCAATACAACGAAAATTAACGTGATTGTTTGGTCTGAAGAGGTTAGAATAATGTTTATATACGCCCCACTATCGTAACATTGAATTGAAGTTTTCCTCCTGCAATGAACTTGTGTTACTTCTTACAACTATCCACCGAGCACATTCAACATTCAACATTCAACTTTCAACACTCACACATTCAACATCAAGTTCCGAGATGAAGTCTCTCTACTCACAAAACGCAGGGACGAAGTGGATAATGTAATATGATACTACTATCATTAATCTTGCTGATAGAGAAACTGTGCGTTATGAGAAAATTGCTTATAAATTATAGAAGATAAGATTCATATTTCATGCGTTTCATTGCGTTTATGATTAAGTGCGTGCAGTGATGGCAGAATGATGTGTTCTCATTGGCTATTGATCGACAAGACAGTAATGATCGAGTGTATCACGCGAAACAGCTGGCTTTAGTGAGCTTGTTCAGGGTTGAAGTCAATGACAAATATAGAGAGAGGTGAATAGGGAGAAATATGAAGATATAGAGAGAGGGATGGAGGGAAAAAGAGGTAGAGGTGAGTGAGAGTGATAGAAAGAGAGAGTGAGAGAAAGGACTTGAGAAAGGAATAGAAAAGGAGAGGAAGAAAGAAATACAGAGGAAGCGAGATGCATACAGAAAAATGGAGGGTGTGATAAAAAGAGAGAGAGAGAGAGAAAGAGAGAGAGATGAACAGAAATAATGAGACAGAGAGAGAGTGACAGGAAAGTGAGAGAGAGAGAGAGAGAGAGAGAGAGAGAGAGAGAGAGACGGGGGGGGGGTGAGAAAGAGAGTGAGTGAGAGTGAGAAAGTGAGAGACAGAGATAAAGAGTTAGATACAGACAGAGAGAGACACAGAGAGAGAGGGAGAGAGAGAAAGAAAGAGAGAGGGTGACAGAAAAGTGAGAGACGGAGAGTGGTTATTATATCAATGCGTTTAACATATATAATGAAAGTTTTCACCAGTGACACAGAAAACACTTGTGATAAGTAAGGATTGAGCTGAGAATAAACCACTCTAAAATTCATCACTTCTGAGCATCCTCCCATAATCTCTGTCACTAATGTGTGAAAGCGCGCGATCCCTAAATATACTTCACAATTGAAATATTCAACCGACCCACAACAATAATACCATGGCAAGATTTAATACACTAATCTGTCGAAAGTGTTTCTGAGTGTTTATTTTGCTGGTGTCACATTGAGAAAATGGAAATAAAGCTCATAGAATATTCTGTTGTTTTTTTATATTGATGACAAGAGACCACCTTGAAGTTTCAAAACAACGGAGAAGTCCCACGATTTTATTCATGGTCCCAAGTATTTGGGTCACGAGGATTTTATATCAAGATTTTGATGGTCGTTTACAATTTTGAAGGATGAAATTGTTACCGAGGCATATAACCGGAAGATATCCGACATTCATGTGTTTGGTGTACTTTCAGTATCATTGCTGGTAGTAGTTTTTTTTCTCAAAGTTCTTCATTTATTTAATGTACATGACGTAGTTATTAGACGAGCTTTAGCGAGGATTCAATTTGACATACTGAAAAAAATTGGTGTTCGTTTTTGGGTTTTTTTTTTTTTTTTTTTTTTTTTTTTTATGTTTTTCTGTCGGTTTTCCACAGGTCAAACGGCTACAGCTATCAACTTCAAACTTTTTTTCGTCATGGTTCCTCATCTAACTTAGATCTGTATAGTTTTGTGGCATTATCGGGTGGTAACTTTTTTTTTATGAATTTTAGAAATTTCAAAAATCCCCATTAGAAGAACCCGGAGGAAAATACTTGAAAAATCAAAATTTTTCAAGACCTCAAATTTTCGCCGAATATAAAGGAAACTATTAAGCACATTTTGAGAGATTTTTCGCATCAATCGGATGAGAAATAACGAAGAAAACGCATTTATAATGCATTTTCCCATCAATTTAGGCTATTACGGGAACCAATTAAATCTATAGCAACAAGTGTCAGCAATTAATTCAAAACGATTGAAATGAATGAAGAGGAAGGTCGTGACATAACTGATTCTCGTAAGGTTTTTGAACGTTTGGAGTGATCCAAGGTCTGTAGATGTAGATTGGGTTGACAAATTATTTTTCATTCTAGATTTCTATACCCCTAAGCTCGTCTAACAACGCGCATCCCGCGTTTTCCTAGTATTTAATCATTCAAAACTATCAAGATACCAATCAAATCCAAGCAACAAGTGTCACCAATTGATTGAAAACGATTGAAACGAGGCCTCCTTTATTATTAGACGAGCTTTAGCGAGGATTCAATTTGACATACTGAAAAAATTGGTGTTCGTTTTTATGTTTTTTTTTTTGTTTTTTTGTTCTTATGTTTTTTTGTCGGTTCTCCACAGGTCAAACGGCTACAGCTATCAACTTCAAACTTTTTTTCGTCATGGTTCCTCATCTAACTTAGATCTGTATAGTTTTGTGGCATTATCGGGTGGTAACTTTTTTTTATGAATTTTAGAAATTTCAAAAATCCCCATTAGAATAACCCGGAGGAAAATACTTGAAAAATCAAAATTTTTCAAGACCTCTCAAATTTCCGCCGAATATAAAGGAAACTATTAAGCACATTTTGAGATATTTTTCGCATCAATCGGATGAGAAATAACGAAGAAAACGCATTTATAAAGCATTTTCCCATCAATTTAGGCCATTACGGGAACCAATTAAATCTATAGCAACAAGTGTCACCAATTAATTCAAAACGATTGGAATGAATGAAGAGGAAGGCCGTGACATAACTGATTCTCGTAAGGTTTTTGAACGATTGGAGTGATCCAAGGTCTGTAGATGTAGATTGGGTTGACAAATTATTTTTCATTCTAGATTTCTATACCCCTAAGCTCGTCTAACAACGCGCATCCCGCGTTTTCCTAGTTTCTAGACCCACTAAGCCACTAATGTGGTTTGTCCGTAGGTCTATTTTCATGAACTAGGAAAACGCTATATACGCATTGTTGGACGAGCGAAAAGTAATAGTATGTCGACTTTTTTGTCAAACTTTTGCCTAAATTCGCCAATTGGGTGACATTCAAGTTATAAATGGGTAAAAACTGCTTCGAGTGGTACCAATTTAGCACATTTCATATTTTTTCTTCAAAATGGCTGATCTGATCAAGCTGCGAATCTCCAAAAATGTGTATCAAGATGTAATTCAACTTCACACAAAATTTCATTTTTTTTTTTAAATGAAAATATTTTTTTATATCTTTCCCGCCGTGTTATTCTAATTGGTATTTTTGAAATTTCTAAAATTCATAAAAACAAAAGTTACCACCCGATAATGCCACAAAATTATACAGACCCAAGTTGGATGGGGAACCATAAGGAAAACAAGTTTGGAGTTGATAGCTGTAGCTATTTGACCTGTGGAGAACCGACAAAAAAACATAAAAACAAACAAAACAAAAAAAAACATAAAAACGAACACCAATTTTTTTCAGTACGTCAAATTGAATCCTCTCTAAAGTTCGTCTGATAAGTTATTTTCTCATATTTCTGAATCACGTACATGAACTTATCATAATATAGACATAAAGTTCACATTTCGTATTTAACTTATAGTAACCTCTTTTTTAACTAAACGTTATGTTTACAATTTTCACGAAACATATTTATATTAAAGAATAAGTACCGAGAACACAATAGAAAAAAAATAGTGGATAACATTCAGAATATAGAAAAAGATGAAGAAAAATCCAACATTTCATACAAGTTACTCTAATAATTATAAATTTTGTAATAAATAATTAATTTCTGATATTTTCTGCGAGAAACTTACTTCCGTTGACAAAGTATTACACATTCTCGGAATCCAAAGTCTCTTGATTCAAGTAGGCCTACCGTAGTTATTATAAATATCCTGAGGGAGAACAAATCTGTCCATATTTCTAGTTCGATAATGATGCTGGAGATTAATTTTAAATTCTGTTGAGAAGTAATTTGTTGTTATTGATATAGATTTATGTAGTTGTTTGACATTTAAAAAACAGCTTTGAACGGATGTATTAGCATAAGCTGGTATCGTACGTTTGAAAATGCGTTTTTAAATATTATGCATTTGATTTATGTAGATGCCAGTAGTGCCTTCTCATGCTAGAATTCCATGGAATAGATTCGACTAGCAAAATAAACCACTCTTGATACACTAAAATTAACATAAGGCTCTAGTATTCGAATACTTACGATGCTGATCTTAATTTTTTACATAAACTATTTATATAATCGTCTCATTTGAAATGATGATTAATCAGCACGCCCATATATGTGTGTTGGAATACATTATCTATAAGGGTGGTACAACTGCATCTGACACACAGTGAATCGATATTTTTTCGAAAGTTGCGATGTAAGCATGAATGACTATGGTGAAACAAAATATTTTTTTCGTAATTTTTGAAAGGAGAATGTATATGCATGACTTTTGTTTTTTATTGATAATCCATTAGCATGTGACCATCTTCAAATATTAGTGAAATCTGATTGAAGGTTATTATCAACATGTTTGAAATTTTGATAAACTGAAACTAAAGCTGTATCATCAGCGTGTAAAAATATATTAGAATGTTCTACTTGTTGCAGCATATCGTTCACATGAAGCAGGTATAATAGAGGCCCTAATCACGATCCCTGTGGTACCCCTGATGATATTTTTCTCTAATTTACTAAAAGCATCTCCAAATTTTACAATGATGAATCGATCAGATAAATTTTAAACCAAGAAAGTAGAGGCCCTCTTATTCCTGCCCCATCTGAACAATCTATTAATCTACTATGTCATGAGGTTTCAAATGCTTTTGAAAAATCTATAAAAACAACATTACCATGAGGACCTTCGTTCAAGAAATTGTAAATTGAATCAGAAAGATCATATAATAATGGGCCAGTACTTGTATTTCTTTGAAAGCCGTACTGCCTTTCATCTTGAATATTATGAGCATTGATATAAGTTATAAGTTCTTGTGCTATATATATTTCCATAATCTTCTCCATTTCTGGTAAAATTGGAATGGGCCTATGATTATTATAAATTTTGCGATCACCATTTTTAAAAATTGGTCTCAATATAGATTGCTTGAGTCAAGTGGGTATCGTTCCTGTTTTGACACACATATTAATCAACCTAGCTATTACTTGACTGATTTGAGCAGTTATTAATTTCAAATCTTTGCTTCTGATTTTGTCCACACCAGGACTTTTATCAACACTTGAGTCAGATATTAATAGATCAACTTGTTTCATTGTCGCTTTCTTTGAAAACATCTATTTCAAAGTAGTAAGAGTAGTAAGAGTAGTATTAGTAGTAGTAGTAGTAGTAGTAGGTTTGTAGCTCTTGCCGAGCCACAAACATGGTCGCCTTCTTAAGGTACTTGTATACCTTCAAACTTCACTTTCCTTTCCTTTTATAATCAATTTATTTGTTTTGTCCATTTTTAACATGCAACCTCTTCTGAATCTGATATGTAGTTCTTTTGTGAATCAATAATGTGTATCACTTGGTAACAGGTTCGAGTGCCTAATTCCATCACTTCTCATATGAGGAATGAAATAGTGTTTCAAAGTCGCCTCAACTTCAAGCCTGCTCATATAAGAATTTTGATTCACTAAGCTTTCATAAACTTGTAACAATAATTCATGTAATTAATATTGAGATAGGAGGCGGATTTTGTTGTTGTTGTTTTCCTTGTTCACAAGAGCATGATGGTATAAAGGATAATTGTAATCTGTGTCATGGTTTTTTTTCAATTCTCCTCCTTAAATTATTTTTGCTTGAAAATTACAAGAACAAAATACAAAAAATGTAAAAATTCAAATAGATTACTTCTAGTAGTCACAGTACTGGAATTCTTCAAACTTTCCCTCTGCGATGTCTTGCAAACAAAATGAGACTAAAATTAGCATCTTAGTGTTGATGGAAACTGAGATTTCTTCTTACAAGTTTTGTCCGTTTACAACAATCAAAATTGTGATTAAAAAAAAAATGCAACGATGTGAAAATAGAAATATGTGTCACATCTAATTTATCACTAGTGATAGACGTGGCTAATTATTGAATTAATTGAATTGATTGAATTAATTAAATTGAGACCAACGTGAATTAAAAAAAAAGTGTAAGAATATAAAAACTGGAGATTTCTCAGTGCAAGATAGGCCTATACAAGCACCTTAACGTTGAGTAGCGTATCTCGCTTACACATATATAGGGCTATAATCGTATCACTACTCTGTCAAAATCTGTCTTATAACGGCTGGAAGAAGATTGCAAATATGCAAAAATATTGTTTGTTCATTTGAAATGATTTGATGAATAGCTCTCGATATTCAATTCGATATCAAATCTCGCGGGATATCAATTAGGTATATTAAATCAATTGTTAATTGGAAAATCGAAACTCCAGACCGACGAGACGGTCGATCTACCTTTGGGCGATCGTATTTGATTTGCTTGTGCAGAAAGTAATCAAAGTTCCATGTAGTTTGAAACTGATCAGATGATTGTTTTTCTCAACAGTTGAGGTCAATAAAAGTGAACATAAAGCTGAACCCAGTTGAAGCAGTTCACAGATTACTTTCAACAGACACGTTAGACTTTACAACTCCCAGTTAAATATTTAGCAATCATTAATTAACCACCACTATAGTATCAATATCCGTGAACAAAGTTCACTATTTTCAGATTCGTAGATTTGTCAAGTTGTGTCTTGTGAATGGATGTCACATATCAGAATATCGCCCTTGTGAGATCGCCCTTGTGGTGCCCCGTCCAAACGATCCCATCGTTCATCCATAGACTTAATTGGGGAACAATGATTTTGTATCAAGTTTCGATGTTATTAAAAAAAAAAAACATATCAAAATTAAAATGAGAGCTGAATGAGAAAAAAATTATGTTCAATTTGAATCAATTTCAAAGTTATTCTTTGAACGCATTCTGAAAATTACATTGATAAGTTGGCTCATGAAAATGGTACGCAAAATCTCAAAGCTATAGAAAAATGTTCCCAAATTACATTAAAAATACATCCTCTGTTTGTTGGGGTTAATTTGGTGTCCCACCCGAACGATTCTACTTTTTCATCCTTGACTTCGATTTTGGAACAATTACTTCATGAATTGAGACGTGTGGTCGAGTGATCAGAACAGTGAACCGTCATTCAGGAGACCGGAGCTCGATTCCCATCATGGTCTACCATCCTGACAGAATTTTTTTTAGTGATTCCATCCTGTCAATCAGGTTAATATTGGGATGGTTTCTTCGAAGCAAGCCACGACCGACTCCTTCCCACTATCCAGGAAATACATAGGTATGATGATGAATATAATTATAAGACACATGCAAGAAGGATGTATTATAGTAGCATATGAGGAATTACTGAGGAATATAATAAGATTGAACGTAGAAATGAATGAGTGAAGAAGATGAGAATGAGAATGAATCTATGAATGAATGTGAAGAATTTTTGTGTACGAATGTACTTTTTCTAATATATGTATATATCATACATATACTTCAGTCTCAGTTTATATTATTTTCATTTTTATAATAATTTTGACGTGCCATATATTTTATCATGACCTATAATAGTTAGAATGTGAGAATCAAAATGAATGAATCTATGAATGAATGTGAAGAATTTTTGTGTACGAATGTACTTTTTCTAATATATGTATATATCATACATATACTTCAGTCTCAGTTTATATTATTTTCATTTTTATAATAATTTTGACGTGCCATATATTTTATCATGACCTATAATAGTTAGAATGTGAGAATCAAATTGGCAATTAAAGTATTGAATTGAATTGAATTGAACCACGCATCGCATCATTCCATGGTCTCATTTATCATCAAGCAATGGCAATGGATCTCTGTCATCAATACGTCGTCGAACCCAATACAGAAGTCAACAATGATTCCATATCATATTTCTCATGATGAACAAAGAGGTTCTGATATTAAAGTCCTGTTCATTGTAACAAAAGATGTTTCAATTACACCATTTTTATAGGTTTCTCGAAAGTATTTTCGTCTCCAAGATAAATCTAAAAACCTATTACACACCACATGTACAGTTATCTCTCTTATATCCATCTTCTAATCTAGATAGAAAATTGGAATTCCTCTGTCTTTATTTCCATTCCCTTTCTTCCAACTTAACATCTGATATTCTATTTCCAGTTTCACCCTCTTCCTTCCCAGCCCCATTTAACGGCACCTCTGTTTTCTTTATTGCACGATCGATTTCACTCCCGAAAACACAATGGCTTATAAAAAGACTAATGTGCTCCGACGCGCTATCACGTGACTCTAATCTAGCGCGCGGAGAAAAGTGCATCCATTAAGAGAAACAAAACTGTGGAGCGGTTGTGTGGTTTGATTATAGAACATGTTATCTGTGTGACGAACACGAATGAAAAAATCGATTTGGTTTACTTTTACTGAAAGTGTCAGATCGTTGTGGGTGGATTTTACCTCGTCAATCAGCATTAAACCTGGTTTTTAGACTCGAAATCTCCTTTCAACAGAAGTAACAGCGGATAATCAATGAACTCAAGACATTGACAGTGAATGGATGTCAGATAATTATTACTCATCATGTACAATCATGGCCATTTCACTGATTTCAGATATTTTGGAAATTTATTTATTCAGCTATTTTAAAGTAGAAAACACCTTTTTTTATCCATCCTGACGTGGTTTTTCGTGGTTTCCCACATTCCTCGAAGAAAATGCTTGGATGAAGTACTAATTGGCTACGACCATTAATTAGTAGAGCGATAGGCCTAATTAAAACGTTATAGATCTATCAAAAATTTAATTTGTGCATTTTGTATAATGATCAATTTTACATCTGCTGTTGAGGTAAAGAAGTGATCATTGCCCAAGAGACTTGGTTCAAAGTGGAAGATATCAACATCCGTGTGCTTATACTGAAAGACTTTTATCTACGGCGAAAAAATATGGTCACAGACAGCGCAGTCCTGGTGTTGAAGATCATCAGTTTTAAATAATCAAAATGAGGTGGTAAGATTGCCCTTGTGGTACCCCGTCCGAACGATCCTATCTTTCATTCATAGCCTTGATTTGGAAACAATGATTTTGTATCAAGTTTCGATGTTATTGCAAAAAAAAAAAAAGTTCGGAAGTTGAAAGTGGGATAAATCAAGTACTTCTTCCACCTTGACTGCGTTTCTTTTTCAGAAGCTCTCCGGTCTTGATTTTTTCCTCAATGTGCCTAATGGTAGTTCACCCTCCAATCATAACATGGTTATATACCGCTCAACTTTAGCACATACAACTATAGCAACTATAGCTTGGTCAACTATAGCATTGCGTTTGGAACTGACGTCAGGTCGGGCTTGGAAAGTGTTGGGGAAGTTCACTTATAAAAGGAACTTTCGAAAATTTCAGTTCGTGTCAAATAAATCGATCTTTCAAAAAGTTCAAAGTTTGTTTTCGTGGCTTTGCTGTAAAAGTTCAAGTTGAAATTAAAAAAAAAACAAGGTCGTTCAAAAATTCACCTTGAAAATTATATGGGAAAAAGGGTTGAAAAATAATATATGTACGGTACACACACATTTTCTAAAGTGAAAGTTTCAGGTTTAATAGTGATTGATAACAAATACGTCACAACACGTCCAACTAGACCGCACGTGGCTGCCGGCTCGCCTGGTGACAAGTGATCACATGATGAAATCCAGAACAGGGAATATCATATTCATTCGGGATAGACGGGATAGACCGGAAATTGGTCGATCTCACTCGGAATTTGGACGGGAAAGTACGGATAGTGCGTTCGTGTCGAATAGGGTTATGAGTGTTCTAAAGTTATAAACTTCAAAATGAAAGTTTTATTCCGTTAAAGTTCACCAAAAAATCGGAGGTGAAAAAAGTTCAAGATCGTCGACTGTAAATGTAACGCGTTCATCGAAAAGTTCATAAAATACAAACTCGTTCATTTTAAAAGTTCATTACCCTACACTGGGCTTGTGTTCGTGTCTCTTTAGATGGCATGAGATTTTTGTAAACGTCATTTCACTTATCATTACTTCATAGTTCCATCATCACACGCTCATGCCCACCCCAGTATAACTAGCTGTTAGTGGGGTCGTTGAGTAGTATCATAGAAGAAAAAGGGGTTATTCACCAATCAAGTTCTTGGCCTTTTTTCGATCTCTATAAACTAACCGATTGTGTGTACCTTAGTGGGAGACTCTCTATCGATCTCCATCATCACATGAACTTATGTCTCAAAGTGGAAATTTCTGTTTCTTTCTGTTTTTAACGGAATCATTCAAGAGTTGACGTCAACGAATGATTCTGATTCTAATATTATGCGTACTGAACTCTGCACTGCTGAAATTTTGCTGAAATTAGTTTTCTATATTATTTGTCTATCAATTAGCCCGCACACAAGGTATTATCCTTACGCGGGCTTCACACTATTACTATTTATTACTACTAGTCAAACGCGAAATATGCGTTGTAAGATGAGCGAGATATCTGAATAAGGTATGAAAGTCCTTGAAATAGTTTTACCCTTGCTACTTTATCGACTTTGGTATTCTACACACCTTGATATCTGAATAAGCTTTAAAAGTCGTTAAAGAAGTTCTACTCATGCCACTTCATTGACTCTGGTATTCTACACACCTTGACGCATATAAAAAAATACTTCATTGTTGGTCAACTCTTGAATCTAGAAAGCAGTGAATCTCGACAACTTAATTCTGTCATAATTTTTATGATATATTTTATGAATATTATCAGTCATTTTATTTTTTTTCTCCAAAACGACTGATCAGAATTTCCCAAAAAATCGTAATAATGTGTAAAATCCATGTATACACATTTAGAGAAAATTTCATCCTATTTGGGGAGATTTTATTTTCCAACATTTTCCGCCCAGCCAAATCTTATGGGGTTTTTAGAAACTTTGAGATGATGATTCTCAAAATGGTTCGGACCGATTCATCCCAAAAACTATACAGTTCTAAGTTGGATGAGTTTGCGTGTACAAAAAAAGTTTCATGTTGATCAGTCAACCCTTGCGACCTGTGGAGTGCTTACAAACAAAAAAAAACAAAAAAACACACAGACAAAGCCCTATAAGAGTGGGATGGAGACTTCGCCACGCTCATCAATTATTTACTAGTCAAACGCGAAATATGCGTTGTAAGATGAGCGAGATATCCTATTAAGGTATAAACGTCGTTGAAGTAGTTCTACCCTTGCTACTTTATCGACTCTGGTATTCTACACACCTTGATATCTGAATAAGCTATAAAAGTCGTTAAAGTAGTTCTAATCTTGCCACCTTATTGACTCTGGTAATCTACACACCTTGACGCATATAAAAAATACTTCATTGTTGGTCAACTCTTGAATCTAGAAAGCAGTGAATCTCAACAACTTAATTCTGTCACAATTTTTATGATATATTTGATGAATATTATCAGTTATTTTTATTTTTTTCTTCAAAACGACTGATCAGAATTGCTTAAAAAATCGTAATAATGTGTAAAATCCATGTTTACACATTTAGAGAAAATTTCATCCTATTTGGAGAGATTTTATTTTTCAACATTTTCTGCCCAGCCAAATCTTATGGGGTTTTTAGAAACTTTGAGATGATTTTTCTCAAAATCGGTCTGACCGATTCATTCCAAAAACTATACAGTTCTAAGTTGGATGAGTTTGCGTGTACAAAAAAAGTTTCATGTTGATCAATCAACCCTTGCGACCTGTGGAGTGCTTACAAACAAAAAAAAAAAAAAACAAAAAAAAAAAAAAAAACACACAGACAAAGCCCTATAAGAGTGGGATGGAGACTTCGCTACGCTCATCAATTACTTCTTATTTATTACCATTTTGTATTTTCATTTCTGTATTATGTTTTTCTATGCGTTATGTGTGTGTGTGTGAATAAAATACATATCAAATTGAAATTGAATTGAATTGAATTGAATTGAATCAACTACGCGGAATATTGCCTAATTGACCGCATCACGAGTGAGTGTGTCTCAAACGACTGTTTGCTCTCAGCTCTCTCACACGAGTGAAGATGACTCCGAGGAAACAGAGTCAATCAGTTCACTCATGTAACAAGATATTTCTCACTTTCGAATAACTCGAAACACAATCACAAAACAACTTGTCTACGAACAAGTCTTTCATTTGATAATGTTCACTTGAATAGCTAGTTACTATTGAAATGAGTGATCAAATGGCTAGCACACTCGACCGTTATTCAAGAGACCGTAATTCGATTCTCACCATAGCCAGATATTCTGACAGGTTTTTTTGTAGTTTCTTCTGTCGTTCAGATCGATAGTGGAATGGTTCCTTAATAACAGGCTACAAACGATTCATTTCCACTGGCCAAAAACATCTGATGAAATAATATTCATCTCATCATTTCATCATCTCATATAACACTCACCGACGCCAATATATATCATTGATCAGTACAGTGCGTCCAATACGAATGGAGGAAGAAATAGCTGAAGCTACTCTACGGAAATACAATAAAATGAAAACGTGACGGTTTCTCTTGGAACTAGACTGTAATAGTCGATTTATCATTTGTAACCCACGTCATGGGCAGTGCTGATATTTTGTGCTAACGACAAAAAAATTGAACTTTGACCAGACATGTTGTCAAACAGTAGATAGTTTGTCCAATATACTACTAAATCAAACAATTTTCTCAACCTCACATAGTAGATTATCCGAGATATATTAGTGAATGCTCAATTTTACTATACTCAAGTTAATTGAAATGGAACTTTTACCTCTCATTGTATTGGTTATACACTATCAACACATAACAAGTATTGAAATTATTCAAAATGTAAAGTTACCCCGTATAATTTCATTTCATTTCATTTTATTGGTTCTTTACATAATACAATGTTTGAACAATATGTTCATATGATGAAATATGATAAAACTAAGATCTAGACTTGAAGAATCAAATATAACATCAGCCAACAATTTCACATGACTTTAATTTTGTATATTGAAGTACTCTTCCATATTATAGAATACATTTTTTATAACGAATCTGTTCAGTTCGCCAAAAAATTGTGGCGAACCTTTTGACTCTTTAATCTTGGATGGTAACTTATTGAATAACCTGATAGCTGCCATACTAGGAGCCTCTTCTGAATGTTTCAAGCTGCCTGATGGATAAGATGGATATTATTAGTGTTATGTGAGTGGATGTTCGAATTGGTGTTATTTAATGTAGTTCTATTTTTCATAGCTAATACTAATATCGATTGAATGTATAGACTCGTAACTGTCATAATATTCAGTTCAAAATGCCTCAAAATATAGTTTCAAAATAACCTAGCTGTTGATGGGGTCATTAAGGAAACAATAATCATCATGTAATGTTAAGTGATGAATATATGTGAATTTTGTTCAAGAATATAAACGAAATGATTCAAAAATGAGAATGAAATGAATAAACAATAACCAAAGTTTCAGTAAATTTTCACCTCAGCCATTCGGAGTGGTATACCAGGTGCGGGCCAGATGGTCAAATTAAAAAGTTCAAACACCTGACCCGTGACGTGGGAGGGGGTAGGGGTGGTCGAGGGTAGAGGAAGGGACATGAAACAATTAAAGTTCGAACGTATTGAATGTGTTCGAGTGCACGAGGATGACTGAACCAACTGTGGAGCGGGAACGTATTAGACGTATCAGAGAGTTACGGTTCCCTAGGGTGGTTCTGTAACGATTGGTACAAGTATCCGTGATAACAAATCTCGTGTACAGAAAGCCGGGGTTCTAGTCATGGTTGACAAATAAACGTACAGGTGTCGTGTGATTTTCGTCAGTCGTTGGGTTAACCCTTTTTGTTTTTACAAAAAAGTGAAGATTGAGGTAAATCTCTTATCTCAGGGAAAAAATGTCCTCTAGAATGATTTTACACATAATATGATTGGTGAAGACATTGAGTGTGGATTCATAAGAAAATGCGAAAAATGGCGTAATTATGAGAAAGTAAGGTTCTCTGGTCCAAGGGACCACATGAATTAGAAATTTTCATTCAAAATGTATGTATTTTGATCGATATTCATTCAGATCTCAACTAAATCGGAAGAGATTCGAATGAGTTTCTGAAAATTCGAATTATTTTTCGAAAATTTCGGATTTTCGTCAGGTTTTTTTTAATCTCACAGTGTGCTTTACAAAGATAATCACGCCAGTGTGCATAAAATGATCATACATAATACGAATGGATTGAATTGTCATCATTTTCTCTGGAAGAATCGACTGTTGACCTATATCTTGGTCTAGAACTGGTATATTCGTGTATTTTTTTTAAATTGAATATCGGCAAATTTCATCAGCTGTCTACCAACCAAATATTTCACCTCACCACGAATCATCTCATAGAGTCTTGACCTGATATCAAAGTTTGTTTTGGTTCAGAAGACTTCACCTAACGGTGTGAAGCAATTTCACCATCATTTCTCCAAACGGAAAATGACTACGATAGTGGACAAGTTGATAATGAAAAAAGTCACTCGTCGAAGATTGTATGTGTGTTTGAACTAAACAAGGGCCAAGTATATATATATATATATATATATATATATATATATATATATATATATATATATATATATATATATATATATATATATATATATATATATATATTTATATATACATATACATATACATGATTTTTTCCATTCTCATAGAAAACTTGACATGATTTTTTTTTCAATGTGGGCAAGGGATGGCAATTTGAACAAGACACCACAGGGTGAACCTATCATCCCGAGAAGGAAAATATTGATCCAATATAGCTCTTCCGACATATTGTTCGAACTGAATTGATACGTTGAGAGATGGAGAGCAATTAGAGGTGAATATACTGCGTTGAAAGTTCACCCGAATAAAACAATATTGGGTATGGAAATTTCAGATCTCACTTCGTTGAGGAAAATGAAGTTGATGTGCAAAAAACGAATACCGAGATACGTTCATTTGAATCGAACATACTTACTTTGACTACAAAAGTGAAGTAGAAGTGGGAATGAACATGGAGAGAACTGTTGTAGACGGCGGTGAAAGAAAATGGTGTGACGATGTGGAAGATAATGAAGAAACCTGTCTAGCCGGCATTGATATCCAAGCTAATTATTTTCTGTAGCGTAGTTACTCTATCACAATTAGAATGGTTCCAAATGATAGGAATTGTTGAATTTATTGATTCATGTCACGTGACTCACGTCCCATATTCAATTATGTCGATGATGATAGCTTCTATAATGGAAGAAACGTAGACAGATGTTACATATTGTTGTACAGAGAATTTGATCATTTCCGAGGTAAAATTATCAGATTGCTGAATACAAAGTCGTGTGGTGTGGATTTTTTCTGTGTTTTCTAGCAAAGTCCGAGACTTGACCGGCGAGAGTGGTGACTCGGCCGAGGACGCAAAAACCGATTGTCGTGAAAAAAAAAAATTAACGTCGACTGAAAGTAACCAAAAACCAAGTCAACGTCGATCGAGTTCTTTCTGCTGAAACTGGACATGTGTGAAAAAGTGATTTTTCAATGAAGTTTGACTTTTTTATTTGAAATTTTTTTTCGATTTCTCGCAAAGTTCAAATCGATAGTTGCGGACAGGGGCACGTGTCATAACGTTGAAGTGAAGTTTTTCGAGCGTGGAAAAGCAATATCTAAAATCTCATCGAGCCAAAGCTTGATCAGTCATCTGCAACCCGAGTTAGAGGGTACGAGATCGAACCTTGAAAAATGGTGAAATCAGACAAGAATAGTCCGGTCGTGTCAATTTGCCCCGTGAGAGTGGCGACTCGGCCGGGAAAGCAAACCCGATCCTCGCGCAAATGAGTTAGTCGAAATCTCGATTTCGAAAAGAGCCAGCATTGCGTTTCTGGCTTGGCGCGTGATCAGTGGTGGTTGGCCGGGAGATTTTCGACGACCGGACTTTTGGTGTTTCATAGCAAAGTCTGGTCGTGCCGACTTGCCGGTCGAGAGTGGTGACTCAGCGCACTAGAGTGGCGCGAACGCAGAAACCGATTGTCGAAAAAAAAATGTCATTGACTTAAAGTAACCAAAAATCATGTTCAACGTCAATCGACTTCTTTTTGCTAATAATGGACATTGCCAAGCTTATGAGTGTGAAAAGTTGATTTTTTCAAAAAGTTTAACTTTTGTTTTTGAAATTTGTTTTCGATTTCTTGCAAAGTTCAAATCGTTAGTTACGGACAGGGGCACATTCCGTTCAAAATATTATACTATCAATGAAATCCGAGAACGAGACGAAGAAAATTCCAAATTGACAAGGCTAGAAATATTGAAAAGTTTCAATTCTTATCATGTCATCATTTCTACATAAATGTATCGTCTTCAAGACTTCTTCTCTCAATAATTTATGTTAGATCAAGTTTCATTGTGTCTGGAATTTATTCCAGAAATTCGTAAACATTTATTGTTCATTGTTTTTTGTTCTCGAACTCATTCCTGAGAGAATGACAATTTATTCGACGGCTGTCCGCATAGCGGGATACCAAGATGGTCAGCGTAATATGGTCAATACATATAAGTACAATGGTTATTTACAAAAGTGATGAAAAATTGATTACGGAAAAATCCTGAAATATTATAAAACTGATTTGATTGAGGGTGTAGATAACCAAAGTATGGAAAAAAAATGAAAATGGAAGAAGGTAATAGAAAAAGAAGGTATTATTAATATTATTGAAAAGATTAAAATTATTTCAAGAAATATGAATGGTGCTGTAAAATACCTACCGAATCTACATATACCACATCAGAATCAAAATTTCAAATATTGAAAAATGTTCATAGTGAAATTGGCCAGCAGAAAATTGCGTCAAAAATCAGGTCACTCACCGAATTTCAGCAAGAGGCAGCAAGTTCAACAGGTTCCGTTGATCATCCTTCTGAAAAACAATTATATCGATGTAGAATATTGTTTACCCACTCCAGCAAATACATTGATCAGAATTTATTCAGAATCATCAGAATCATGAACCCAACTTCATCTCACATAATGAACAGAAATAACTCCATATTCCACTAAAGTCTCTCTCATATTTTCCCGTCATTTTTTCTGACTAAATCCTTCACATCAAGAAGTAATTTTCTTCATTCTATTTTCTCTCATCAATTATTACATGTTTAAACTCACAAATGATACTTGGTCTACATTCTGTGAATTATCATACAACAATGCAACAAAGAACGATAGGATTTACATAGAATATAAAATATACATATAAATATGCAGATTTCTTGAACATACTGTTCGTTAAGTCTCCATAAGTCTCCAGAGTGTTCTAAGAATAAGAAAAGCTATGTAATTAGGAACTTTTTGTTCCGTTTGAGCAAGTAATAATAATTGCATCCATATTCAACGAGTCATCAAGTCAGCGTTAGTATCAGGAAAACATAATAATATAGCGGTATATTTCTTGGCATGCCACTTTTTATCGTGTTTATGCTATCCGTGCAGTATTGTATCAAGTATTTTGAAAGAAGTCAAATATAGGTTTTTATGTGAGAAAAGATCGAGCTGAAACGAGAATGTCTCGGTTATCATACGAGAAGTTCGTAGAAAAAAATGATGTAATGTACACTTGACAATTCTTTTATATTTTTGTTTGTTTTGTTGGTGACACATGAATGGGTGAACTGATCAATGAGTTTCAAACGTTGGGTGTCCCAATATTTCAACTAAGCTCTTTGAAAAACTTCAATAATTTTAACTAGGAGAACGCTATATGTGCGTTGTTGGACGAGCGGATAGTAATGGTATGTCGACTTTTTTGCCAAACTTTTGCCTACATTCGCCAATGAGGTAACATTCAAGTAAGAAATGGGTAAAAACTGCTTCGAGTGCATGGTACCAATTCAGCACATTTTATAGTTTTCCTCCAAAATGACTCACCCGATCAAGCTAAAAGTTTTCATAAATGTGTATCAAAATGTAACTCGACTTCATACAGAATTTCATTTTTTGGGGAAAATATTTTTTTTTCGCTGTGTTATTCCAACAGGTATTTTTGAAATTTCCAAAATTCTTAAAAAAACAGTTACCATCCGATAATGCCAAAAACCTATACATATATGAGTTGGATGACGAAGCATGATGAAAAAAGTTTGAAGTTGATAGCTGTAGCCGTTTGACCTGTGGAAAACCGACAAAAAAAATAATAAAAAAACATAAAAACGAACATCAATTTTTTCAGTATGTCAAATTGGATCTTCGCTAAAGCTCGTCTAATTATCTGTAAAATCCCCAATGAAGAATCAAGACACAGTTCTTAATGGTATTTCTCAGTGTTATTAGGTTCATTCTTTGTGCTATATCATCATGGAGAAGATGATATTCAGATTGAAATATTGATCAAGCTTTGTTCTTATTCCATGGTGAAGTTTATTGAAACCGCTGTCACCATCGAGACGTTTGTTGCACTTCCCAACTGAATAATTCAACTGATATTCACAATAACCTCTGTTGATATCGTCAAGCAATTTGTTTCCACGCTACTATTGGACTATTTATTGTCACTAGAGAATGTCATTCAGCGTATTCAGAGCACATATGTTGGCATTGGTGTAATCTACAGGCAAAACGTGTTCGTATAATATTCGCATATTCGATATTATCGGAATTTCACGATCTGGAACGCCACATCATTTCCCGATGCTTTCAATAATAAGCCACAAACGAACCACAAAATTCCTATCTGCAATATTTTATTGAGAAACCATATCATGGGAAATCAATAAACCTAATTAGATTTATCGGTTTCTATAAATAGTTTCAATATTGAAAGTTTTCATGGAGAGAATTTATGAGATTTCACTCTCGGATTACAAATAGTTTGCATAAAGAACCGCTTACAGCCAATTTGAAAACGATTCTGGATAGGGTTTTCTCAAGTGACGTCACTCATTGTTGAAAGAGACAGACAACAATGTGCACCAGTTGGAATTGACCAATCATAATATTTGGAAGTCCACCAGTTCGCTGTATTGCTATAGTAACGATTGTTTGTCGTTTGTTACGTGCGAACACCCTACAAGTACTATTTTTGGAATTGTCATATTTTTTCAGTCTATTGAAATACCATGTGTTGACTCAAAAAATCGATACCAAAAAGATAATAATCGATATATTTGTAGCAGTGACGTAGGATTGGTAAAAAATACTTGCTTCATAATAGATATCATATTCATATTATAATAAGTATCATTCATTTCTCACCATGATTAAAAAACATAATCATATATTCTCTCCATTTTCTATTTCTATGCTCTTTCCAGATAGTATATTCACATCCTATTCTATTTGAAACTTGCATATCAAATGTAAGTTTCCATAATTATTTCTCACGATGAATTTTTTGGCAACACATTGATGATGAAATATGTACCAAATTGCATCTAGTATAAACATTTCTTGAATGTGAAATGTCATTTTACTAGTTCTTCTCCAATTAATGATAAATCGAAGAAAAAATTATATTTTCTTTCAATCGATTATTTGTTCCACAAGAAACGAGTAGAATCGAGTTCATGAATTTGAATAATGATGTGAGAAGCTACGATGATGGAATCATGATGACCTCATCAAGATCATTTGACTTCATCACAATGATTATTCTACACTTCAATCGTTAACTTCATTCTCATTTTGAAACCATTTTATTCACACTCAACGCTAACATATCAAGTACTACAACAATTGCATACAGGTAGTAAACAGAAAGGTACAAATGAACAAATAGACAGATAATAAAATCAAAAGTTAACAATTATAAACATATTGAAGCAATAGTGATGAATAATTTGATATTTAGTTTTGATATGAAATTTAGATATTTAGGAATGATATTTTGTGAGTGCGAAGCCCGCATAAGTTAAATCTTGTACGCGGGCTGTCTTGCTTGAGAAAAAATATAAATAGTGTAAATCCGACTCTCAAATTCATTAATTAAGCTATTATATATTAATATAATATGATATTTGAGAATATTTAATAATGAATTTCAATGATTCATTTTATGAGATATTTAATGGATGAAGTACTAATTGGCCACGACCATTAATTAGTAGAGCGATAGGCCCGATTATAACATTATAGGCATATCACTGATTTAATTTGTCCATTTTGTATAATGATCAATTTTACATTTGCTGTCAAGGGAAAGAAGAAATCATTGCCCAAGAGATTCAGTTCAAAGTGGAAGATATCAACATTCGTGTGTTTATACTGAAAGACTTTTATCTACGGCGAAAAATTATGGTCACAGACAATGCAGTCCTGGTGTTGAAGACCATTAGTTTTGAATAATCAAAATGGGGTGGTAAGATCGCCCTTGTGGTGCCCCGTCCGAACGATCCTATCTTCCATCCATAGCCTCAATTGGGGAAAAATAATTTTGTATCAAGTTTCGATGTTATTAAAAAAATAATAATAATTATATATTATCACATCCAGATAGTTGATTCGTGAGACATTTATCTCCCATATCATGCAAGCTTACGATGTTGTTATCGTTAGCATTGGTATTCACTATACTTGCAGAGCAACACAATTCCAACACATGAATCTATTCCATGTACAACTGATTATTTCATCATTGGTAGAGAGATCCAACTATATCAAGTGCTTCAGGGCACTCAAAGAGGTACTGGCTGGAGAAACAGGATGGAACATAATAACAGAAACATGGTTAGGTATATGTATCTTAATTATAAACCACAAATGAGCCCTTTGTTTGATGAAAATATACACTCTTCATTATATACCAGAAGTGAACATACACACATGGAATTTAATTTAAAATGCATTGAATTGAAAATTAAGATTAGTTTGAGAAAAAAATGTTAATTATGGAAAATGCTCTCGGATATTGGATGTACTCTGATGAGAACAATCAAAATATTCTGTGGATGAAGTGGATCTATATCTTAATGGTTTTAATAATGACGATATCGATGGAATATAATTATGAAGTATGAGAAAAAATTTTGGTGAACGAAGCTCAAGACTTGAGAGGCAACCACATATTTCTGAGCGTGAGATGTGAAATTCTTCGGTGAATTCCTGTCATTCTCACTCAAAATAGAGAATTGACATTTGATTTCATCCTAATTCTGTTACCCCTCATATTTTGAGAGCTAGAAACGTCGAAACTACCCGGATGAATAACACAAACTGGATGACTCACGGTGAACTGGCCGTGATTTCAATAATTCATAACTGAGCATATTTGAAACCCCCGTATGTATTTGCTTCCCCGTGTCAAGCAATTTAGCGTTTGTCCAATGACGATCCATCTGACCCTTGCGAAGATATCGATGTTCGAAATGTCAACTTCAAAGCGAGCTCTGGACAATCCCAATCAAGGCTGATGGAATGTTGATACGCCAATGTTTCGTCGGCGTCGTCATATCTTGGAATGATTGCGTAGTGTTACTGTGAAGCGATGAGCTCTTCTCCTCCCCTCTCCTTCCCCCGCTGTGTCAACAATCCACCCGGACCAGTAACCCTCGACACACTAGTGTGGACAGACCCACGAATACTACCTCACTTGTACATATTTATCAGAAGAAAAGATCTCAAGTTTCTTCGTCTTGCAAGAATTTTCCGAGTGGCTCGAATTGAGACTGATTTCCAGCCTTTGATTCGGTGATTTCCGAGTCTCTGATGATACCATCTTTATCGCAAGGTGAGTATTCTGACGTTTGTTTCACGTCGATTGATCGACGCGTTATTGAGATTTCTACAATCCACCCGCCACTCGCACATTCACACATATGAATATACATCCACACATATATAATTATATATATATATATATACATGTATATATATATTTGAATATATTTATATATATATATATATATATATATATATATATATATATATATATATATATATATATATATATATATATATATGTTTTGTTGAAAGCTTTCACGACTCATTATGTAATTAATAATCAAATCTTTATGGATAATTGAAAGTCGCGTTGACGAATAAATATTTATTCGTCAACGCGACTTTTAATTATCCATAAAGATTTGATTATGAATTATATATATATATATATACATATATATATATATATATATATATATATATATATATATATATATATATATATATATATATATATATATATGTATATATATATATATACATATTCATTAAATATATATATATATATATATATATATATATATATATATATTTATATATATATATATATATATATATATATTCATATATATATATATAAATATATATATATATATATATATATATATATATATATATATATATATATGTTCATATATATATATATAAATATATATATATATATATATATATATATATATATATATATATATATATATATATATATATGTATATATATATATATATATATATATATATATATATATATATATATATATATATATATACATATATATATATTTATATGAATATTCAATATATATATATATATATATATAAATATATATATATATATATATATATATATATATATATATATATATATGTTTTGTTGAAAGCTTTCACGACTCATTATGTAATTAATAATCAAATCTTTATGGATAATCCATAAATTATCTTATTATCTAAATATGAATAATTATGAAAATAATTATCTAAATTATCTAATTATCATCTAATTTAATTATCCATAAAGATTTGATTATAATTATATATATATATATATATTTTTATATATATATATATATATATATATATATATATATATATATATATATATGGATGTATGGAGAGAGGGAGGAGAGAGAGACGGACAGACAGACAGACAGACAGACATATTTAATGATACGATAGTAATACGCTTTGTTCAATAATCTATTCAACAGATTCACGCACATGCCAATTTGAGAAATCTCTCCTGGAAATCATTATGGTAATCTATTTATGTTGTTATGAATCTGCGTTCGAAGTGAATACAAATTGCAGTTAAATTACCGACAACTTGCATGATTATGTTTTGCCCGTGTCCTCAGCATAGATAGAACTCTGAGATCGAGCATCTGAAGGGTGGTTTGCTCGTCCTGCTGTTACCACACCCGAGCGATTACACTTCACCCTTGTTGGGTGGCGATGACTTCTTGTTGAGTCTCGCATGTTGGATGAACAGGATGGACATGGCTTGGGTGATCGTGTTGAACATTCAGCTTGAACGTCCTGATGTAACCGAACGATCGACCGATCTCGTTGAGAGTGAATACCAGTGTTTTGTAATCATATTTCTTAGATAAAAATATAATTTAAAATTATTTATTTATTATTTATACTATATTATTATCTTTCATAATTATCTTTCATATCACTATCTTCATATTATCTTTCATCCATAGCCTCAATTGGGGAACAATGATTTTGTATCAAGTTTCGATGTTAATAAAAAAAAAAAAAAAAAAAATTCTTCATTACAACAACTTTGGATCAAAAATCCAGTGGTTGAGGATAATTAGACATATATACATATTAGTGAAGTATGTCGAGAAGAATAAGTATGGAATTAATAATTGATAATTATTCAAAATTTAGTTGAAGTGGAAGATATGCTTGGGAAAAACTTCCATCTGGTCTTGAGGCAGGTCATTCCAGAGTCTAATGACCTGACCCAAGAATGAGTTCCGTCCTACATTGGTGTTGAATCGGGGCACAAATAACTCATGTTGATGGTCTCGTCCACCATGAAATGTGTAATGTGAAATCATATAAAAGTTCCTAAACGGAGAAATCTCAGCTATTTTCGATACTTTCGAGATGGATGAAAATTGGACCATATTTAATTCACGTTGCCGAACTGTCTAGCGTATACAGCTGAGAGATGTATTTCTCAGCTGTATACGCTTGAAATCATCATGTGATACGTGTTGGATAGTTTCACCTTATACCTGACGTTGTATGAAATGAAGTTATCAACCTCGGGTTCTAACATTCCATCGACGTCTCAGGTATGGACTCAATGGCTTGAAGTGTGTTCTTATCAGTTGTATAAACTACTGAAAATGATGTGATATAGCTGAATAGTTTTCACTCTCACTTTCTTGAAAGTATTGAGAATATATCTTTTACTCTGGTATTAAAATTTTCATCTCTCATATCAGTCAAAAGTCATCACCGAGACACTGATATTTCACTACATCCACTCCCGTGCACTCTTTGAGAGCTTGAATCGTGTTTGACGAAGATGATTATATTCTCCCATTTCCATTTTATCGAAGCAGTCCAGCGATAACTGCAATTTATCAACAACGGTCAGCGATCAATGAGATTTTGTGAAAATAAGACGAAATGTTATTCTAAGAGATGTTTTGGATGGTGATAAAAAGAGGTCAAGATTCGCCCTCAAGAAACCACCCTTGTCTTCACTACAACAGAACCCGTGAGACAACTCGGCTGTCAGAAAGTTAGACCATAGCTGGCATTGAATCGAGAACTGAGTGACAGTTCAGTGCCTCAGCGAGTTATTTACCCTCGCAGTGAATCGTGATTGGTCTAACTGATGTGTCAGGGTTGTTCTTTATGGCTACTGGGACGGGTGAGTGGCTAGAATGCTGAACCATTATCGAGGAGATCGGAGATCGATTTCCGTCATGGTCAATCATTCTGATAGAGGCTTATTGTAGTTTCCCCACATCGTTTAGATTTGTATACTATATTGGGATGGTTCTTCAACAACAGGCCCCAGCCCGCTCTTTCCTGTTATTCAGAAGCATGAATTAAGTCTTCATCTCATCAGTTCATCACCGCATTCATCATTCACTGACTCAAATGAATCCAATAAATTATAGTCATCGATCCGGTGCGTCGCTTAACCCATTTTTTATGTAATCAAATCGATACAAAATCATTATTTCTCAAGTGAGGCTGTAGATGAAAGTGAAATTATTCAGACGGGTCACCACAAGGGTGATTTTACTACCACATTTCATCAATTTGAATGAAATTGAGAGAGAACTTGACAACACCACTGCTCTGTCTATGACCATACAATCTCGTAGTGGATAAAAGTCCTTCGATTCACAAAGGTACGGAACACATTATAAGTATAAACCGTTTCTTTGAAATATCCGGACATTACCAGCATTGGTATTGATCGTAAACCAACTCACGGATGTCGATATTTTCCACTTTAAACTAAATCCCTCAGACAATCTTCACTTTTTCCCTATCAACAGTGGATGTGGAGTTTATAATTCTACGCTGGATAAATGAGTGATTTTCAGGAACTGATATGATTCTATCACTCTTTCGATTAAAGTTAATGAGCAATTAGTATGTCATCCAAGCATTTGCTTCGAGGACTGTGGCAAACCACAGAAAAACACGTCAGAAAGAAAATATCAACATGATGCCGTAGAGAAAAAATTTGACAATATGAATAAAGAAACCATACGGAATAGAATAGAATAAACTTCATTCATCTTGTATGTACAACAATTTATAATGCATTATAAAAAGGCAAGGTTCGATCGGAAGACCGTTTCTCCACCTAACTTTTTCAAAATTAAGTTTTTAGTCATAAGTTTTACAGAAATGAAAATATTGAAAGTATGGTGAATGGTAAGAAAACCAGTAAGAACCCAATAAGGATGAATCAGTCAACATGGTCACCCGATTCAATGATTGAATGGCTTACACTTTATACTTGTTTTTAGTTATTAATCACGTAATTTTTAGTATTGTATCCATGTTATGATTTGTAATCTTATTTCATGTAGCAAAATCAATCTGATCACTACAATAATTAACGTTTCCATATATCACTTTTAATTTTGTAATCACTAAATCTCCTTATTATTTTATTCGATCCTATTTTGTTTCTACATTTTTTCTATTAGATCAGTTCCCTTTTCATGTATCAATTTTTAATATTTTCAATCTATTTCTCTATATTATTCTATGTATTTTTTATACTGATTGCTATCCTGTTTTATAATTCAGTCAGGGACCAATTAAGGTTATTTCTTCTATACAATGTTTGTATTTTATACTGAATTTTCGAAGGTTGTTTATATATTTTTATGTTCAACCATGTCTTGTACATCAAATTGATTTTAAAGATAATAAATAAATACTTACTTACTCACTTACTTACTTACCTACTTACTTACTTACCTACTTACTTACTTACTTACTTAATTACTCACTTACTTACTTACTATTTGATTGTCACTAATATCCATGGTAATTGTGACTGGACTTCTGGCCCAAGATTGTTGAGAACATCAAGTGAGGTGTAATCAGGCTTGACCAAGTCAGTTAGTGGATGAATATATGGCTCAATTAAACCCAGTAATAGCATGCTTCAGTGTTGACCACGTCGCCTCGGTCGATTCTCTTCACGACAACTTGTCTTTGTGTAACAAATGTGCTGATTAATGATGCTAGTTGGCTGCTAGTTTGTACACCTGTGACGTCTCCGGATAAACGCTAAGCACTGGCGACATCCTAGATTGTCGTTCCAAATTCGAAATACTCATCTTAAAGGACATCACATCTCTGAAAATGGATGTATTTATTTGTATTCATTCATTTCATTCAATAATTAAATAATTCCTTCGACCCTCTTCCGAGAAAATCGGAATTTCAATTCATAACTACGATACTTATTTTCCTAATTTTAGAGATAACTAGAAATCATCATCTCAATTTCAGAAATTATGAGCAATTCATTAGTCCTCCAGGACTAGTTTTTTTTTATGATTGTTGATATAGACATATTACTCGATTCTGTTCATGTTTCCGTACAGAATCGGTGATGCTTACGTCACGACTTGGGTCTCTGAAAGACAAACAAATATCATTCCAATCCCTGAAATTATTACGATGAGTCCTGGTTTTATTCGAAATTGGGAAAGTAAATATATCGTCACAATTCCTTCGAATCTAGTTTCATGTTGGTGATATCCTCCAATATATCTCCAAAATGTCCAGATGAGTGTGGTAGGATCGTTCTGGAGGTGCTTCATTCGAGTAATCTCACCTCATCACTCTCGACCTTGATCAGGGAACATTGACTTTGCGTCAAGTGGAACATATTTTCACGATTGAAAAGTGTACAAAACAAAAACTGGAACAGCGGGGGAAATGAAAAACCATCTCCATTGGAGTTTAAACTGGATATCAGACTGAATCTCATGAAATAAAGTCGTTAATAACCGTGGGTCATTAATAAATTATCCCACAAATTACGTTCCATCCTCTAAATTTACATTCAGTGAAACTGGACCTAACTACAGTGTAAAGAGAACAAGCTGTGACCGATGTCAACCATTTTGTATGCATCTCGTGGTTTGCTTCGTTGTGTTTCTTGTCTAGTTCTGCTTGTAATTTGTCTCGTCGTATTGCTTATGATTTATCGTTTCCCCTCTGGTAGCTTTATATCGCAGGCTATTTTCATCCGGAGTGCATATCAATAATGTTTACCTAGTGACGTCACGTCCAAGGTCTTGGCTGCTAGATTATTGACACTGTTGGTTACAATCACAAGTACTGGTTGTTGACTTATTAGTTGTTTATTCGTGTGCTCAAGCAATCGTTCTCGTCGTGGAGGTGATGCTATAGAACAGTAGCTGCGTCGGTTTGTATTCTCAGAAGCTTTCATTGGTCAGTATTGAAAAGGTCACGTATGAGCTGAATATTTATGATAATGATGAATACTGATTGTTTTGAGACCTCACCAACAGCTAGGTTATTTGGGGGTACGAATGAGCTGATATGAAATTTAGAAGTGAAGTTGATGATGAAAACTCGTGGCTTATATATAGGACTCGAATCCACGCCCAACTTATTGATTTCAGTTACTGAAGCGGTGCCTTGGATGACCGAGCTACGGATGGCATATGATATTCATTATTTGTTATACTTGTTCTTTGATATACTTTTATCGATGTAGAGAAGAAGGTTCCGATCGACCGTTCTCTACTCGAACACTAACTAGCACACGGGTGGTTCGCACATTCTTCACTCGTAAATACTGGTACCAGGTATTAGGAATTGTTTTTCCATTATAAAAATGTGTCACGTGACACAAATTTGTTGTTGAAGTTTGTTGAGAATGGAAGTTGGGATCGTTCGAACGGAGCTCTATATCTTGTCTCATAGATCGGGCGTGCGATATTGCCACTGCGAGGGAGAAAACTATAATCAAAATGGAACTTGATTGAGAAAATAGGTTCACTTCAGGCTCTATGAAGATTCCAATTACAATCAAACACATCCATATTGATTCTATTCATATCGTATTCATTGTTACACAAAGTAATTACCAAATGACAAAAAAAAAATTGCTCCGGGACTTTTTCAAACAATGTGAATGTAAATAGATGTGAATGTGAATGAAATTTCCAGTAGTGTTTTCAAACGATATTTTTTTTCTCATCTCTGACAGAATGAATTCAATCGAATGAGTACTAGACCAACTGAAATTGATTTTCAATTACTACCCTCATATTCACGTTCTCACGAAAACAAAACTGAGACTTACTTGGAATTCAGTTTTCTGTCCTAGAAAGTACACATTAATCGTATGTGAATATATTGTTGTATTATGCACTTGCATGTTATTTATATTATCTCTTGGAAACACTATCCGATGACACTAGCTTCTGTCACCCAGCTCCGCCAGGTGTGAAAGAGAGAGACAGCGAGTGAGATTAATGGCCCGCCCAGCGCACCTTGGTCACCTTTAGACCATGATGAATGTTGATTAACGACCCCATCTACAACATGGTTATTTGGGAGTAATGAGCCTGTTACAATTGTTGAGATTCGTACAGCCATCACCTGTTTTGTTATCAATGCCCATAGTCATGTGACCAGATGATGAATGATGAATGATGAAATGATGACGATGCTTCTGATGAATTGAACGATCAATAGAGATATCGTGTTCGAAATTATGATTGATGTATTCTATCAACTATTTTGAATTATTCTTCCTAGAATGTTTTTGATACATTCTGGAGTGGAAGATTCCATTCATATATTTCTATTATTCCAGTTTGAATAATTCTGATGAGTATCAATTCAATTCTTTCATAAAACTGAAAAAACCATCCATTATTTTAGTAGGGTGGAGAAAATTCTCCGAATTTTCCAAATGAAAATACGTTTCTTTTCTGAATTCGATATATTCGATGTATGTAGCTCCACATTTGTCTCGGTTTGAAATATGTTTGTTCCTTTTTGAAATACGAAATGTTTTTCATAATGTAAAAATGATCACCCTCAGATAGCTGGTATGTATTATCATTCATTGAACATAAACATTCAGGGCGGGTTGTAACAACCGATATCCAAATATGAATGAGTTGATCATTATAGTCAAGGTACGTACCACAATGTGATATGGACTGATCACTCCAAGGAATATCATTGTGATTATTATCGTGGGTGAAACCAATTAATTTCCTAATTCACATACACCAATCATCAGTTGGCACAACCTCAATAAAATGAAGTTATCATAACAAATGTTTTTCTCAGATGAAAACTATTTAGTCTTGTTCTTTTTTCTCCCATCCCATTTTCTCTTCCTGTTTATTTTCCGTCGCTTTTCATCTTCACATCAACCATCTTTTAATTCTCCACTTCTCACTCCTATCAACCGCTCCTCGCAGCTTCATTCCGCCATTCTTTGCCTTCATTCCTGCTCCAGATCATCCTTCTCTCCTTGCAACCCTCTTCCTCCCGACATGATCCTTCTTATCCTCCTACCTCCTCACTTGTTCTACATAACGTACACCCCAACAACGTGGTGTTGTGGTCAGCGTGCTTCAAAGATTCTGAGAACTCCACTGGTGTAAACTTCATGCTTGTGCCGCGGTCATTCTTGCCTGATTGGTCAATAACAGGCATCTAGATGTTCTCACAAAACTTGTGTAATCTCAACAATATAGTCTCATATTCTCAGTCGATCTTGATACATTATTCTTGTTTGCATTTTTGTATTTCCTAATTATTCAAAAGTTTTCGTTATTTTTCTCCAAACCTTAAAAATAGCATGATGCCCTCTCCTGATTTTCCTGATTTTGATTTCCTGATTATAATTCATTATAATTCTATATTCTACATTCTCACAATTTTTACATCATAATTCAAAAACCTTATTTTCTGTTTAAAATATACATCGATCTTCTATGTGTGGTATAAAAGTCACCGTCTCCCAATCTGAAATCGATGTATAATATAATACAATCGGGAAAAACAACTTCGTCATTGACGCGTCGTAAAATCCAACTCTTCACACATTCATTTATTCATTGATTAATTCAATAATTCCTTCAACCCTCTTCCGAGGAAATCGGAATGGTTTACAGTTTTCAAATATCAGCTTACGAACTTAAAAATGTGGCTTATAACATTATATGATATTGAGTAAATCCATTGATAATTAACAATGATGATGATGATAATAATATTTGAAATGATATTTAAAATAATCCTAATGATTGAAAATGGGTTCTATCACTTTTGAACTCGAATTTTCAGATGATATCAGCTCTCGATAGCTAATGTTTGCTCAATATTGAAGTTCAATTTGGAAAAACATTTCAAAATTCGTTTTAATCAGGACTATCAGAAATTCTGATTTTTTCGATTAATTTCAATTTTAAGGATAAGTACAGTTTTGAATTGGTTCTGGTTTTAATTGATTCCAAAGTTATTTTGAATATTGATTCAAATTTTTCAAACAAAGCCAGTATCCATGAAACCATCCACGGATCACATTCATTCACAAGGTATAAATTAATTCATCAGTGAAATTGTATATATTCGCAAGTCCGATTGAATATAAACTATTTCGCTCGGTGGGACAACAAATTATCCTGATGTGGTCTCTCTTGGTTGCAACCGACTGATACAGAGCGATGTCTGGCAATTTATAAAATTGAGATTGATGTTGTTAATCGACCTTTTCAGTGGCTTCAATTTATTCGAAGAATTTCATTATTGAAATGGATTAACGATATAAAATGACGTGTAATTGATGTGAGAGTATAGATTGGAAATACTTTGAAAATAGTTTTGCTAAATTGCCATGGCGACAATAATATCACGATCAAATTGTTGACTTTATTGGAAAATGCAACATGATATCCAGATAGCAGTGGATCATTAGGTTTTGTAATCATACGCTTGGTGATCATGGTTACCATCGGTGAACATTGAAATGAAATAAAGACAGAGAGAAAGAGTTGATGATGCTGATTGTTTGCTTAACGCCCCCACCAACAGCTGAGTTATACGGGGGTACGAATTAGCATGTGATAATGAAGACATGTAATGATGATAAGTGAAAGTACGTCCACAAAAGCCCATGTCTAATGAGTTACTTCATAATATCAGAGATCAATTAGAACCAAAATTAAAGCTTGCCCTCAAATTGCATCTATGATACAAATTGAGTGTTTTCATTCTATAAATGATTTTTTGGCAGATGAAGAATGGAATTCCAATATAATTAACTTTTTAACTTTTCGAATGTAGTGAGCTAGGTGTGCGTATTATTCCATGTGACTGCTGTTTTGAGTGTGATGTGTAATTGTTTAAGGGTCTTGTTGTATCAAGTGTGATATTTACTTTATTTGTATCTTTCTATTCACATGTATCTCACATTTTAACGTGAACATATTTTTTAAAACGTAAAGTTCGATTCCATCACAGAATCAGATCAAATCAACAGGTTTTTGATAGTTGATGTATTTTCAATTTCCTTCCTTGCTTATTGTCGGTGTTTTCAAAATATCTTGCTCACCATATCATTGAATCTGTTGAGAGCAACATTGTTCCATGTAATCTTGTATTTGATTTTTTTAATAACATCCAAACTTGATACAAAATAATTGTTTCCCAATCAAGGCTATGAATGAAAGGTAGGATCGTTTGGACGGGGCACCACAAGGGCGATCTCACCACCTCATTTCAATTATTTGAAACTAATGAACTTCAATACCAGGACTGCACTGTTGGTGACCATAATTTTCCACCGCAGATAACAGTCTTTCAGTTTCCGAAAGTCCGGAACACATTATGAGTGAAAACCGTTTCTGTGATATATATCCGGACATTAGGCTACTAGCATTGGTATTGAGATTGAAAAAAACACGATTGTTGATATCTTCCACTTCGAAATAAGTATCTTGATCAATGATCACTTCTTTTCATTATCAGCAAATGTATAGTTTATCATAGTCCAAAAAACGGAAAGAAAAAAAAATGAATCTGAAATGTTTCATGGAATTATTATGTCAGTAGACGGCTATTTGTATCTGGGATCATAACTAAACATTCCATTCAAATTATAAACTGTGTTTTATCGTTTGATAGTTGTAGTTTCCGATGGAGCCATAGTAAAAGACATCATGAATCGCGTCGATCAAGCTTACAAACTCAAGTACCTCTCTGAATTATTAATAGTTGAACCTCTACACTTGAACCGTTGAAGGTATACTTGAAGCCACATAAAATTAGCTTTCACGGAATTTCGATTCGAATTGGAATAAAATCAACTTATAATTCACCACTGATTTTATTTACATACACCAGTTCGTGTGGGTATATGTACTGCACATTTTCTGCTAGTTTTAGTGCATAATATCAATAAATTTGATTCGAGATGTATTTTAATTTGTCTTGATCTAACACTCCATGTGATCGTAAGTGTACCTTTAATCTCAACGACATTTCTCAATGACAAAGTACAACTTCATTTACAACTTCGTTTAAATAACATTAATATCAGACACAATTAATACCACCTCCGTATTTCTCCATTTAACCAGTACATATATCTTCCCATAATCTTACTTCATCCCTTAGTTTCTCCTCCAGAATACTTTAATCAGAATGTATTGCCGTCTGTAATGTTCAGCTAGAACCATTAAACGTGTGCAAAAAGACAAGAAAATGGGTATATATGTATACGAAATAGAACGGATATCTCGGTTTGACTTAATAAGCCACACAGGTTGATTAATAAAGTTGTTAGAACCATAGAATGACATGGTCTGTTAAGCACTTTGGTTTTACCCAGAATCAATGTTTACAACTGGGCTTTGGGCTGATTTCTCATTGTTGTTAACTAAATCAAGATGAAGAAGGCTGTGTGTTTATTACAAACTAGGCTCTGTTGTCTCAAAGTTATGTTTAAAGGAGGCCGTGTTCTGTGAATAGAATGTGGTTAGGTTGGTTTATGGATAGTAAACAGATATATTCACGGTTAGTACAGTTTGTTTACAGTGACCAACATATTCTTGTCGTGTACACAACAATAGACGTGTCAGGTTTACCGATAACAACTCATTGTTGTGAAATGCGAGATGGTTCCAGCTTCCTGACCATGTCTGATAACTTCTTCGTTTGGAAACTGAAATGGAAATCGCGTTACAGCGGAACAACCTGTAAACACATCGGCCGATTGTTATATTTGTTGTCAGAGAAGCCTCCGAAGTCTTCCGATAAGAACTGAGATTTGAATAACAAAGAGGTGGAAAGAATGATACAAGCATTGGTAAAAGCACGGAATGGTGAAAATGAGAATGTTGCTATGATGTGTATACCATGAATATATATATATATATATATATATATATATATATATATATATATATATATATATATATATATATATGTATATATATAAATATATATATATATATATATATATATATATATATATTTATATATTCATATATATGAATATATATAAAGGAATATATATATATATATATATATATATATATATATATATATATATATAAATTCATATATATGAATATGGATATATATATATATATATATATATAAATATATATATATATATATATATATATATATATATATATATATATATATATATATATATATATATATATATATATACATGATTTCACATCATTCATGCGCCACTTCTCAGAATGAACTTCAGGGAAGTTGAAGTTGTCAATTACTTATATACTGTGAAGAGAAGAGGAATATATTATTCAATGGAACCAACTTGTTGCTCAACCACGCAGTCGAACGTCAAGCTTGTGAACGCTATCAATGGATTGAATTAATCATATTCCGGGGTTTTCTGACCTCCATCTTGTGGTTGGTAACTCGTATGATTATTGCACGAAGGTAATCACCCAGAATGGGAATTAATAAATTATCACGTATCGTCATCATCGTTTCAATCCATCAATAAATCATTTTCGTTCTATTTCGAAAAGAACATGGCATGAACTCGACATGAACTGTTGAAAAAGTTGGATACAACTAAGATTAGTTCGTCTTGTTTCAAACAATAGTCAGTATTGAAGTTGGTTTTCAATAAAAACTTCTTTGTTCAACTCAACCATCAGAAACCATATGAAGTAATTATTTTTCCATTGATTTGGATTACATTTTAGTTATCTTCGGATTGAACTTTTGTCTAGACTATACGTACACTATAACGTTTTATTGAAGTGTCTATAAAACCACTTAAAAATATGAGACGATAGAATCAGTAGAAATTGTACAGTTCATACGCACGCCATCGCGGTCATTGAAAATATAATCGATGAATACTTGGATTTTATTCGAATTTGATTTTCAAATCTGAAAAATCATTCCAAGTGACAGCGAGATTTGTACATCAATGTCCATCTTTGTTTGTAATATTCATTCTCTCGCACAACATTACTATTCACTATTCACTATTCACTATTCACTATTCACTATTCACTATTCACTATTCACAAAATCACAATATTCCATAATTGTTCAACCTTCGAATATTTGATGAATATTTTTCTCGAATCAGTTGTGTTGACTCACTCTAACATTACATCATGGAATTCCATGAATTCATTATGAACATGAGATTGTCATTCAATGATGGGAAATTGAGAAAAAGTCATCGTATCATGGACATTGGACAGGATTATCAGGTGGGATCGTTCGGACGGAACACCACAAGGGCGATCTTACCTCTCTGAAGAAAATGATTTCTTCATGAGATGAGATTTATCTGTCAGATACTGAATATTATACTAATAAGTTACATAGTGAATAGTTGATGGTACTTAACAACCATTTGCCAAAATATCTCAAGGACAACAATTCAGCTGCTAGTTTTGAATTAAGATCGTAAGATCTTGATAGCTATTTTGGTGTCCCGGCCAAACGATCCTATCTTTCTTTCATAGCCTTATTTGGGGAACCATGATTTTGTATCAAGTTTCGATGTTATTGAAACAAAGTTCTGATTCAAACGTGTGTAACGTCTTGAAAAAGAATTCACTATGACGTCAGGAGTTACCCAGACTGATTATTGTAGTTTTATTTGTATTTGATATTTCGACTTCTAATAATGAAATTGCTCACTTCCTCATAAGTAAAGTTGACTGAATCTTGCCCTTTCTGACTCTACTAACGTTGTTATGCATGATGAACTAAGACTTTCTATTACTATTCCATAACTATTCGGGGATGAATATATATTAAAGTGACGCTTTTAAGTGATACAATTAATCTCCATCAAAAACAGAATCTTGTGAAAAGACAGTGCCAAACCCTCGCTGTTTGAGCAATTCGAAGTATAAAATTGTGATATGAAACGTTTTGGCCAAGTTAACTTTTTACTCAATCACAATTTTTCAACCCATTATTTCATTTCATTACATTATTATTCTTCCCACAGGGTATTGTTGCTTGTGACGATATCTCCACGTCTACATGGACACTTGTTCTGATCGGCCAATCCAGTGAATCGGCCTCAATAAAAACCTCAATACACCTTGGTCGCCACATTCGTTGTATCTGCGTACTTCCAGAAGGCAGTGTCTGTGTAAAGTGAACGACAACACTCTATGGAAAATAATTGAAATCAGGCTAAAATTATGTTACTTCCTGTGGGAAAGAATACACTTCCCGATTTTAGGCCTGGTTGATCGATGTAGTTGTGTTTCTGACATCAAATCTCGTCCTTGGAATTCATTTTACCTCGAAAATATCCAAACTAGGTCTATATACATGCATAACATAGATGTTTGTGTTTATCATTTTGGTGGACGATGTTTTCTTATGTGTAAAGAAGAAGAATGTATCAAAACAAAATGACAACGGGCAGACGCTATTTATTGACCATAGTCATGTCACTGAATGCGGACGTTGTTGCAGTTGTTGTTGTTGTTGTTGTTGTTGTTGTTGTTGTTGCAGTTGCTGCAGTTGTTGTTGTTGTTGTTGTTGTTGTTGCAGTTGTTTTTGTTGTTGTTGTTGTTGTTGCTGCTGCTGCAGTTGTTGTTGTTGTTGTTGTTGTTGTTGCGTGCAGCCTAAACCAACCAAAATGACCCAATACAATTAATCTATTGAACCCAACCCATCCGAACTAACTTGACTAACCTAATCATCAAACAAACATCTTGAACTATTTCAATCTGGACTAAAATCAATCTAGAACCTACTTCCGGTCCAATAAATGGCCACTTCGATGGCAACGAGTATACAATGACGTCACACGGCAAAACTAACCGATGATAAACAAATCCTAGAAACCGTTACACCTTTTGTAACCTAATTATCCACACGTTGGAGCAACATTCGCCACCTTTTCAGTTATGATTTACACGAGAGATGTTTTCTCAAGAAGAAGTGCTTGCTGCTTGTTTGTTATTGCACGTAGCGCTGCAACGAGCCGCGTCATTTTAGACAACTATTTCTGACCCAGATATGATCGTAACCACCCACCAAGAGTTGAAAGTGGTGCATAACGGCTAATAATTGTATGAACTGTAGTTATTTGTGGAGAAGAATTGAACATTCTGACGATTTTCAAAGATAAAATTGTGCTCCTGATTGAAAATGTCATCTTAAAAATATAAATAACCCTAAAAATGACTGCTAAAACATTAATATGTGGTGTACCGCTCAAGCAATACTTCCCTGTCTTTTTTAGATTCACATGGGAAACAATGACATTCCAGTTCAGTTTACCGAGAATAATGAATAACTTGCCACCTTGGTAGCTCAGTCAGCTGAGGCACCGCTTCAGAAACTTGTCACGAGCGTGGGGTGGAGTCCCGAATAAGGCATGGGTTTTTGTGAACGTTTTTTATCACTTGCCATTACCCCATCGTTTCATAATCACCTGCTCATTCGTATCCCTGTTCAAGCTAAGCCTGTTGGTGAGGTCTTGACGCAAACAATAATCAGTAAAAACATGGATCGTTGAGAATAAAACGATGGTATATAAAGTTATTGGGTGGTGAGATCGCCCTTGTGGTGCCCCATCCAAACGATCCCATCTCTCATCCTTAGCCTCAATTGGGGAACAATTGATTTGTATCAAGTTTCGATGTTATTAAAAAAAAAATTATAATTCAGAGTTATAGGGATGTAATGCGAATCAGCTGAATGAAGTTTTGTTTTTGCTCTGTTGGTAGATCAGATTCAACTCTCGTGAATACAAGTACAGATGTGTTATCATGGTTGAGAAGAGAATCAATAAACAAGGAATGTGTCGTATTTTGATGGGTATATATATCGCCGTGCATACAACTCAACTGACAAGCATGTGTGCAAAGCACAAATACGCTTCCTATATGCACGACATGGAAATAATTCGATTTGGTTCAATTCACTCAAATCAATTGGTAACAGAGAAAAGAGGTGAACAAGAGTGACTGCATGAATCGATGAAGTAGCATATTTGGAAAAGATGAAACTGCACTTTCAGACCACTTGATGATATTCTTCATGTTGGAAAACCGCGTTACGAAAGCAAGATAGAGTGATACCAACTTACTTCATAATCAGATGAGCGTAGCGAAGATTCTATTTCGCATGAAGAATAAATGGGCTTCGTTTTTATGTTTGTATTTTTTTTTTTTTTTTTGTAATTTTGTGCGTGGCATACAGGTCAGGAAAAGATGCTTATCGACCTCGACTTGGAACTTTTCCTAAATATTGTCAATTGGAATCATTGACTTCGATTTTTCTTTCATATTAGGTTTAACCACGCACTATAATGATAACTACGATCTATTGGTGTCGGATGAATGAATAATGAGATGGTGAGATGATGAAATGATGGTTCCTTTCTCATATGTTCACAGATATTTGGCAGGAAAATAATCTCAACTGTACTACAGGCACTATGCGTGTGGAAATACTGCAATATAAGTTGAATAGTTTTGAACATTTTGAAAGTATTTGAAATGTCTGTGTTTCTTCCGTATCAAGATGTATATATGTGAACCGTTAAAAATTGAAGGGATCAGAAGAAAAGTGGACCAACCCAAAAGTCAAAACAAAACACTTCCAATGTGGGTTGGTCCGTTTTGCTCCAAAATATAATGAGGGCCAGAAAGCTTGGTTCACATGTTTAAACCTCTAAAACTAGTGTTGAAAAAAAATAAAAAAAAATAAATGAATAACACAATACTAATGAAGTGGTTCGAATAGGTCATTTTGAGAAAAAAATTGGGTTGGTCCACTTTGCTTCTAATCCATTCAATTGAGCACTCATTGGAGACAATATTTTGATAGATCAACTCTCATGCGTTTTTGAATGTGAACCAATATTTATTCCCTCAAATATCGCTTCTTCATGCGATTAGAATTTGTCATTGTTACCCGACGTGGAATTTCAATTGTTCAACAACGTTGGATTAGTTTGTGTTCAGTCGATTTTGTTGGTATTTATTTTCAAATCCTATTGATTTGTAGCATCGTGTAGCATGGATTCGTTTCTTCCCGACATATCAGTTGTCTCCAGACTGTATATGAGAAACTTGCGTGCGGGAGTCGAACACACGTCACACTTGACTCCGGTTTCCATGGCAACACCTATCCAAGCCATACGATCTATTATTTGCATCAAATTGCATCGTTATTATGTTGTATGACTTTCCATTTCTCCACTATAGCAATCACCTCTCATTACATTTTGGTCCATGAATATCAGTTGTCAATGAAAATCCAATATCAAAGATTGTATCTTCAAACAAATTTGTCTTCAATATATATTTTAATTTTTCATTTTAACAGTGTATTCTGAATTGTCCTCTGTACCCTTTCAATCTTCGTGCTTATTTAGCCTGAAGGTAAAAGACCCTTTGTATTGAGAATCATATTGGATCGCAGAGAGGGTCATGCATGTATGGACTATCATGTCATGTTGTATATTGGAAATAGCTTCTAAAAGATTCCAGTCGGAAGGAAAAATCTTATTGGATCTTGATTTTTGCATCAGTTTCTAGGAATATGTTGGTTATTTTGACCCATATTGTTTTGTATTATTTTCAATTGGTTCCCATAGCAACGGAACGAACTTGATATTGGTGGCGGTGGAATTGGTGATAACTCAGATGTTTGGTGCGAAATTTTGAAGGATTAGAAACTTCAGAATTATCAAGTATTAAGGAAGCTTTTTTTCATTCAACATCGAAATGTTGATGTGCAAAAACCCCTGTCATCTAGAAATATTTGGCAGACTACATTTTGAGGAATATCATTCAAATTATGAAATTCACATATAAAAATAAGACGACTTGATGAATTTGATATTATTTTATCCTAAAAAAATCAGTTTCCAGATATTGTGAAAATAACATCAGGTACAAGTTTTGGAGAAATTCGTTGATGCTGTCCTCAAAATATGAGTGACCTGTACAAAATATACACTGCGTTTCTCAATTTTGATATCTTATAGCTTCATATTTATGAAGTAAACTCGACCAATATTTTTTCTATATATATATAAGGTTTTAACGACGCACTATACTGATGACTAAGATCTATTGGCGTCGGTGGATGATGGTTTGATGAGATGAAGGATATTTTATTAGGTGCTCTGGATGGTGGGAAGGAGTCCATCGTGGCCTGTTGTTAAGGAACCATCCCAGTATCAACCTGAACGACAGAGGGAAACCACGAAAAACCCCTGTCAGGATGGTCGACCATATCGGGAATCGAACCCCGGTCTCCCGAATGACGATTCAGTATGTTACCACTCGGCCACGCGTCTCGGTAATTTTGATATTCATACCTTCCATCACATCATCATGTTTTCTCATAAGTAAATCTCACATATCACTAATCTCTCCCAACTTATTCACCTGGAAGCTCTCCTGTGTGCACTGTTCCCTTATATTTAACTTGGGTGAAACTTGCTATGTGACGTCACGGGGGAATATGAAACCACTGCGCTGTGCAATCGCCGCAAACTTAACTGTACACGAGTTACAGTTACAGTTACAGTTTGAGTTTTAATTATAGTCGCAGTATGTGTGTCGAGGTAAACAACAGTAGACCACGAGTACTCATTCCTGTACACTGTGATCCCTTGAGTGGTCCTTATAAGTGATCACTTGTAAATAGAGAGGTGAATAAGGCTTACTCCGTACTATTCAGTGGAGTTATTATATAGGATGAAAATACACACTGAAGCAATTTTATTATCATATAATTGAATTGTACATATTATTTACGATGCGAACATTAAAAATGTGACAGTCGAGTTAAATGGCCACTAAATCAGTCACAATTTACAGTTATAACTTCGAGAATTATTAGTATAGTTTTAACTGAAGGTTTATCTCTCTTAATTATTATTCTCAAGCTGAATAATATTATGTATCCAAATGATTGTACGATATAACTAGGAATGTCTTGGATACATTAGGAGCTTGTATTTACGATTCAAGAGGGTACTGATCTACCATTCTCTCCTATTACATTCACCAGCGCAAGGGTGGTTCGATCCTTCATTTTTAGTGGATGAAATCATAGAAGTGAATATTTATCCATATTTGAAATATGACTAGGAAAACGCGGGATGTGCGTTGTGAGATGAGCTAAGAAGTATGGAAATGTAGAATGAAAAATAATCAGTCAGCTTAGTTCACATTTACGGACCTTGGATAACCTTACCTGCAACTTGTTGATATTCATAAAGCTGCAACCTGTCGCATATACACTTTGCAAATCCAATTGATTCAAATAGCCAATAAAATGTACACTTTTATTGCGTTTTCTTTGTTATTTCTCTTCCCATTGTTACAAAAATCTCTTGAAAGGTGCATAATAGTATTGTTCATATTTAATGAAAATTTGAGAGCTTTTGAAGAATTCTTGTTTTTCAAGTATTTTTCTTATGGGTCATTCTCATGAGGATTTTTCAAACTTCACGATTTTTTCCGGAAAAACCTCTCGATCGATTTCTCTGAATAACAATCCCAGCCTATTCTGGTATGACATAAATATGCAGAAAAAGTTTCAATTTGATTGGCATTCTTTCCTGACCTGTATGCCGCGCACAAAATTACAAAAACAAAAAACACCAGCCCATTTTTTTTTCGGTATGTGAAATGGAATCTTCGCTACGCTCATCTAATCAGATATGTGGTGATGGATACCCAAGCTCGTTGAGAAAGTTGCAAAAGTTGTGAAAAGTTGATCGAGCTGAAGTGGGAAGGAGCCGGTCGTGGCCTCGTAATGAGAACTGAAGTGGGAAGGAGCCGGTCGTGGCCTCGTAATGAGAACTGAAGTGGGAAGGAGCCGGTCGTGGCCTCGTAATGAGAACTGAAGTGGGAAGGAGCCGGTCGTGGCCTCGTAATGAGAACTGAAGTGGGAAGGAGCCGGTCGTGGCCTCGTAATGAGAACTGAAATCGATGAGATACCCAATGGCTGATTACCGAATGAAAATGTGTAGAAACATTTGTAATCGTATAAAAACACGTCGTTGAATATTCAAAGATTTTGGAAGATGTAGTGATGTTTCCTCTCGTGAATATTGTTCTGAGAAATCATTGATTCTGAAAACACGGTGACAATACATCCATCGAGGTGAAATATTCTGTCTGTGTCATTTTGAGAGACTATACTTTCGTATTTCGTGGAAGTGAATTGTGTCAAAATACACATTTACTGATATATTTTCATCAGATACATTATAACCATTCAAGATTGAGATTTTTCAATCGATACGGCTGAAAAAATGCCAATACAGAATATTTGTATGTAACCGGAGACCCAACTTCATTATGACAATAAACCAAATTCACCGATTCTGTTTTCCTACATTTAACATATTTTCAACCAATTTTTAATTCTCTTCAATGTTGATCGATAACATGATGATATCAACAACTTGATTGTACCCAACAGAACCTAATAATACACAGGTATAAATGAAAACAGAATTGATATAAATAGAGAGAAGCCCGCATAAGAGTAATAAGCTCTTGCATGTGTGCGGGCTATCTCCAAAAACAAGCTTTTGTCGGTTCGTAAACACAGATAAACAAAATAAGAATTAGCCCTCTTAGACCTCATATCACCAATGATAAAAATGTGATGATTAAGTTAATTTATTGATTAAAATACAAACATACCATTGGTAACCAAGGGTAATAACAAGCTAATCCACTAATGGTTGAACTAGACCCTAAAAAAACCTACCCTTAGCAAATTTAAAGTTATACTTAGTCCACATTTGGGCATCATAATACACCTCTTTAAGCTAAGTGACACTTAAATTTTTGAGTGGCAGTCATGAGACCGGGCCTAATCATCGCTTAATCAACAAATTTATTATTAGTAAAACCAGGCCTCAGACAAAAATTAAACCCATTCTTGATATAGTAGAATAATCCAATCAAACAGAAATGTGTACATACATTTTCTTACATCTTTCAGTTTGGTTTTGTTGGAAACAGTTTCAAGAAGTTGTGATATCTGAGTTACATCATCTCTCAGCATCCTCTGTACCCGCGAGATGGGAGAGTTATGTCTCTCTCGATGTACTGCCTCATATCAGACGTCAATATGATCAAATATCTCGTGACCCAGATGTACATGTGTACTGTGTTCGATATCTGAGATCGTATCGTACGAAAGCCAGAACATCCTCGAAAGATGAATCAATTATTTGTTATTGTCAGAACAAATATTGTTCTGATACACTGGGGGTATATTCATAGTAACAGGGTGACACGGATCTTTACGACCCGGTAAGAAACGTTCCGTCAGGTGGATAATTGGTTTGCTTGACTGACCGGTACGGAAAAACCGTGCGACTGTGTTACTACAGCGTTAGACTGTATTTCACCGATAAATCGTTTTTTTTTTTTTTAATAACATCGAAACTTGATACAAAATCATTGTTCTCCAATTGAGACTATGGATGAAAGATAGGATCGTTCGGACGGGGCACCACAAGGGCGATCTTACCACCCCATTTTGATTATTTAAAACTAATGGTCTTCAACACCAGGACTGCGCTGTCTGTGAACATAATTTTTTTCATAATTTTTGAATAAATTGTATTCAAAATAATATAAGATAGTTGAACATTTCACTTTTCATCGATAATTTGGATAAAATTCATCCTTTTATTTTGAATTCCTGAATTTTGTATTTGAAATCTCAAATTTTGAGAAATTGAATTGACAAATATTTCACTGAGTAGCACGCCGAGTCGCTATGATTTCTCATGTATTGTGAACAGTTTTCAATTAAATTAATTCATCTATTCGGTAAAACTCTCTGAGTGGAAAATGTATCAATAATTTGAACGTGGATATAAAAATTAATCCAAATGCATTACGTTCGATAGATGATGAAATATCAGTTGATAAACTCGGTCCAAAGAAGTTGACTTGAAGTATAATTATCGTCATCCTCGCAATTGTGCTGACCGAACAGTTATCTACTAATCTTCAATTAACCTGACGTCGATAAATTGATCTCTGTAGAAACTACTGAAGTTGGTTTCATGGGGTGCATTCCAAAACCTACTGGCCTTACTTGCAGTACAGTACTCGCCAGTGAATGTATTTGTACCCAGTGGGCCTCAATAACGGAACGCACTCAGCACAATTTGCAAGTATAAAGATGGACGATATTATTGTTGTTATATTATTGTGGATGAAATTTGGGTTAAGAAACCACGTGTTCCAAAATGTAAACGCAAATCAACCTTGAACTAATTTTAAATCAATTAACCTCTTTCCAAAAGCAGTTGTTCGGCTTTATGAACCACAATTGTAACGCTTCGATTAGTTTGAGTACAAACTAACTTAACTTTGGAATATCCATCGGAGGATGCCATTTTTCTACTTGCTGTATCTTCGAATTTACTGGAACTGGATGTACTAGACCGAATACCTCCAGTGTTTCCAGTGAGCAGAATTTACTGGCGCGGTGAGTTTCGGAACGATCAGTGAAGTACTTGTTGTAGGTTTCGGAATGCATCCAGTATACTGGCAGTAGATTCTGGAGGTTTCGGAACGATCAGTAAGTTACTTGTTGTAGGTTTCGGAATGCATCCAGTATACTGGCAGTAGATTCTGGAGGTTTCGGAACGATCAGTGAAGTACTTGTTGTAGGTTTCGGAATGCACCCATGGTGTGTATGTGGAACCCGCAAGCGAGTAAGCCCAACCCATCGGTCATCTTAAGTCAATCACTTCGATCATATTGAAATCCATTAGTTCACACGTCATAACGTTATTTGTCACAGAACCATTCATATACCGGCAGTTATATGTTGACGATTCCAACACAAATTGAATTGATGTTTCGGAAAAAAAAAAATTCGGTTCTCCCACATCTTCACACTCCTCAACCTCCACAATTCTAAAAAAAAAGAACAGCTCTCCCATCTAGATCATGATTGCCCAAATTCGATTATTCCATATTCTTCTCTTGGCATTATCTCGGTTAATGAAGAATGATAATTATGATAACTATAAAATTTTGCATATTTAGATACTTCATTTCACATTTCACAACAGTTTCAGTATTTGTCTATGTGATTTTTATCGGGGAAGGATTCTATTTTTTTTTTTAATTCCTACATCGACTGATGGGCTACATTGTCATTATCATATGACTCATGAAAATTGATTCGGTCAATATAGTCTTCGTAAAATACCGTTCACAAATATACTGAATTTATTTCATTTTGACCCAAACGACGGCTACTGTGGTATGAGAAGCAAACTGTTGATCCTTCATTAATAACGGAAAAATTACCAATTCGAGTTTGTATTTGATTCATCAGATAGAATAACATTGTGAAACACAGATCAAAATGGAAAAAAAAAATTCGAAGATAAAGAATTTTATATCAATATGGGCTCACATGTGAAAAAAATGAGGTGCTTTTATAATTTTCATTTTTTAAAAGTCTGTGCACGTCAGTGGTAGATGATGCTCCGTCTGAAAATGATCAAAACGTAGATGTTCAAATGTTTTCTAGTTCACATTATTCGCCCCAGAGAGTTGTTATTCGAACAACACGAGAAGCAAACACACACGACGTATCTACTTGCTATTTTTCTCCAATTAATAATATTTTTCCCGGGAATTTCATGCAATACTCATTATAAGGTAATTGCAGTTTTCAGCGTGTATGGTAACCTCAAGAGAAGCCCGAGGCATTTACTGGCTTCATTACAAGTTGAATTTAATTGAGGGTAGGTTTTGAATCTGTTCGTCAGCGAACAACCCTTCAGTTCTTTTATACATCACTGTGATCACCATTTAGCTCAAAGATGAAAATACCATGAAAAATAATTTCACGAACACGTATATGTATGTGAAAAAAAAAGTATATTCATCTATTCATTGTTTATTTATTTCTACAAGTAGTTATTAACAGGTGGTAGATTCATAATTGAATGTGTACAATATAAACTTGAGAAAACAAAACTAATTGAACAAATTGAATGATGGAAAAGAGAAATGAAATTGAGATAAAATGAAAATAAAGATCTTCTCTTATTATGCTGACCAATTTTAAATTGTTCTGTTTAATATTTCTTCGAAATTTTTCAACTCTATCTCTTCTCCATTTCCATGGAATATGTTTTCATCCAACTCTTTTCAAAGTTTTCAAAAAATCTCATGGGAATGACCAGGAGGAAAAATTTGTGAAATTTCTTCCAAGAGGGTTCCAATTCTCATTGAATATTAATTAAATAATGATACACATTATTGACAATTTCCACTCGAGTCAGATCAGTCTTTTTTGATGTAAAAAATATATAATGTGATCTTTGTGAATCACTCAAAGCAACAAGTCACCAATTGATTGAAAATGAGTTCAACAAGGATTCCTTCATTATTATTGAAATTTATCAGGAAATAGGAGGGTAGTGACGTAATTGTTCAGATCTCGATGTGGATATATATATAACCAAATATATTGATATGTTCCAGCTCAACCATCAACGTGGAAACACATGACGCGTTTTCCCAGTATTTCCAACGGTATAGCTCACGTTTATTTCAAAACGTTGATATTTTGAAAATTAAAAAGATGTCGCTTTCGCTGTATTTTTCATTCGGTTCAGAGTATTAAACTCGGCCATAAAATATATAGAAGTGGAGAAATTACAACTGGCGCGTACGACCAACTGCCTAATCTATGTCAAAAGTCACCTCGCAATCCACAAAACCTTGACAAATGTAGTTAGGTTAAAATATGTGTTCAAGAGTGGCTCATCTCTACTATCGATGACAATTGATTTTTGTACATACTTTCAGCTGGAGAAACAAATCCCTTCCCTGTTTTCCAATTCAATGTGTTTACTTTTCAGTTTTCAATTATATCTCTTGTGATTCCATTAGTAATTCTTCATGACTCATAATTTCATATTTAATGACATTCATTATTCAAAATATTTCTTTCAGAAACATATAATTTAAAAAAAAGTCAGTTCATTATCTGATCTATTAATTTTTATGTGTACCTTTCCCACAGATAAACTCTTCCAGGGTTCTATGGATTCACATCCAGTGTAATTTCATTTTAATATCTAATGAAGAGTTTTTGAAACGAAATAAGGAAACATATGATACTTGATGTATCTTCCCATCGTCCAGTTAATACCAATAACATATAATCAATAGACTAGCATGTCAAGGTGTATATATACGACCGATCTTCACACCACAGAGGTGGTGTAACATTGAGTTATAGTAACTGTATGGCACTCCGGGGACCTTGCCAAGGGAATACCAATAGATCCTCCACACACACACACACACACACACGTATCGCATGCGATCACGTGACTCAAGAGAAAACTGAACTGACGTCACAAAAACGGGGTGGATGAATATCAATCTATTGATCATCCACATAATACTGTAAACAAGAATCTTATACATCTAAACAAACATAATCGTTCACTATACGGCAAAAGGTTTGCAAATTTCAGGAAGTAAACTTTATAATTTTCATATCTTCATATCTCTGTTCATATTATTACTTTTTCATATCAGGCTACTGTTTATTACTCTCCCATTATTTCCTACAATCATTTTTTTATCAATCATTCATGTGTGATTTATTATTATTATTTGTTTTTTCTACCTCATCAATTTTGTATTTCATTATTATCATGTGTCAAAAGGCAATCATGTATACCATGACATAGTCCAATGAAGATTTATATATATCCCAACAAGTATCAAAATTCCACCTTTGAATCAATTTGAATCGCTCCTCAAGGAGCACCTCACAATTATTAGTTTCTATTCTTTGCAAGAATAGCTTTTCTTTGATGCAAATTTCAGTGAGTTCATATTACTTATTGATTTTACTTGTCTGTGTATTGACATATTCGGTAATTCGTTTTTCCATTATTATTCAACTGATTATCTCTATTATCCAGCTATCTATATCTATGTATCAGAATGTCTTCATTGTAGAACAAGTTATATTGATTCATCTCAATTCCGTATCGATCAATCTGGAATTTTGTTCAATGTATCATTATTTGTTGTATTATTTGTTTGATATACTATAATTACTAATTCGTTGATGAATCATGAATTATGGCTTACTGCCATACTCAAATTGTGATGCCTTTCATGAATATATTGTGAAATATGTAAATGGTGTACCGATTTCTTCAAAGGAGGGTTATAGGAATAAACCTTACTATTCTTTTAGGGGGGAGGAAAAGGACGGGGGGAGTTGTATTTTCAGATGGTTCATTGTGAGGTTCAATCGTCAGGAGATGGATCAGAGATCGTACCCCTTTAAGAGACTCCTTTCTTCAAGCGTGCTGAAATACGTAACAATCCATATATCCCCCTTTCCCCTGCTCTTCCAGAGTTTCTTCTGTAGCGAATACGATCAGGGAAAATCTACAAAAATGGAGATAAGAAAAAAATAGTATCGAGTGATATATTTACCGCCAGAGATAATTAGGTTGGGGAATATTACATCTGTTATTATTCATCATTGATGACAGCTTCTTGAAGTTCACCAGAATGTGACGTCACATATTATTGACCCGCTGTATCCTAACTGACACGTAATGTCGAACATTAGGAACTTACGATACTTCTCTCAACTCCCAAAGGGTGACGAAACTTTATGACGACTCTTTAAAATACGACGTTGAAATGTTGGGAGTAGTAAATTGTGTCAAGATGAGCGTAAGTGCAACCTTCCTTGCGCCTCTCATGACACTTTCCCTTCTTCCTGAAGGGTTCATATAACGGGTGTTCGATTTCACTACCAGCGCGAAACTTCACCCATTTGAATAGCTGGCTTGTACGTTGAAATGTTATTGGATCATCTCGAGGAGCTATTCAGGGAGAAAGGAAAGTGTCTTGGGATGAGCGAAGCGAAGACTCAATTTAACTTTACGCGAAAAAAGTGCATGTTTTTTTTCGCACTCCACAGGTCGGACGAGAATTCGAAATCAATTGGAACTTGAAATACACATGTTTCCTCACCTTATTCGATTCCATGATAACCTAATTCGAACTAATTAGTTTCAAGGTGGAATCGGTTCCACAACTTCTGAGAAGACCAATTTCTGATTTTTTCAAAATACATATATATATATTTAAATATATATTTATATATATATATATATATATATATATATATATATATATATATATATATATAAATATATATATATATACATAAATATATATATATATATATATATATATATATATATATATATATATATATATATACATATATATATATTTATATATATTATATATATATATATATATATATATATATATATATATATATATATATATTTATATATACATATATATATATATATAATCTAATTTTTTTGCCGACTATTGAGAAATATCTCATGAATGCAAGTATGGTGAACGGCCACAGGTTGAAATTGGTTTCAGCTCTCAAAAGAACACCAATTCAAGAGCAAATCACCCCCATTGATTCAAGCTGGCTGGGCTTTTCTTCCACCAACCATCCCAAATGCTTCAATAACCCTTTTCAGATTCTCCGAACATCCCAACTCCAAGAGAAAGAAACTGCTTGACTTCGCTAACAAGGGTAATGAAGCAACCTTAAGGAGGAGGAGGTTGGTATCGTGGGGACTCTGGAATCGGGGCTATTTGAAGATCAAGAAGAGCGATCTTTCAACCATTTCTCAACTTTGATTTTCCTCACGTTGTTGCGCACGCAGCATGACGGATGTTTTCTTGCGGAACGGGACGTGACCAACGCGACGCGTATTTTCTTGTATTTCTGAAGCTGGATTTCCATGCACGCGATTATCATATCGCGCGATACCATGTCGCGCGTCATGGCGGCGCGCTCGAATGTTGAACAAATCTCAACTTTCGTGAAGCGATTCGCGACTTGTCCCTGATTGGTCAGTGGTCTGCCGCCTCGCGACTCTGAGCCGCCATGACGCGCGACATGGTATCGCGCGATAAGAGAATCGCGTGCATGGAAATCCAGCTTTACTCATATTGGCTGATCAGTGAATTGTGACTCAGGTTGTCACGGTGGCTGCTCGTCAGCGCGTCGAGCATGATAGAACCGAACAAATCACATCGATTACAACTTATAAAGACATGCCTGAAACTGATGATCCAGCATCAGGTAAAGTCGTTAATGAAATGTTGATCATGCCTAGTTGTAAGAGAAAATTTCGAGAACTCAAAATTATGACTGTGGCGTCGACGTATATATACAAAGTGCTCTTGTTCATACATACCGATGAAACTGATTTCCCTCCCATTGATCATGCACATGATACTAGGAATAAGAATATCATACATCTAAACAAACATAACCATACATTATACGACAAAAGTCTTGAAATTTTAGGAAGTAAACCTCATAATATTCTCTCAATAAGTATTAAAATTCCACTTTTTAATCAATTTAGATCGCTCCTCAAGGAGCACATCACAATTATCAGTTTTTATTTTGTGCAAGAGTTTGTTGATGCTGGATTTTAGTAAATTCATATGACTCATTGATAAATACGCCTATATCGCTCACCCAACAATGAATGTGTTGTGTTTTCCTTTTATTCACCATGTGACGTCACGCGGCTCTTTCAGCAAATAAACGATTCCCAACCTGATCGAGATAACCTAGCTGGTATCAAATAGTAATCTTGATCTTTATCTTTATATACATATCAATATCAATATTAAAAATCAATTAAGAAAAGCAGATCTAAAATCAATTTCACAGGACTGAAAAAAACTGTCTTTTCCGTATCATTGTTCGCGCTCCACAGGTCGAACCCAAACTCCAGGATCGATGGTCAATCGATCAGAATCGATCGAAACATCATCAGCTAGATCAGTGATGAACACTCATTTGTAGTTGAAGAGTATTTTCACTTCTCAAGACAAGAGTCAAGATGAGAAACGAATAAACAATATATGAAAAATAAGAAATCCCCGAGCGATATTGTGTGATAACTATATTTTTAATCAATATTTTGCCATTGGATGACCTTTTTTTCCCGGGAATACAAGTACATGAATTAATTCCACACAATAAGTTCAAACATGAAGTCACCCAATATCACTATACGATAGTTTATATGTCAAGTTGACGCTGACAATGTAACGTTGCGCCTGGAATCCTTCAATTAGACCTATTAATTAGTTACTGGCGAGTCCTCGACGGCAGCCACGCGTGATTAGTGTACACCGCCGCCGAGCACCTGAGTCGGGTCGTAACGGGGTACGAACCGCAGACACCAAACTATCTCGAGCTGCGCACTAGCAACTGCGCATCTGCTTCACCTATCCAACGCAGACTTTAATATCAAACAATTTTGAAGCAAACTTGAAGAAGTTCGTAAAGCAAGATTATTACATATTGCAAAGAGATGTGGTATTTTCAGAGTTTTCTGTTTCTTCAAGAATTATTTTTCAAGTTGTAGATTGTTGAAGAGACAGAGTGATCATATTATATTTCCATCTCATTTTTTCAAATCAACTGGTTGGTAGACGGTCTTCTTCCGTGGCTAAATGCTGTTATTTTCATAATTTCAGTAACCTTTGTAACTGCGTGGCTATATTGTCATATGGTTAAATTTATACTGATGGTCACAGACAGCGCAGTCCTGGTGTTGAAGTTCATTGGTTTTTAATAATCAAAATGGGGTGCAGGAGATATCGCCCTTTCCACCTTTCATCCACAGCCTTTATTGGGAACAATGATTTTGTATCAAGTTTTGATGATATTAATATGTATATATATATATATATATATATATATATATATATATATATATATATATATATATTATATATATATATATATATATATAGATATATATATATATATTGTCGTACAAGTTGAATGGTGTATAATGAATACAAATACAAATATTCTGGCCAAAATTTGACATCACGTTGCTGCGTTACTGTTTTGTGATCTTCATTGGTGGTGATTAAAACCACCTCAGGGTCTAAAAATGAAATGGAACTTAACTTTCCACTCTCTGTGAAACAAGGATTTCAGTATCACGTTCTGATTTTGATGAAATATATTGTGATATTGTGATATTGTATGATTGATGAGCGTAGCGAAGTCTCCATCCCACTCTTATAGGGCTTTGTCTGTGTTTTTTTTTTTTTTTTTTTTTTTTTGTAAGCACTCCACAGGTCGCAAGGGTTGACTGATCAACATGAAACTTTTTTTGTACACGCAAACTCATCCAACTTAGAACTGTATAGTTTTTGGGATGAATCGGTTGGACCGATTTTGAGAATTATCATCTCAAAGTTTCTAAAAACCCCATAAGATTTGGCTGGGCGGAAAATGTTGAAAAATAAAATCTCTCCAAATGGGATGAAATTTTCTCTAAATGTGTATACATGGATTTTACACATTATTACGATTTTTTAAGCAATTCTGATCAGTCGTTTTGGAGAAAAAAAATAAAATGACTGATAATATTCATAAAATATATCATAAAAATTATGACAGAATTAAGTTGTCGAGATTCACTGCTTTCTAGATTCAAGAGTTGACCAACAATGAAGTATTTTTTATATGCGTCAAGGTGTGTAGAATACCAGAGTCAATGAAGTGGCAAGAGTAGAACTTCTTTAACGACTTTTATAGCTTATTCAGATATCAAGGTGTGTAGAATACCAAAGTCGATAAAGTAGCAAGGGTAAAACTATTTCAAGGACTTTTATACCTTATTGAGATATCTCGCTCATCTTACAACGCATATTTCGCGTTTGACTAGTAAAAATTATGACAGAATTAAGTTGTCGAGATTCACTGCTTTCTAGATTCAAGAGTTGACCAACAATGAAGTATTTTTTATATGCGTCAAGGTGTGTAGAATACCAGAGTCAATGAAGTGGCAAGAGTAGAACTTCTTTAACGACTTTTATTGCTTATTCAGATATCAAGGTGTGTAGAATACCAAAGTCGATAAAGTAGCAAGGGTGTAAAACTATTTCAAGGACTTTCATACCTTATTCAGATATCTCGCTCATCATACAACGCATATTTCGCGTTTGACTAGTTTATTGATGAGCGTAGCGAAGTCTCCATCCCACTCTTATAGGGCTTGGTCTGTGTGTTTTTTTTTTTTTTTTTTTTTTTTTGTAAGCACTCCACAGGTCGTAAGGGTTGACTGATCAACATGTAACTTTTTTTGCACACGCAAACTCATCCAACTTGGAACTGTATAGTTTTTGAAATGAATCGGTCAGACCGATTTTGAGAAAAATCATCTCAAAGTTTCTAAAAACCCCATAAGATTTGGCTGGGCAGAAAATGTTGAAAAATAAAATCTCTCCAAATAGGATGAAATTTTCTTTAAATGTGTAAACATGGATTTTACACATTATTACGATTTTTCAAGCAATTCTGATCGGTCGTTTTGAAGAAAAAAATAAAAATAACTGATAATATTCATCAAATATATCATACAAATTGTGACAGAATTAAGTTGTTGAGATTCACTGCTTTCTAGATTCAAGAGTTGACCAACAATGAAGTATTTTTTATATGCGTCAAGGTGTGTAGATTACCAGAGTCAATAAGGTGGCAAGATTAGAACTACTTTAACGACTTTTATAGCTTATTCAGATATCAAGGTGTTTAGAATACCAGAGTCGATAAAGTAGCAAGGGTAGAACTACTTCAACGACTTTTATACCTTATTCAGATATCTCGCTCATCTTACAACGCATATTTCGCGTTTGACTAGTATATAAAAGGTATGGCATGGCGGGATTTGGCAAGGTGTTCATAAGAAAAACTCACCAGACGTATTGAAAGATCTGTTCTTGGCATTTTCTTGTTCAAATATGATAATGACTTTGAAAGAGGCATTTTACTTCTTCAATTCGTTCGAGAGGAAACGAAAGTAAGTGCATTCGTTTTCGTATTCTTATATTTGATATTCTATACCATTTTTTCCAGCGTTGACAGTGCGAACAAATCACGTTTGTGACGTCTACGGATGCATGGGAATGACATTTCACGATTCTGACGCTCACTATTCGAAGCACAAGTCAACTATTCCGTTCGTAGCTGATGAATGTGTGTAAAATTATTTATTGGCCTCAAAGTATAACCAAAAGCAATACATGAAAATGTATTTAATTCCATGTCAAGTGAGCATAATTCACTTAGTATTTTCTAAGTTCTGATTCAATCCACATGAGTCTGTCTCTCTCTCTCTCTCTATCTCTTGGAGAATGAATGAATATCGGAGATTAAAGGCGCGACAACGACGAAGTAATTTTGCGCATATCTCTCTCTTCAAACAAACGCGTTGATATATCTGAGGTTTCCCCAGTTAGTATTTGTCAAGCTTTGCTTCAATCCATATGAATCTGTGTATTTTTGAGAATGAATGAATGAATATCGAAGATCAGAGGCGTCAACGACGAGCTTATTTTGCACCCGTCTTTTCTCTTCAAAGTTCAAACAATGTGTGCATATATATGTGGTTTTCCCAGTTACGAGAAATTGTATGAACTTACACATTTCAACTTTACCTTGTATGTACATTTTAAAAATTATTATGTTTGTGAAAGACAATCCACATCTTTAAAAATGAAAATGACTTCCATCAATTGTATACCGGACATGGCCGGTATCTTTGTCAATCTAAAAGACGATTGATGATTTCAGATCATGATCCAGTAAATGCAGGCATAATTAGACATAATGATATGCCCCAACATCTTGAAAAAGGAGTTAATAATAGAAGCGTTTATAAAAGAAATATTAAAGAGTACCTCCTCAATCATGGCTTCTACAGTCTGGAGGAGTTTGAAAATGGTGAACATTGCACATGTAACGTCTGTCTTACTCAATTTCTTTGCTTGACTATTTAGAGCTTTATTTCAAAAACTAATGTATTTAATATTTTACCTTCATCACATCTCGACATGTTTCAAAACTTGTGTGATCTTTCGATCTCACACATGAGTTCAATTACATCATTAAATATTATAATATAATATTATATGTATGATAATTAATGAAATAATTATATTAATATCATTATTATTATTAATTCTACCTTCTAATTTAATAAGCGCAATGTTATTTTTTATATGCAAATATAGGAAATTTTCTTTCTTCGTTTTTATTATTATCTGTCTGATCCAAAGATAAGCCCCTTGTGCTAGGCTTTGTTTAAAAAGTGAACCTGATATTTAAATGTAAATGAAATGAATGTATAAGTAAATGTATGTATGTATAGTGAATGTATAGTAAAGTAAATGAATGATAAATAAACAACCTTTAGAAAAAAAAAATGAACTTTTTCTCATCTTCTACAACCTGAAGCGACTGTTTGAAAATCGAATATTAATCATATGATTATCATTAAAGGTACGAGAATAGCACACGTAACCATGGTGATAACAACTCTATCCACCATGCATGCCTTGCTTATCAGTTGACACATCAGCTGTTTTAGACAAGTTGAACCTGACACTGAGCTCAGTTCTTCAGGCAAGGTTTAGGACAACAAAGTGGGATTGAAATTAAAAAATAATCCTATTTTCATGGAATTGGTGGGAAATTCGAATGGAAATGGAGTTTCTGAACAATTCATACACAGAGTTTGTCGGTTGAGCGGATGAATGGAATGAAATTCACATCCGGTTTCAACTTTTCACGACTCGAGCTCCGCGAACTTCAAGCGGTGCGTTTTAACAGCAAGCAGATGTGAATATTTCATGATATTTTTTATGAACACTTATTTCCAGTCGGTGATTTCAACCATACATATATATATATATATATATATATATATATATATATATATATATATATATATATATATATATATATATATATATATATATATATATGTATATATATATATATATATATATATATATATATATATATATATATATATATATATAAATACATACATGTATATATATACATATATATATATATATATATATATATATATATATATATATATATATATATATATATATATATATATACATGGTTCATGAAAATATACGGAGATTTTCCTGAAGTAAGAATGGCTATTGAATCATGTATATACTCGCAGTTCGAATAAAAAATTCAGATCAAATCTCAAGGATTAAAAAAATTGTTTTCATCATACCTCATGGCGATTGGCGCCGACATCCGAATGTAATTGAGATGAATATAACCATGGTAAATTTTGAAAGTGTATTCTCTGATATTCAATCTCTAATGAATTATTATATTGAGACCAGAAGAATTAACAGGGAGATGAAATGTCAGGATACCATAGCAACTATAAAGTATGAGGACTAATGAAATGACAAAATTATCCAACTGAACTTGTAATTCTTAACTATAACCAAAGTTGTGATTTTAAAATACAATTTCAGAAACATTCAATTCATTAAAATGATCAGGAAAAACGTGGGATATGTATTGTAAGATGAGCTTAGAAGTATTGAAATCTGGAATGGAAAATTGGCTTGTTTGTCAATCTACAATTACAGATATTGGATTATTTCAAACGTTCAAAAACCATGGCAACTTGTTGATAGTGGGGGGTTTATGGTGCTTCAACCTGTCACATATACACTTTGCAGAACCAATTGATCCCAATATCAAATCAAATGTATACTTTTATTGCGTTTTCTTTTTCATTTCTCATTCGATTGATGTGAAAAGCACTCAAAATATGTATATTGATGTTTTCCCAATTCAATGAATATTTTGAAGCTCTTAAAAAAATTTCATATTCCTGGTATTTTCCATCCGGGTTATTCTTATTGGGATTTTCCAAACTTTCCGACTCTTTGGGGAAAACTGTTCAATCAATTTTTCTGGAAAACTATCCCAGCTCATTGTGCTGACATCAAGATATAGAAAAAGTGTCAAGTTGATCTTTTTTTTTTTCTTGACCTATATGCCACATAAAAAGTTACAAAAAAAAAAAAACGAAGCTCAATTTCCTCTGTATATGGAATGGAATTGTTCGCTACGCTCATCTGATAACGTGTATATCAACATTTCACAATCTACGATGTCACTCTATAAAATCGTTCGGAGATAAACATTGTTTTTCAGACTACCATAGCAATTTACGACTGCATTTCCCGCCCTTTTGTCGTCACAATACGTAACAATCAATCAAGGGGGCTGTTAAAACTATGATGAAATTCAAATATTCAATCAGGGTATCTCTAAATGACCACCAATGAAATAAAAATCCAACTGGCCGACTGTTAAATCCACGGCCCTCTTCAGTCGTCAATCAGATAATTTTGGGGACAAACTTTCCAAATCTTCATCCAATATTGTATGAACTTTTTGAAACGTCTCGAGACAACAATTCTATAATACCCCAATCAACAACAACGTACGCATGTATATCGTTTTCATTGTTTGAATAACACAAATATAATTGAACAGTGTCATAAAAATTATGTTAATCCCAACATATGTTGTGTGGCATAACGACGGCAGTAATTAAGCCTGTATAAATCCAAGCACACATAATATTATCAAAGCGCAAGATAACTAGGAAATGTCATCAGTGCCTTTTATCTTCCACCAATAATTACAGTATCAATATTTACACTGTTATTCAGTGGAGACAAACGCGTTTCTGATGCGTTACTAAATTGAACCGTGACGGGTAATTCATAATGAGAGGTCATTTGTATGCGGAAACAGTGAGGTCGAAATGCTCGTTTGTTTCATGTGGGGTTGGTAACTAGAATTACAAAGAGATTATTATGTAGTCGGAGAGTTATATAGTCCCGAGGGGTTGAAAAAATGTAATGATTCTAATTGCGTTAGTATTTCCGAGTTCTGTGAATTATTGTAGTTATTATCTTTTTCACTAATTCGTGATTAAAGTAATGCTCATCTGAACTATTTATTTGATTATAATTGAGGTTTACGACGCGCTGTACTGATGAACAAGATCTATTGGCGTCGTTGGATGTTGGGTGTATTAAAGAAATGATATTTGAGGTTATTTTATTGGATGAGTGATAGCGATGACTTCCATCCTGCTGTTACAGAGAAATATCTGGGTTTTTTGAGGGGTTTTTTTCGTTTGTACGGACTGCGCAAGTTGCACAATTTTGACTGACCATCATGGAAACTTTTCTGGAATCTCGGACTTATCCAAACTAGAACTGGATGCTTTCAATCCTGAGGCCAAATCTTCACTACTAATTTTGAGTACTACTGTAACCACATCACACAGATTTCGAAAAAGTCATTATATTATCAAGCCGGGCAGGGAAATTCTCGAAATGAAAACTTTCCAGAATATCACCATTTTTTTGAGGGGGAATTTAGACTTTGTTTTCGAAGTTCACAAGCGACACATTATCGTGCATTCTCATTCAAGTCAGAAAGGCCATTCTGAAGAAGTTGATTTGCTGAATGTTTTTCATCCATAGAATATATTCGCGATCAATAGCAAAGTGGCTGACATCTGGGGATGTTTTAGTGAACTGAGCGGAGGCAGATACTTTCAAATTATATACAAATTAATCAATGCGTAATTACAATATAAAATACAAAATTGAAATTACTAAAATCATTAATTATCAAAATTACAATAATAATTACAAATATAATGTGTGTAAGCATACAACAACACGACATCTTGGCCTAACTGCCTCCCCACGGCCAATTGCCGACTTAGACAGTGCTGCCACCTGGTTAGCTTTTAATCACGAATATAAATGATAACAAAATCATTCTGCTGATAATCACGGCTTTCTATACTCGATAGTTACCAAAGTCAATGTTGAGTAAATTTCTTACGAGTCGAAAAATGTGTAGAGTTATCGATTAAACTTCATATGAATATCTCACTCATCTCACAACTCAAATGCTGCGTGAGCCTACATATGTATTTCTGGACATTGAGAAAGAGTTGATCGTGTCCTGTTGTCAAAGAATGATCCATTTTATCGACCAACGTCAGAGGAAAACCACGAGATAAAACTCTGTCAGGATGGTCGACCATGGCGCAAATATAACTGATCTGATCTTGTGTAGCATATAACAGTATTTCAAGAATTAGTCTGCCAAAATACTAAATATCAAGATGATATTCAGATGAGAAGAAACCCAATCACACCATTTTTAATTTTCAATTTTCATTCTCATTTCATTCTGCATAATATAATAGCTAATACATAATTATGAGTGAGGATAGTAAAATCAACAGAAGCCCGCGTAAGAACACAAGTTCTTGAGTGCGGGCTGTCAAAAGAAAAACATTTATAAATATTGTAGCTCGTAGCAGAGACGTAATACATGAATAATATTTGATATTCAAGAGAAGACAAACGGAACAGAAATTAATTAATAATTAATTATGTTTGTATCATTTCATGAGAGCTGATATTATGAGATGATCATCAAAGGCTTCCATTTTATATATCAAAAGTGAATGGGCTTCGTTTTCGTGTTTTTTGGTTTCAATTTTGAGCGTGACATAAGGTCAGGAGAAAAATTCAATCAACTCGAAACTTTTTATACATATTAGTGTCATACCAGAATAGGTTCGAATGTTTTTTCAAGGAAAATCGGTTCAATGGTTTTTTAGGAACGAAATCTTATTGTTTGAAAAAATGCCAATAAGAATAATCCGGAGAAACATACTTGAAAACAAATTTGTTTCAGAAGCTCTCAAATTTTCACCGAATATGAGCGTTATGAAAACCTTTATACACATTTCCAGTAACTTTTGCAACAATCAGATGAGAAATAACGAAGAAACGCATTTAAAACACATTTTCACATAAATTAAAGCTTTCAATTGAGAGAAACCAATTGAATCTGTAGCAACTGGTGCATCAATTGATTTGAAACGATTAAAATTAGTGATATATGACCAGGAAGATCGTGGAATAATTGATTTCGGTAGGTTTTTTGAACGTTTGAAGTAATCCGAGGTCTGTAGATGTAGATTGAGCTCACAATTTATTTTTCATTCTAGATTTTCAAACTTCTAATCTCATCTCACAATCTGTATCCCGCGTCTTCCCAGTATCAGAAAATATATCATTCCTAATGGATTAGAGCTGAATCGAAATGTTTTCTCCAATAAAATGTTACCCACGACAATTTCCACCCCACCAATTCTCAATTTCATTCTATACTATTAGACCACTGTGTGGAAACATATTACAAAATAACTGCCATTTCATTTTCTCATTATTCTATTTTTAATAACCAGAAGTTCAGAACTACGAAACTAAAAACTTTCCATAATAGCTTGTGAAGTAATAGATTTGTAATACAATTTTGTGTCGCTGGAAAACAGTAGCAAAGTTTGCCAGACAGTTTTGCTCGCGTACGATGTCGCTAAGCGAAAGCGCAACGCGTACAATCTTCAAATGACGATCAACCTCGTAAGCTCGTGGTTTATAGAGAGCGTATACCGAATAGAATCGTTATATTTCGACGTGGAATATTAAAATTTTGCATGCACAATGCGTATAAAGATGGATAAATTCATATTCTCTATTTTTGTCCACATTGAACCGATGTGATTGAATAAAACTAGGCAAACGCGGGATTTGCGTTGTGAGATGAGCTTAGAAGTATGGAAATCTGGAATGAAAAATATTCTGTCAGCTCAATCCACATTTACAAACCTTGTATTAATTCAAATGTTCAAAAACCTTACCTGCAACTTGTTGATTCCTATAGTGCAATCTGTCGCATTTGTACTTTGAAATCCAATTGATCCCTATATTCAATGAAATGTATACTTTTATTGCGTTTTCTTTGTCATTTTATTATCCAATTGTTTCAAAAATCACTGAAAATATCAATGATGATGTTTATCATAAATGGTGAGAATTTTGAAGATCTTGAATAATTTTCATTCTTGAAGTATTTTTCGTCCGGGTCATTTTAATGGGGATTTTCCAAACTTTCCGATTCTTTTCCGGAAAAACCGGTGGACCGATTTTTCTGCTGAACAATCCCGGCCCATTCTGGTGTGACATCAATATGTGGGAAAAGTTTTCTAGTCGACTGTTTCTTGTTCCCGTCCTGTATGTCACGTGAAAAATTACAAAAAAACAAACACAAAAACTTGGCCCAATTTTTTCCCGTGTATAAAATGGAAATCTTCGCTACGCTCATCTGAAAATGGAGAAATTCTTATTTTTCATCTGTTTCTACATTCAATAGGTGTGATTAAATGAAAACTATATCAACTCTAAAATGATATCATGCTTGTTAATTAGTATGCCATTCTATTATTGTAAATTCAATAAGTTTTAAGATATTTCATCAATTAATTCCATCACATCTTGATATTCATTGACGTATCATCTCAAAACTATTCTAATTCACAAAAATGTAATATCAAATTCATTGGAGAGCATGAAATCATATTGACGTGAAATCATATTGGAGTAATTTATTATCTAACCAATTATTCTGGTACGTGAACATGGAAAAAGTAGTGAAGATGAATACATCCACTTTTATAAACTCTGTCTATGCAGACCCTTGAAAGCGTATATGTCTCCACGTCATATAAATGAGTAAATAATACATTGCGTGGGATAACTGACATCAATATTTCTCCCTGATTTAAGATGAGCTTACATCACTAGCTCTAGCTTAAACCAGTCTTGTCTGCTAAAAGCTATGAGTATTGGATACGTCTAACGCGCATTCAAGATGAAACAAGTGATGGAAATGTAAGCTTTATTAAATACAGTTTGGGAACTTGTGAATAATATTAATAATTTCTATACAAACTTTACTCTTTGTTTAGAATAATATATTTTGTAGTAACCAGCTATGACGTTATACAGCTGTGATTCAGAGGAAAGGGGTTCGATTTTCGTCATAGTCGGTCCTCATTAAGTGATATTTCAGGTGATTGCTCTTTGTCGTAGGAATGAACTTGATAAACGTAAGGTATTCGTTGTAGGATGAGCGTGTTATTGTATGAAAGTTATATCACTTATATACACACCTTGATTCTGAAACTATTGGAGCCGTCTTTCTTTGCAGTACTAATTGATGGGCCTGTGGATTATTTTAATCGTTTTACGCTCCCATTGGTTTCTTTCATCGATACTAAATACGATCTTTGTTCTAAAAAAAATGAATCAATATTTTTTTCTCAATTCATGTCAAACTTCAGAATAATGTGTACTGTTCGTTCAATTTGAATCAAAAGATTTATCTGTTACACATTATTTTCTCTCGCTGATTCGTATAAGGGTTTTCATAATTTCGAATTGAGTTCAAACAATTTTGCCTCAAACTTTCCAGTATCAAATTGAATTTGGCCAAATGTGCATTCCAAGTTTCAATCACATTTGAACCTTCGTTCGATTGATGGAGCGCAGATAAAGAAAAATTGAGAGATTTAAATATCAGTAAAATATATATTTTTTTTTAATAACATCGAAACTTGATACAAAATCATTGTTCCCCAATTAAGGCTATGGATGAAAGATAGGATCGTTTGGACGGGGCACCACAAGGGCGATCTTACCACCCCATTTTGATTATTTAAAACTAATGGTCTTCAACACCAGGACTGCGCTGTCTGTGACCATAATTTTTCGCAGTAGATAAAAGTCTTTCAGTATAAACACACGAATGTTGATATCTTCCACTTTGAACTAAGTCTCTTGGGCAATGATTGATTACTTCTTTCCCTTGACAGCAGATGTAAAATTGATCATTATACGAAAAGCACAAATTAAATTAGTGATAGGCCTATAATGTTATAATTTATGTTATAAATATGTCATACATGAATCCTGACTTGGATTTTCTTGGTTTCCCACAGTCCTCAAAGCAAATGCTTTGATTAAACACTAATTAGCCACGACCTTCAATTGGTAGAGTGATAGGCCTAATCATAACATTATAGGCATATATCACTCATTTTTTTCTCCGTACATTTTGTATAATGATGAACTTCACATCTTCTGTCAATGGAAAGAAGTGATTATTGTCCAAGAGACTTACTTCAAAGTGGAAGATATCAACATTCGTATGTTTTGAGTCCAGAGACATATCACAGAAACAGTCATAATGTGTTCGGGACGTTCGGAAAATGAAGGACTTTAATCTAATCAAAATGAGATGGTAAGATCGCCCTTGTGGTGCCCCGTCCAAATGATCCCATCTATCATACATAGCCGAAACAATGATTTTGTATCAAATTTCAATGTTATCAAATATATATATATATATATATATATATATATATATATATATATATATATATATATATATATATATATATGATTTGATGATTCCAGATATTCTTTCCACCTCTGCTCGTTATTATGAATTGATTCTTCGTCCTCAACGGACTGTCAAACAAAGTGAAACAAAGCGTTCGACGACGAGATTCCCATTCACCATGATCAGAGCTCTTCTCTCAATTGAAACGAATCCACGCAGATAAGCTTCTATTCTCAGCTCTTCTCCTCCACCAAGTAATTAAAACTAGTGTAGGTTTCATCCCCTAATTGGAACAAAAGACGACTCTTTGAAAATGCTTAGAACCGGCCATCACTTCTGAAGAACAATGTTTGATGTTATTAAAAGTAGCTCTTTAATTTTGATTATTCTCAATTCTCTCTCCAGAGAAACAATGAAGAATAGAAACCATCATTTGACAATAGTAAATACGAAATTATCAATTTTTTTATAAAAGCTGTGATATCAAAACTTGGGCCAAGAGTTACGAATGAAATTTATGATTCACACACAGTTTAAGTTTTGAAAACCCTCGATGGTCCTGTTTGTTATTTTTCGAGAGTAATTGAAAACAAATAGCCTGCGTGAACATGATGATGGCAGGGTTTCAACTCCCAGGAGGTCAATTCTTGTACAAAATGAACCCAGTCCTAACTTGAACCCAAGCTCAAACCTGTGCTAAACGTGTGATGAAAAACCGGAAATATCTTTCTGAAACGTCCCCAGGACCCTCACCTGACGAACCACTTGAAATAACGTGATGGTCAATTCAGATTCAAGAAGACCAGGACTTTTATTGGATAATGTTCACAAAAAGAACTATCTACCATGACAACATGATAATAAAAAAGTCACGAACTCTCAGATTGCAATTCTTCATCATATCCAGTGGCACATCTCACTACCAAGGTCAATTTTTTGTGCCAATAGCAATGCAAATACAGAAATACAAGACATGTTGCTATAGTAGGTAGCTCTTTCAGTGAACATTAAACCAATGAAAGTTCTTGTTTCGTGAAACTAGCACCAACACGTCATTTATTGAGATTCACGTGTTGATCATTTCATTCATTTTGGAAAAAATAATTAATTCGTCCAAACATAAATTGAAAGATATTATATCTGAAGCTATTTTTGAGATTGTGTCATTACATTAAGCGAATCGAATCTGAATATTCATAAAATTTGTCGATTTTTGTTTCATCGAAAAATCATATGAATATTCACATTCGAATATTATTAGGGTTTTTAAGGCGCAATGACCTCGCTGTCGATGCGCCTTAAAAACCCTAATAATATTCGAAACTGAATATTCATATAATTTGTTGATGAGAAAAATATTGGAAGTTATAGTGATTCTTGATTGCTCAGATCTAGGACTATGTACGTATCTATCTCTACCAGCTATCTACCGACGTATCTATCTGTATCTATCCATCTATCTACGTATACCATCTCGTAGATAGCTATAGTTCCAGATCAGATGCCCAGTGATTGGTTTATAATAATTGTACTCACATTACGCGGGGTTGTAGCCAATCAGTCGACAGTAATGACACGTCACCATTCACCACTAATATATGTTGATTAACCGTGTTTAACCGATCGGGGTTAATACGTCTCCTCAAGTTCGGATTACAACCGACTCATTGCCACTATTATGCACTGCAAATCAAACAATTATCTGTCGTCGATTGGTCCAGTTTTTCCTTCACACTAATTTCACACGAGATTCAGGGAAATTGACGCGAAAGCCTTTTCATTTATTTTTCGAGAGTTTTCAATGGAATGTACGATTTGTTTTTGTAAAGAAGTTTGTGACTTTATGAACTTTGTATATTTTCTGAAAGTTTAAAAATTAAATGTTTGTCGTTTGATAAAATCTTTCGAAAGTTTTTTCGAACTTTACGTTAGTTTTTTCGAGTTTTTACATCTTGCTAAAGAAGACAATATCCATCTTTTATCTATAAATGCTTTAAAATGATATTAATTTTATCAAATTAGTTGGTTCAAAGTTATACGTCAAAAGTTATTAGTTTACCTTTACTCTGATACACTGTCATGTTTATATCTTTGATAGATTAATGTCTTCTCAGAATCTGTATTATAAATCTTTTAAAAAGCAATTCACTTAAATTTTATCGGAAAGAATTTTGTTCTTCATCTTGTACTTTCATACAATTTTATTTTTTCTTAGGTGCATTCCAACTTGATTAATATGTCAAAGGAATCCACGAATCAGTTTTGTTGGAAGTATCCAATATTGAAACTTTTCAGATTCAGTTGATAAAAGAGCAATAGCAACATTTACTTTAATGATGATATATTAAAGTTGACGGCAAATGATTGAATATTTGAATCAAACTAGATGTTGGGATGACGATGTGTTACGAACTTACAAACTTGATGAAATTGTTTAATTCAATCTCAACAACAAAATATGTATGAAAAATTGTGACATGCACCGTACAGTGTCGATAATATATTTTCCAATTGAACCCCTTCGATTTGTGATTCATTATCGAACAGTTTATCTAATCATTCTTTGATATTTTTTTTCACTTTCATGAAACTAGAAAATTTCAGAAAAATTGAAAATCAGTAATTAGATAAAAATCAATGATGAATTCCACAAATTCTTTCGATAATGATCGAAAAATAGCAAGACTAGATACCTTCGAATCCTAATTTTTCACTTCACCTTATTTCTTGGACAATATATTTTATAAAAATTTCCATCAACCGTTCACGTAATATTAAATAACAGAAGTCTTAAAAACGATTTCCCAAACTAAATTAATTAGTCAATTTCTTGAATAATTAAATATAGATCATAATCCAACGCTCATCTGACATATAGTCACTTTCACACCAAAACATAAAATTACAATAAGAATTTAAATTATATAATTTTTTCAAAATGAATTTATTATTTTCCAATAATTCCAATAATATCTGACCCGTTCCTATTGAATCGAACGATAAATATCCTCGACGATCTATTTAATTTGACGACCGACGCCCGCGTATTCGATAGCGTCTCGACAGCGACGGTACGCGCGGACTGAACTAGACTAGCAGAGAGGCGACGGCCAAGTGATCAGTGAAGCGGGCTGCCTACTCGATGCCCCTTGTCGACGCGCAAGTACGCTCGCCGGCACATGGCAAGACCTCGGCGGCGACGTCCCACGCAAACGACGTTGTGCGACGACGTACAATATGTCGTTAATTACTCGGGTCGGGTGGGTGTAATTGTTGTTAATTGATTTGTTTTATTGAACTCGGTTGGTGGGCGAGGGGATGAGGGGGGTAGGCAAGTAATTTGTTATTTCTTACGAGATTTTTAGGGTTCAACCCGATTAATCTCATTATTGAGTCTATTACAATATCAAGTAACCATAATCAGGAATCAAACGATTGACATTGGAATTTAAAAAAATTTAAAAAAATAATAATAAAAATAATATTCCTGATATAAAATGTTCATTTCTATTTCGTATTTGAGTATGCAATTTTTGGCGTTGATAATTTACTCATTATTAACCAACATGATGGAGAGTGATACTCTTAAAGTGAAAGAAGAATGAGAAGAAGAAGAAGAAGAAGAAGAAGAAGAAGAAGAAGAAGAAGAAGAAGAAGAAGAAGAAGGAGAAGAGGAGGGGGGTTGTTTTTAATCTGAGAAGATTAGTATACTTCCTAAGTCAGTAAAAAAGAAAACTGAGTTTTCGTTTAGATGAGATTCAGCCGTTGAGAGCACTTATGTGGCTTCTTATGCACACACTTAAGAACCATTAGCATTGTATAGTTCTCATTACACGGGGATTTGCTTATATTCGTGTAATTTGTTTACACAAAACTAATGTATAAGAAGCTTTCAAAGCTACAATGCTTACAAGAAACAATTTCTTACGGTTGCATCTTAATTTTCATTACCGCTATTTTCTTTCATGATAACGTAATACACATTGTATTCTCATTTACTTTTCTCCTTCTGAATTCTCCGTGTTTAAAAGGAAATTCAGAAGAAAAAATAAATTCTTTTTAATTATAATAATCTGTGAAATGCTCGAAAATGCCATTCATACTCGGTTATTTTCAAAAGTAACTCTTCCGGTACAATAGGCCTATGAAATTTCAAGTGGAAAAACTCAAACGTATAAACCCTACGTTGTAAGATGATCCAGATATGTATGTAAATTAAAATCGAAAATACTTTAATTTCAAATTATTAATCCGGTAAGCCTTTCTTATTCATGCATTCATTCATATAATTGCATTATAAGTGGAATGGAAGTCTTCCCTATACGCTCATCCAATGATTTCGTGTGAATAATTTCAGACTGTCATGTTGAAGCAAAACACCTGATGGATATATGACCACTATGAACAATTATATTTTATGTTCTTGAATATTCTCAAAAATTCACGATAACTCAACAGTATCAACGATTGAAAATCAGTGATGAAAATGAATTCATTATTTTCTTTTTGTTAGAAAATGGACGTCATTTTTCTGGTCAACATCCGAATGAATCACTCAATCAGTCGACTTTTGAACAAACAACAACTTGTAACTTTACGCACTTTTCCACGCCGTCCACGTAGCATTTTTCCTGCTAGAAAATACCTATTTTCTAATACCCAGTTTTAAGTCTGCAATCATGTCTTCACACTCATTATTTTTGAATTTTTTTTCCTATGTTTTCCATTTTTAAACTCATTTTCATCTTTCTCACTTTACAATTTTTATTTATTCACAATTTTTTAATAAAGATGAGAAGCCCACATAGAGAAAATTATCTGTGTGTGGGCTGAAATTTTGAAAATATCAAATTTAATATCCAAGATGATAGAATCATAGTCATAGAAGAAGTGGTAAAAGTTATGACATATAAATAGCATAGATAAGTATATGGTCAATATTCAATTTCTCAAATTTGAAACAATTTTTCAAGACTTGAACAATATGATTATATCTTATACATTCTTAAAAATTTTATGTCAGATAATATCCCAGCAGGTTTGAAGTTTAAAAATGATTTTAGAGATTTACCAGTTGTTTTGTCCATATACCTTTGCCTTAATTTTGAATATATTGAAACTCTTAATTGATCTAACTGAACAGTCATTAGATAACATGAACACAGTCCATCAACAAAACATATAAAAGTATTAATTACTGGAAAATGGAGAAGCTATGTGGAAAATGTCATTCCATCGCTTTTATTCCCAGAAGTATCGTATAATAGATTTCAGATGAAACATTGCCAAATTGGATTTTCGGAAAAGCTCAAAATCCAATTAAAACTTTTGATCCTCATTCGTTCCATAACATACTATTTTAGTTGAATTATCCAATTCCCACGAAATAAAAACCATTAGTATATTAACAAACAGAATTTCACGTGAAAAAATAACTATCAAATTTAGGCCCTATATTCTGTATAATCACTGTTTTTTTTTTCACTACAATGAAAATAATTGATTTTCAAAAGTCAAGTGAGAAACAACTCATTGACTTGATTAGTGAACTCTTCAAAAAACCTGAATGTACAAAATCGCCATGAAAATCGCGCTGAATTTTCCTGAAATATGTTAAAAATGCACACCCCAGCCTCCTGAATGACAATCAAGCTCGCTGACGACATACCTACTCATCACATAATATAAATATTTCCTCCTATTGATCTCTTGAATCCAATTTTTCAATAGTTTATGAGAGTTAATTTAATCAAACATGGTATCCATTTGATCACCTTTGTTATTTAATTGGCTGATCAGTTCGTAAGTCTAACGGAATCTTTAACGGACTGTTAAAAACTCGAGCCCAAACAAATGTTCTTCTCTTGGATTGATAGATTCAAGAAATCTAATGTTTCTATTTGAACCGACTGTATTATTATCCTATGTAAATATCAAGAGTAAATATGTTTGTAAAATTGGTTGCTAACAGTAATTGATTTTTAACGTTGATCAGCATTTTATAATTCATAAATCAACTAACACCTCTTAAACAGCGGCAATATTCTGTGTGGTTAACCTTGTCGACTGTACAGCTCTCTCTCTCTCTCTGTCATATGAACAGGTATTCGATATACGTGAGAGAGAGTGAGAGGACCGAGTCGACCATGTTGTCAACAGTATGTAGAAGATATTCCGGTCACGATGTGTAATGTCGTATTGGCCTGAATTGTTAAAGGTTCATTCAGGTGACGTCACATATTGTTGTGATAAGTGGCAACAATGTTTTCCAAATTGTGTTCTCCAATCATAATTTTAGATTTAAATTGTACTCACTTTTGTAGTTGATATTGTGACCTGAAAAACATGATGTCTTACTAAAATTCAACATGAGAAACTTGGCACAAACTGAGTTTCCCAATTAGGTATGGGGATGAAAAAGAAGGTAGGATCGTTTTGAAGCGAGACCGCGAGGGTAATCTCACAATGATAAAATCATATAACAGATTTATTGAATATTTTTGAATATGATTTCATGATTACATTCAAATTTTGAGAAAATGATATTTTTTTGAAACAGTCAAGACTTTCATTCGGTCCTAATCGGGTTTACTCTGTTTTTTTTTTTGTTTTTTTAGTGCACCTCAGTTTTATGACCAGTATCATTCCAAATGGGACTAGCCTCATGCATCACTCATCTCTAACTCAGAACTGCCTTGATTTGAGAACAATCCGTCAAATAAATTGTGACAATTTCATATTCTATATTTTGAAAACACTCATAGGAATAACATGGCTGAAAATGACTGGATTATTTGTACCCGATTGATTGAAATTCTGAGAGTAATAAGATAACAATGACGAATAGGTTCAACAAATATCATGAAAATTTGGTTAGCGATTTTAAAATCAAGATTTATTGATGTATATTAGACATCCATCCATATAGAGATCTTGATCCAACGTGAGTACAACATTGTTCCTATTACAATGATGATTGTGACCCTTGAAATAGTTATCACAAAGAAATAAGTTTGATTTTGAGAGACTTGACCTGTGATAGTATCAGAAGCAGCGTCTCTTTAGACATCGCTTACTAGTTAATGAACTATCTACAATATTCAAGCTAACGAAGATATACCAGACAAGAGACAATATATAACATTATAAGGTAAATAAATGTAAATAATTACGTACCACAGACGGAGTCTAATAGAGAGCGCTTACACAATCTCCGGTTAAATAAACTAGACAAGCTAACCTAGATTAAACACAAGCTAATAATTAGGAAGTGCCCGATATATAATCTTGTATACACTAGTATCCACGAGAGATGAATGTTCGGAATGACCAATGTCTCCATCTCACACCAATAACGAACGGGTGGTTCGAGCCTTCATCGCTCGTGAAATTGCCAGCTTGTATTTTATTCACGAAATATGAAAGTAACTTTCCTATCCCCCATCACTAGCGCATAGGTGGTTCGAGCCTTCATTTCTCGTGAAATTAAAATATAGTATTTTATTCACATAAACGAGCTCGTTTCACGTTTTCCGGTAGGTTTTCCGACATATCGGACCTGGTTCGAACCCTGTCACCGTCCATCTTGCAGGTTTTTTGTAGTCTTCATTTGTAGTCTGGACTAATGTCAGGATGGTTCCTACAATATATGCTACGACCGCTTCATTTCATCCACTATGAATGCCCACAAAGAAAAAAACACAGACAAAGCCATATAAGAGTGGGATGGAATCTTCGCTTACGCTCATCTAACAATTATTCATATACAACCGAATTGTACGCGAACTGTTAAAAACAATTATACATAATGTCTGTAAGTATAAAGTTGAGTGAAAAATACAAATTCTAGTGAACGGGCTAATCAAACGGACTTCATGCTTGGATGAAGTAATAATTGGCCACGACCTTCAATTAAAAGAGTGATAGGCCTAATCATATCAATTCAGGCTTATCACTCATTATTTTTCCTCACTGTATAAACTTCACATCTGATGTTGACCCAAAGAAAAGAACATTACCCACCCAAGAGACTTAGTTCAAAGTAGAAGAAATCAACATTCGTGTGTTTTGTTCACTCTTGATACGTCCGGATATATATCACAGAAACTGTTTTTACTTATATTGTGTTCCGGACTTTTGGAAACTAAAATACTTTTATCTGCGGCGGAAAATTATGGTTACTGACAGCGCAGTCTTGGTGTTGAAGTTCAATGGTTTTGAATAATTAAAATGGGGTAGTAAGATCGCCCTTGTGGTGCCGCGTTCAAAATATCCTACTTTTCAACCATGGTCTTGATTGGGAAAACAATGATTTTGTTCAAGTTTCAATCTTATTGAAAAATTAACAGAAAATGTGATTTTTTTATTTTCATTTGTTATTTATTATCTCTCTTTTATTGCCACATCAATTGAAATCATACATACATTCCACACTATGACCCACAAATAAGCCGAATAAGGCTTGTCCGTGGTATATAACACAATTATAATCAAACAGACGTGAACACATAATACATTATTATTATTATTTATTTGATACACAATACATTATAATACATATGAATTTCAAATGTTGTGTATCGCTGGTGGTAAGAATGGAGCAAGCCCCGTAACAACATGTGCCTTACCACCAGCCTAAACTATATACACAATATATTATAGCTGGATTATAGATTATAGATTATAGATCATTAGATTATAGATTGGGCTGGGCTATGACTATCAATAACGTAACGGGATAAGCAACTATATATATATATATATATATATATATATATATATATATATATATATATATATATATATATATATATATATATATATATATATATTTATATAGTTTAGACTATAGACATAATTCAAGAGATGGTAACAAATTATTCGAAAAGGATGAGTCAATTCATGTGACATTCATTTCTTAAAATTGAATGTCCATTGTATGTTTGCAGGATGGAGGCATCATGAGGTGAGATTGAGATTAATGAATGATGGAAGATGGATAAATTTGTGATCAAAGATAGTTAGTGTAGTTTAATTGGTAGTTTACTTCATTAGTTTCAGTGGAGTCTCGACCAATAGAGTCACGTGACTGAAGAGATGCGTAGAAAGATGGAGAGAATGAAAAAGAAAGAAAGAGAGAGAGAGAACTATTGTCAGCTGCTCACAATAATTGTGACATGACATATTTCTGAATACTTGAGAAAATCGATATTTGTAATTTTCAAAATGTGCACCTTAGTGAGCGACCTTCTCCTTCAGTGTATGGAGTACATATTTTAATGACATGACTTGTTAAGTAATTACCAACTAAAAAACCTTTTTTTCTTGATGAACATGTTATATTCCATCCAGTATCATCAAAGAACGGTACATTGTTATAATAACAATAAAGTTGCTGAAAAATGATTACAAAAAATTGTGTGCTTCATTAATAATAATAAATATTGAATTCGAAACAGAAGTTTTCTCGTTAGATTTTTAATTAGTCTCATTAAAAATAACGACATCATTCCAATTATTTCAAGTGCAGAATTGCAACCGGTTGTAAAGATGCATCAAGTGCATCAGAATGCATTTTTGATTGAGAATAATGATAAAATGTGCAAACATTTTACTTTTTTCATGCACGAGTTATGATAATGAGGTGATTTCTTTGTATGTCACACAGAGAGAAAATGAAGGGAAAACTGAGAGAAGCGTTATTGATTTTCCACGTAGCGTTCGCTCACTCTTTGTGTTATCGATATCATATCATGACCATACTGTTACCTACAGAAGAAATGGTCGCATACTAACATGGACTAGGAATGAGAATCTTATACATTTTTTTTATTGGTCACATACACTGATACAGAAAGAAAAACACAATCACAGCAAAAAAACATCCACAAAGCCCTTCAAAAAAGGCTTAATTAATAGGCTTAAGGCTTCAAATAGTGAATTATAAGTACAATTCAAATTTGGACGTATTTCTCAAACATTAAAAATAATAAGGTAGTTGAAGTTCAAAGAAAAAAATAAAAACATTGAGTGATTTGTTACATTCTACTTACGAAGTGTAAGGTTTCTGTGAATACTATTGATTTTAAGCAATCAAGTTACATCAAGTAACGAAAAAAGTAGACAGTTGTACAAGATTGTAAGAAAATAATAATTACATAAAAACCAGTATTAAGACACTTTGATTAGAGAAGTATTCTGGCTAAAAGACACATAATACAGAATATTTTTTAAATTGATAAGTCATAATAATATTGATACTCATATTGAGTATATATGTATATATTTATATCCAAAAGTATATATGTATATTGAGCATATATTGAGTTCAATACAATATTGAACTCCTTCTATGACCAATGGATTTCTCAATTCGGAACCACACTGGACCACAATTTTATCATCATACATCTATTATACACAATCAAAAGATTCTTCTGACATTGTGATAAAGATCTGTTCTGTTCCAGTGTAATTGAGTGGAAATTGAAGTGATGATTATTATCATTATAATCTTTTCACGAATATCTCTTTCTGTCAACTCGTTTTCATTTTCGGTTCCAAGTTTTGATATTTCCCATTTGCATCATGTGAAAATCTGTGAAACAATGAACAAAAAAATGAAAAATAGAACATGACCGAACACAAACATCCCCGTTATGTTTGTGAAACTTTTCTTTTTTTTTCATGTCATAATTATTCGGGTGAAGTTTTACGGTGAGAAACAAAACGGCGATTTCTTGAAGCGTTCAACTGTTTTTCGACTATTTTCATTGTTGATTATACACAAATATTAGTCAGCCCGCACACGAGACTGTTCTTACGCGGACTTCATATCATTTTGTTTTTATTCCACATGTCATAACATTTGGTTCAGATGAATTAAATAACATCTTTCTATTGTTTATTTCATCTGAGAATCTCAATATTATTGTTATCATTGTCTATATATGCATGTGTTCTGAAAGGGACATGTGAATAAAACTAGGAAAACGCGGGATGCGCGTTGTGAGATGAGCTTAGAAGTATGGCAATCTAGAATGAAAAATAACCTGTCAGCTCAATTCACATCTACAAACCTTGACTTACTTCAAACCTTCAAAAACCTCACCAGCAACTTGTTTATATTTATAGTAACCTGCAACCTGTCGCATAAACACTTTGCAAAACCAATTGATCCAAATATTCAATAAAATGTACACGTTTATTGCGTTTTCTTCATTATTTCTCATTCAATTGTTGTACAAATCTCTGAAAAGGTGTATAATAGTATTTTTCATATTCTGTGAGAATTTGAGAGCTTTTGAAAAATTCTTGTTTTTCAAGTATTTTTCCTCCGGATTATTCTTATGAGGATTTTCCAAACTTTCCGATTTTTTTCCGGAAAAACCTTCCGACCGATTTTTCTGAATAACAATTCCAACCTATTCTGGTATGACACCAACGTTCAGAAAAAGTTTCAAGTTGATTGATTCATTTCTCTGACCTGTATGCCGCGTACATAATTACAAAAAAAAAAAACATACATAAAAACGAAGCCCATTTTTTTTCAGGGTGTTAAATGGAAAGCTTCGCTACGCTCATCTAATGAATTGAAAATTGAAATTGATTTGTTTCCTAATATTTTCACAGTTCTTCATTTGGTAGACGAGCTTTCTGACGTACCTTCGTTAAAACGTGACCAGTTGGATGAAATACATAAAGGAGTGGTTATTGTTGTTGTTGTTTCATTGGCATTTCATATGGAGAAGATGAATGGTCTCCTACAATAGAGACCACAATGCCTATTCGGGCTTGATCGTGACATGGACATAACGAATCAAACAAGCGTAAACACAAAATGAAATGTCAAATTACAATCAGGATAACATCATTAGGAAAAAGCCTGAAATAAACAGTGCATACAAAATAGAATACAATAGCAAGAAAGAGATAGAAGAATTGGTGGATAAATTGGTGGGGTTGATAGTCAAAATGTGTAGAATTGACCCTTTACCTCTTCGGTTTTGATTCTTCCTAGATATATATATATTTTTTTTTAATAACATCGAAACTTGATACAAAATAATTGTTCCCCAATTGAGGCTATGGATGAATATTTATATATATATATATATATATATATATATATATATATATATATATATATATATATATATATATATATATATATAATAATGATAATAATAATATATGTATTAGTCCAGAAGAATTGAACATACAAGTATGGTATCGGACAAGTCAAACATTAAATCATAGTCTATAAACACAACAAGTTTGCATTTCTTACGAATAAATTAAAATTCATCACAAAGCATCGATGAATCGATATAATAATTGGTTCCTTCTGCATTCAAGCTATTATCAGTGGAAGAGTTCAAAATTCAGCTCAGCATTCTTTTATTTGAGTGCATGACAGATTGCAAATGATGAGGTGAAACATTGCACCAAGCTGATATCTCATACGATTCGGACAAGGCAACTTTAACTGTTTTCAGCAAGAAATAATTCATACGATTTCTGAGAATGAATGGATTGGAGTGAAGTGTTATCGATATTCGAGATTGATTCTATATAATTTTCTTCCAGTTATGAACTTAAACCTCACTCTGAGTAGATTACCATGTATTCCCTGAGGTCTGAATAATGAATATTGTATTGAGAGTTTATAGGAGTCGATCAGTGAAATATCAGATTTTTAATGATAACTTCTTTAGCCGTATGAGATATCAATATTCTAATACTGGGGGAAACGCCATATACACGTTTTTAGACGAGCAAAGAGCAATAGTATGTTGACTTCTTTGCCAAACTTTTGCCTAAACTCGCCAATTGGGTGGCATTTAATTTGTAAATGGGTACAAACTGCTTCGAGTGGTACCAATTTAGCACATTTCATGTTTTTTCTTCACAATGGCTGACTCGATCAAGCTGAGAATTTCCAGAAATGTGTATCAAGATGTAATTCAACTTCACACAAAATTTCAATCTTCTTGAGAATAAAAATATTTTTATTTTTTTCTGGCTGTGTTATTCTAAAGAGTATTTTTGAAATTTCTAAAATTCATAAAAATGAAAGTTACCACCCGATAATGTCACAAAACTTTACAGATTTGAGTAATATAAGTAACCACAACTGAAAAAAGTTTGAAATTGATAGCTGTAGCCGTTTGACCTGTGGAGAACCGACAAAAAAACATGAAAAAAAAAAACGAACACCAATTTTTTTCAATATGTCAAATTAAATCCTCGCTGAAGCTCGTCTATTAATGCCAACACAGATGTTTTTGAACCCTTGAGAATCATGTGGAATGAATTGATCATCTTCCTTGGATTCTAACATTTTCAAAAATATGGAGCTAAAAAATGTATTTCATTGAAATTTAATTGTATTAATTGTTAATTCTCCAGTAATATTCTCAATTTTTATTATCAGTTCGATTTTCAAGGCATAATGTTATTATTACTCATTAAAATTTTCAATTTTTCACTTTTTTCAATCATCAGACGAGCTTTAGCGAGGATTCAATTTGGCATACTGAAAAAAATTGGTGTTCGTTTTTGTGTTTTTTTATGTTTTTTGTCGGTCCTCCACAGGTCAAACGGCTACAGCTATCAACTTCAAACTTTTTTTATTATGGTTCCTCATCTGTCTTAGATCTGTATAGTTTTGTGGCATCATCGTATGTTAACCTTTTCTTATGGATTTTAGAAATTTCAAAAATACCCTTTAGAATAACACGTCGGAAAAAAAAATTATTTTCAAAAAAATGAAATTTTGCGTGCAGTTGAGTTACAATATGATACATATTTCTGAAAACTTTCAGCTTGATCGGGTGAGCCATTACGAAGAAAAACCATAAAATGTACTAAATTGGTACCACTCTAAGCAGTTTTTACCCATTTCCAACTTGAATATCACCCAATTGGAGAATGTAGGCAAAAGTTTGGCAAAAAAAGTCGACATTCTATTACTATCCGCTCGTCCAACAACGCATATACGGCGTTTCCCTAGTTTAACTATATTTCATTTCTATATATATTGATATCAAAATTGTATTTTATACTGATTGTTATCCTGTAAACTTTTTATAATCCAGGGACCAATAAAAGTTGTTCATATATAGTGTGAAGAATAGGTTTCACTCGTACCTTTTGAAGGTAATCTTCGAAATTCATTAATATTTTCCTCAATTCTTCTCTGTCTTCTTCAGAAAGAAAAAATCTCTTCTCCAGTTCATTTCTTGTTCATGATATTACTTATAATCCATTGTATATAGTGATTTTTCCTGTTGTTCCAATAGAATGATGATTTTCTACTCGATTATTTGAACCAAATGAAGTGCGCTTTGAGACCGATGCAAGCCAAGCTGAAGCAGTTGATGCGGAAAACTAACTTATACATGAGCCTACCATACCTTATTTCAAAGAACCGTCTGCAGAAAATAGAAGTTATAGGGTAAAGGCACAATTCACAATTTCTTTGTGAAATTTTGTAAAAAATTCAGACTCAACAACAAATTCATTTATAGCATAGTTTTACTTGCCCTTCGAGGATCTCCACAAATTTTACGACATCATCTTTTTAGTCTTCAGCTTTGATTTCCAATTTTGTTTTCATTGCATACTATTTTTCATTTATCCCCTTTTTAATTTTTGTATGATTTCGTTATCATCATTTAATTATTATTTTCTTCTACATTTTCTTATTAAAACCCAGTCAAATTAAATTTATTTTGTTATTCTCTAGAATGTTGTTATCGATAATTTCTTTTAATATTTTAATTAATTGATTCTCATTCTGTGTTTTTGCAAACTTATAATGTGAGACAGAGTCTTGAATGAAGATACATATATATGACTTGAAATACCAACTGTCGGTTCTCAATGAGCACCCCCTCCGCTTCTAAAACATACCTTGTAATCCGAGTGTATCTCTTGAAAGATCTGAAAGAAGAATAGATGAAACTATTTCGCGAATAATTACTATATCAATTTAAATTCACATCGACTGGCTACAAGAGTTTATGGCATTCAGGACGATTGGAACGGAGTTGAATCATTCTCTCTCATTTCATTCCTTACAGTTATATCGGATCTATCTCTCAATAAAGACAAGTGATACTCTTGGATTAAGGTTAATTGCGTATTGTAATGAAGAGAAGAGAGCGTGAAATGGTTTTCACTGGGAATAAGTCTGCATTGTCGTTGAATTAAACAGACGCTCTCAATCCTCAACTTGGCAAACTTTTTGATGAATATTTCTCAAAATTATTATTTCCCAGCATTTGTATCGTGATTATCATGTGTTATATTTCATGAAATGTGAAATAATATTTAAAAACACATCTCATGTTCAATTCTTTTCCTTCTGAATTCGACTAATTCTGGAAATATTCATCGATTAGGAATAACAAAAAATAAGTATTACTGATTCATCTCTCACAAAAAAATATATATATTCATATATATATATATATATATATATATATATATATATATATATATATATATATATATATATATATATATATATATATAAATATATATATATATATATATATATATATATACATATATATATATATATATATATATATATATATATATATATATATATATATATCCAGATAAATATTTGTATATCCATACATTTCATTATTATTTATATTGGGTCTAGCGACGCATTTCAATATTGACTGAGGCCTGTTGGTGTCGGATAAGATGCTTGGATGGAACTTTTTGAGGTAATGAGATGGAAAGTGGTAAGGAAGCGGTCGTGGCATATATATGAGTTTCAGACCAAACAAAGAAACAGATAATTTTCGAGACAAAATATTTTCTCATCAACCAAGATTAGAATTTGTGAAAACGGAGCTCATTGCCAAATCATTCTAGCTGGAATGTAATTGGACAAGCTTTAGCGAGGATTCAATTTGACGAACTGAAAAAAAATGGTGTTCGTTTCTATGGTTTTTTTATGTTTTTTTTCTGTTTTCAACAGGTCAAACGGCTACAGCTATCAATTTCAAACTTCTTTTCATCATGTTTCCTCATCTAACTTTAAACTGAATAGTTTTGTGGCATTATCGTATCATAACTTTTTTTTTAATGAATTTCATAAATTTCAAAAATACTCATTGGAATAACACGTCGGAAAAAAAGGAAATATTTTTTTTTTCAAAAAAGAATCAAATTTTGCGTGAAGTTGAGCTACATTATGATACACATTTCTGAGAACTTTCAGCTTGATCGGGTTGGCCATTTCGAAGAAAAACCGTAAAATGTGCTAAATTGGTACCACTCGAAGCAGTTTTCACCCATTTCAAACTCGAATGTCACCCAATTGGCGAATGTAGGCCAAAGTTTGGCAAAAAAAGTAGACACATACTATTACTATCCTCTTGTCTAACAACGCGTATATGGCGGTTTTCTTAGCTTCAATCAAAATTATATCATTGCCTCGCTACTCAAAATAACTTTTGTGAAAATTGTAAATTTTGAATAAATATTGCTTGATTCATTTATATTATCACGCATGCCACTGTGCCTTGTGAGCGCATGTTCAACAGCTAGGAGCATGGTGCACCAAGCACGGTATCGCATCATGCTTATGGAGTGACCGGCTATAAAGGTCTACTCAATCTCTGGAACAGTTGATTGATCTTTGAGAGTGATGTCAATTTGGAATATTGACAGTTGTTGGCTTATACATTTTCAGTACTATAATGTTCGTACTGGAGAACAGCCGGGACAGTATAACGCATGACAAACTGCATGATTTCAATACAAGAAACAAATCCGCATTCGTCTTGGAGACTCACAAGCTGGAGCTCTTCAAGAAAAGTCCAGTTTATGCTGGGTGTAGATTTTTTAATTGTTTACCTATTGTGCTAAAAGATGCCAGCAAACTCGATTCTAAGATAGTATTCGAAAAAAAACTATGCAGTTATCTGATTGAGAAATGCTTTTATAGGTTAGATGAGTTTTGTTAAAGTGTGTTTATATTGAGATTTTTATATTGAATATTTTGAATTTTTGTTATATAACTTTTTTCATGACTTTCCATTATATCATGTAATGATCCAAAAGGGAATAAAACCATTATTATTATTATTATTATTATTATTATTATTATTGAATGGCTCATCTTGCTCACAGGCATGTGATCGATGAGGAATCTGACCTCAAGCCTCTGACTCACGCTATCTATCCATTCAAATATATATATATATATATATATATATATATATATATATATATATATATATATATATATATATATTTATATATATATATATAAACATATATGTATACATACTTATATATATATATATATATATATATATATATATATATATATATATATATATATATATATATATATATATATATATACATACTCATTTATATATATATATATATATATATATATATATATATATATATATATATATATATATATAAACATATATGTAAACATACTTATATACACATATCATGTGTATTCTCTATTCCCATCAAAAACTAAATATTTTTCCTCATTTGAGTCTTGAGATAGAAGCTGGAATCTTTTGGAAGGAATCTATTGACCTCGGCAAATATAGTCATGCAATATTCACCTTATTCCATATGATTCAATCATCTCAGACATTCAATATAGACAAACAAATACGCTTTTCTCAAGGATATAATTATAAGACATGAATAAAGATCACAAAAAGATGAACACTTGAAATTGACGCTTCTTCAGTTCATTTATCGCCATAGAAACACGTTTGCATGGAATTAATCCAGTATTCAGTCTTGATAAATTCATCACATATATTCATCTGGATATCTAGAGCAAAAACACCAACGTGATCTGACATAAAAATGACTTCCGATCGGAAAGAAAATCGACAAAAATCAACCTTTTTAATTAAAACGAAAGGATAGTTCGTACTTTTTTTTGTTTGCTTTCTCACACCAACATATCTCCAAAGAATATAAACTACTTTGTTTTTCCAACTGGTACATTATTCACAAGACTTAACTGACGCTAAATAATTGTTTAAGCACGCGAAAAAACATTTGTTTTTTCTCTGTTTGTTTGAACGTAGATCTAAGCGCTTGTACGATGTTGGGCGCACATGTACTATGGGGGAAGCAAACAGATAAAACTCCAGTCTGACCTGAATTCAATTGTTCGTCCAATGAACCAAATAATTGTAGTATGTAAGTTAAGTCGGAAGGTCTTTAATTGACATCAGACGTATTACAATATGCAATCAACTAAGTCTATTTGTTCTAATAATGTCTTGAATGACAAATCTTTCTGTATAATTATAAGAGATACAATTGGGAAGTCACTCAAGTATAATTGATTTGAAATATGATAACATTTTATCAAAAATCAATACTGAATGTCATCAATTATAATATCCAAATTTTGTGTGAATTGGTTTATGAATTGAGTTTATTCATGGAATGGTGCTACAAAAAGTGATACAAAATGAGGAAATGACAAGATTCTTCAGAGTATTTCAAGAGATATGTGACATCAAGTCAGTTTTGATGTGCTGTGATATAACAGTCAGTGAATACAGAAGACTGATTCATTTTTCAGAGGTTATTTCAGGAATAAAGTCCAAATTTCAAGAAGAATACAATCACACAGCTACATGCAAAAGTTGGAGACTTATAATTCTAAAATAAGCACCAAAATATTCCAGTATTTTAGTTTATAATAAACACATAGTTCATTTTTTTCATTGAAAAATGACTAGAATGTGAATTTTCATGAATAAGGAAGATATGGTAACTTGAATACTATACTCATATTCTCGAAAGCTGAAGTTTACGAGCGACCGTCTTTCCTATCTCATCACATCAGCTCACTGGTGTTTCCCGCCTTCATCTCTCATGAATCTAAGTACACATTGGAGACTATTTAACCTGGACTTCGTGATGAGATAAAAGTACGATAGACTATTATAACTGTAACACATGCAGCTGAATGCATGAGTTGATAACATTCTCTCTCTCTCTCTTTCACTCTCTCTCTCTCTCTCTCTCTCTCTCTCTCTCTCTTTCACTCACTCTCTCTCTCTCTCTCTCTCTCTCTCTCTCTCTCTCTCTCTCTCTCTCTGACACTAACTCAGCTAGATAATGCCCTCTTCTTTGTTCTATCTTGTTTCAGTCCTTGCAGCTTCACATGAGAGAGATGTTGAAGAATAGGAACTCGGGAAAATATAAAATTCACAGTTTTCATCATGGAATTATGGAAAATGTCTGGTTAAAAAACATATTAAATAAATGTAAACTGTTCCTTATATATTATACATATCAAAAGATATCAATTTATTGTCAATATAAAATATATACACAATTTTTGTTCAGATATTATTTACAAAATCAAAAATACAACAATTGCATATTTGTGATATGATTACTATTATAGTTAGGGTCGGTCGTAACATTTCTGGATTAACCAAAGTTCAGAATAAAGTTGCCAATCAGCTTGGATACGAATGTGATTCTTCTCATTGATCCTAGGATTATTGCTAACCATCGAATCAATATTTTGATAGAACTGATTTTAAATACGACATGTTTATTCTACAAGTTGAAAAATATATGATCGTCTTCTAATGTCGACCTCTATTCATTGTAGAGCTTCAACCTTATATATATTTTTCCATTTCTAGATTTTCTTTGAGATACACATTTTCGCATGAGTATTATGAATGTCAGGTTATATTTATGACCATTTTCTCAACTGACTGTATACTTTGTTTTGTGTGATCGATATGAGGGAGGTCATATCAACAGGTTGAGATACTGATGAAACTTCATTCTATATCAGAGTGTTTTAGAATAATCAATATGATCCGTAACCAATTCCACCATATCCACCTCCATATCCCAGTCCACTGCTATAACCCAGTCTACTCCCGTATCCATTTCCATACGATCCGTATCCCAATCCAGTACTGTATCCCCCGTGGCCCAACCTACTTCCATAACCTAATCCACTCCCGTATCCCAATCCACTGCTGTATCCTCCATAACCTAAACCACTTCCATAACCGAGACCACTGCTGTAACCCAATCCATTTCCATATGATCCATATCCAAGACCGTTTCCATATGATCCATATCCGAGGCCACCATAGGAGCTGCTGTATCCTAGTCCACTGTAGGAATTACTGTATCCGAGGCTGTTTCCATATCCTCCAAGACCTCCGTAACCGCCGCTACCATATCCTCCGTTGAGGCCGTAATACCCGTAATCTCCGCCGTAGCCTCCGCCGTAACCTCCGCCGTAACCTCCGCCGTAACTTCCGCCGTAGCCGCTGTACACTGTTGACATAATGTGAATTTTAGATCGTGATATCATGAATAAAGTAGACATATTGTTGTACAAAGTGAGAAACAGTCTGTATTTGAATATCTAGCACTCTTGAAGACAGAGTGAACATGAGTTGGACATGTTTTGGATACTATTTACCATGAATGAACCTTGTACAACGTTTGTTAAAAGCAATCATTTAATCCTGAAATATGGAAGATTCTTAATTATGAACATGAGAAAGTACAATATATGATATTATTGTATTGTGGGATGGTAAGACCCTTGAAGTGTCGCTTCCAAACGATCTCACCTTCCTTCATTATCCTCAATTGAGGAACAATCACTCTGTACCAAGTTTTGATGTTAATCAATAAAAATATATATGATATCAATTGAATTCATGAATTGTGATGATATTTTGTGAAATGTTCGACCAAGATTCAAGATTGTTCTGTTCATTATTGCCACTTGATTAAAGGATACATATCTTGAACTTATTCAGTCTAAATTGCGATCGTAAGGACGAAAGAAGATTAGATTTCCAAAACACATCTATTGAACTGTACGCTACCCTTGAACTAGTCACAGTTCATTGGATGATGTACCTTATTAGAAGAGCTAAGCGAAGTTTCCATTTCACATACCAAAAGAAGGGCTACGTTTTTATGTTGTTTTTTTTTTGTAATTTTGTACGCGGCATACAGGTCAGGAAAAAATACCTATCGACTTGAAACTTTTCCTACATATTTTTTCACACCAGAATAGGCTGGGATTGTTATTCTAAAAAATCGGTCAGAAGGTTTTTCCTTAAAAAAATCGTAGGGTTTGAAAAATCCTCATAAGAATAACCCGGAGGAAAAATACTTGAAAAACAAGAATTCTTCAAAAGCTCTCAAATTTTAACCGAATATGAAAAATACTATTATACACCTCGGCAGAGATTTTTGCAACAATCGGATCTGGAATAACGAAGAAAACGCAATAAAAGTATACATTTTATTGAATAATTGGAGCAATTGGTTTTTCAAAGTGTATATGCGACAGGTTGCAGCACTAAAAAGTAAAAATATCAACAAGTTGCACGTAAGGTTTTTAAACGTTCGAAGTAATCCAAGGTCCGTAAATGTGGATTGATCTGACGAAATATTTTTCATTCCAGATTCCCATACTTCTAAGCTCATTTCACAACGCGCATCCCGCGTTTTCCTAGTAAGTCATCATTTCATTCAGGGTGGTTAGAACAACTTTGGTTCCAAACGATCCTACCTTGTCACCCTCAGCCCTAATTGAGGAACCTTGACTTGGGTCAAGTGGCAATTGTTAATAACTATTGTCTGATACGCAGTAATCAAACGTACTGGATCACAACTGTCGATACTTTCTAGAACATTAATTCCCGGACTCGGTTTCCGTCATTTCTGAATCGTTATCAACCCTCTCTCTCTCTAGTCTATTCGTCTTCCACATGTTCTCTTCCCACTATTTATTTCAATGTAGAACTCTATGTTGGCTGAATATAAAGCAACGTATATACTTATTATTAGACTCACATTAATATTTGAAAATTGAGAAAGGATTAGTCCTAAAGTATCATTGTGATATTATTAAAGTGAATATAATAGTAACATTCATGAATATGTAACTAGGAATAATGTGAATATAACAAGAGTAATATATGAGTCAGAGGAAAACTCCATTCATATTATAGAAATGAGAGTTTTTAATAGGATTCTTGCAAAAAATAGAGTTGCAAGAACAATTGCTGAGTTTAAAGAAGAGCTAAAATGATGAGAAATGGGCAACTTTTTCCCTACAAAGAAGAACAAAAAATGAATTACTTGGATATTCCATGAAAAAACATGAATAATAAATATAAATGGATGGTTATGTGTAATTTTGTAATGAATGTATTGTGATGTGGTAAAATTATAGCTTAATGCTCAATGAGGAATTATATCACTGGTACTACGGCTAATAAAACTATATATATATATATATATATATATATATATATATATATATATATATATATATATATATATATATATATATATATGTATATATCTGTTCACACCTACCTACCTTCTTCTACTTCTCTCGATTACCACTATCGTCTAGTAACCACCGCTCACTCAATTCTCTCCCATTTTCCCCCTTGTTTATGCAATATTCACCCTCACTTCTCCCTCTTCATCCTCCTCATGTATCCATCTCACTCCCCCACATGATCATATAGGTAAGATATGAGTCTTGTACATACAATTTCATCTCTATTATTTGGGAACTACTCGTACGGTCTCAATTTCCATACTTTTTGAACAATCCATCTACCTCCTCTCATTTTTGTCCCTTGTTCATTTAATACTGATCCCCTCTCAATTTTTATATCATTTATGATGTAAATATATTATATTATGATTAATTATATTATATTATATTATATTTATATTTTTTATTTATTTTTATATTTTTATATTTTTAATTTTTTTTTTCATTCTCATCATATGCATTTTACACCTCTACATGATATAATGAACAATTACATATACTTTCATTTCCATTATTTGGGAAATCCTCGTTTGGTCTCATTTTCCATACATTTTTTTTTTATCTCACCCATCTACCTCCTCCCATTTTTGTCCCTTGTTCATTCAGTATTTATCCCCACTTATCTCTTTTCATTCTCCTCATATCTATATCACACCTCCACATGATGATATAGTTAAATAATGAGTCTTGCACATATAATTTAATTTCCATTATTCGTTGAATCCTCTTCCGGTCTCTTTTTCCGTACATTCTGAACAACCCATCTCACTCTGCCACTCTTCTACTGCGTTGTTGTTAAAAAATCAAGCGGTTTTAATACCCCGCACGCTCGTGAATAATAAACTGTGGGTTCAGGCTCGGAGGTATCAGTTTGGCAAGAGTGTCACGATGAGTAAACCAATCTAAAAGTGTCTCTCAGCGAATCGCTGAAGAGGAATTAAAGTGCGTATAAAGTGCGTATAAAGTGTGTGACGTTCTTACATCCACTGCCCGACGCCGCAGGCTGGAGATCGTGTGCTTTACGAGGCGGAGCGATGTTCACCTGTTTAACGACGTTAGGCCCGACTTGGGCTAGTACCGACGACGTCGCCAGTATGACGAACAACGCAGACAACTGGGGAGGAAATAGATGGATTATTATTAGTTGTATGCTTACACAAATCTTACAAGTGGCAAACGATAATGTCCTATATATAGTATTATTAGAAACACTGGCTAACTTACAGGCATACCTACTTTAATGTATTCCGATACTTTTTTTTTCTTTCATTCAACATTTATCATTATTACAAAACACTTGTTACTATCAGAATCACAAATAGTATTTAAAACTAAACATGGAAGATTCTTCAATCACATTGACACTCGAATGGAAAAAAAACGAGTGGAAATAATGAAAAATAATAAGTTGTAATAATGAGAATAAAATAAGTTGGTTATTTGATCTTTTGAAAAATAATGATACCCACATCAGCCAAAGCTTGTGTGTGGAAAGGAGAAAAATAAGTATAAATCAAACAACAATGACCTCGAATGGTTGGGTTTTGATAGAAATTGTGATATGAGAATGCAAATATTGAGAACCAAAATAGTGAAACGAAACAAAAATATTGAGTACTTATTTCAAATTAGTGACAAAACAAAGGAAATTATGATATACAAATAAACATGGTGGGATGATTAGGTCACCCAGATGTGCTGATTTTTTTTTTGTTCAATCATTATTCCACATAGTTTCAAGAGAGTAAATAAGAAATCTGGATGAAAATCGAACGGATGGAACTCGCACAATTAATTATTCAGTCCGATCTTTACAAGTTCATTGCCTAATTATGAAGTTACAACTGCAACTTGAAGTGTGATTCACTCACAACTCATGTCTTTCCTACGTTTGTCAACTTTCCTCCTAAACCGATATAGCAAATAAGTTGAAATTTTCACAGCATTTTTATGCACTTGTTCCTCACATTTGAATATAGAACAGAAATAAAATTTCAATTTTTTGAGAGAATCTAATAATTCTACAACTTTCTAAAATGTAGCAAAATATCTGGTATTGATAAAAAATCTGTGAAAAAAAATTGAACCAAAATTAAAAGGAATGTTCCATTCAAAATGTGTGTGAATAATATAGTATTGTATGTAAAAAATGTCATGTCAATTTAAGGAGCCATTCTCTTGTAAAGTGGTCGAGAAGTTTCGTAATTCAACGAATTGTTGATATGAGCACATATCCGAGTGGCCTTATAGTCTCTATCACCAGCTATGGTGTATGAGAAAAGAAAAGCAACTATGCTATCATATCATTTTATAACTATAATTATCTACATGGGAAAGAATACTCCTATTTATTCATTGTGACAGAAAACTTATATAAAACTGATGTTTCCCAATCAAGTTGAGGGATGACCAGGTGGAATAGTTCGAAAGCTCGGCACAATAACGTCAACCTGACCACTTCGTAGAAGACGATGAATTGTGATGGAACGCATCCAACAAATTTTTCAGTGATCAGGCCTATGTATTTTTAAGTGACTGTCTATATGATCTACATTTTATTTATTGTTGTTTTCTCAATGATATACTTGTGAATCCTTCATTGGACGAAAATAAAATGAAATGAAATGAAATGAAAAGTTGGATATACGTCCGAGAAAATGTAATTCTGAGCTCATTTCACAACGCAAATCCCGTGTTTTCCTAGTATTCATATTGCTGCAACCTGTCGCATATACCCTTTGCAGAACCAATTGATCCAAATATGCAATGCACTTTTATCGCTTTTTTTCTTTGTTATTTCTCTTTTGATTGTTTCTAAAACCTCTGGAAAGGTGTATAATGATATTCTTCATATTCGGTGAAAATTTGGAGGTTTTGAAGAAAACTTATTTTTCAAGTATTTTTCCTCCGGGTTATTCTTGAGGATTTTTCAAAATTTCCGATTTTTTCCGGGAAAACCTTTCAATCGATTTTTCGGAAAAACAATCCCAACCTATTCTGGTATGACAGATATATGTAGAAGTTTCAAGTCGATAGGTATTTTTTCCTGACCTGTATGCCGCGTACAAAATTACAAAAAAAAAATTAAATGAACGAAGCTCATTTTTTTCGGTATCTCAAATGGAATCTTTGCTACGCTCATCTGAGAACTTATATGAAACTGATGTTTCCCAATCAAGTTGAGGGATGACCAGGTGGAATGGTTCGGAGACGCGACACGATAGCGTCAAACCGACCACTTCGCAGTAGACGATGAATTGTGATGAAATGCATCCAACAAAACGTGAAAATTTAGATATAAGTCCGGGGAAATTTACAAGTGAATAATGTGAAAGTGCTCTAAAATGAAAATCTTCCCATTTTTTCAGTATCTTGTCAATAATTTCTCACAACTTGATGTGATTTCCCTCGATGAGTGCTCAACTACCCAACTAGCAACCAGATTGGACGGAAAAACGAAAAGTTATCAATGAGGAAATGACGTCTACAAAATTAAGAGAAATTAATTCACATTAATTTACAAAATTAATTCAAGAGACTTAGTTCGAAGTGGAAGATATCAACATTCGTGTGTTTATACTGAAAGACTTTTATCTACGGCGAAAAACTATGGTCATAGACAGTGCAGTCCTGGTGTTGAAGATCATTAGTTTTAAATAATCAAAATGGGGTGGTAAGATCGCCCTTGTGGTGCCCCGTCCAAACGATCCTATCTTTTATCCATGGCCTTAATTGAGGAACAATGATTTTGTATCAAGTTTCGATGTTATTAAAAAAAAAAAAAAAAAAATCCATACTTGATACTAGACTAAAACCCACGAATTTGAATCATTCTCCAAAGCGGTGCCTCAACTGAATTAGCCACGGAAGGCTACAAATCTCATGTAATTATGAACATACATGCTCTCCTGTTTTCACTACTATCCTCCTCCTTTTGAATATACAAGAATGCAAATCATTTGATTCGTTTCATGTCAAAAATCCCAATTAGAGAAAACTAGTTCATTGAATGTCATTCAACCATCAAGTTTTTTCTAATAGACTCACTCATTAAAATAGGTTGTGAGTTCGACTCCCGGCTTCGATAAAAGAAATGCTTAGTACGTGATTGCGATGCGACTGCATTTGAAATGTAATAACAGGCGAGCAATCATTTATTAATCGTCAATACGTCATAAATCTCCGGTTTCTGCTGAAAGGTCAACATGCCATGTGACGGATGGTAATGATGGATGTGACTGACTAAGTCAGCTCGAATCAATATATGACTTGGTATCTCCAGTTTTTAATGAGGAATACATGTCAAAAAATGGTGAAAATATAATAACATGGTTGTCAAAATTATAAATTGTAAACTCTCATTTTAGTAGAGATTTTCAAAAAGTTCAACATCAATCATAAACTTTTTTTTGTATACCTTAATTAAAAGTTTATATTTGGTTGTGATTTTGATTATTCGATATTTTCTGGCTATGGAAGTTATTTTTGCAGTATTAGCAAAGACCTTATTCAAAGACCTTGGATACTAAGGTCTTTGGTATTAGTAATCGTTAATTGTATCTGTCCTCATTATAATTTCGTCAACTTTGAATTACTCAGTATTCGTTTAACGCTTACATGTCCTGATATATTCTGATAATAAGTGTCACTGATGTAATCTGCAGTGATTAAATGTTCTTGGTTCAACTTTTCAATTTGGACTCTTTAAGATTGATATTATTGTTAGATGAATTGGCGAAAGATATGTCGCATGCTGTGTTCACTCGATTAGGTATGTGATCAGAGGTGATACATAGTTATATACATTTCAGTTGACTTATGTTTTGTTTCTCGTTCTATTCTATTCTATATTTTATTCCATCAAATCGTCATTTTCATACTCTCAAATGATTGGCTTCAACCATGTGTTCACCAATCTTTTGAATGTGAGACAGAATATTCATTGGAGGTAGATATGTAAATATATATATATGCTTGTGTGTGTTTGTTTATAAACATATGTTTTTATCATTCACTGATGATGATTAATATCTATGTTAACATATTGTTGACAGGATTAACATATGTATGAATATTCAAACGATATTTAACATATTTAACGAAAAGTGAATCTCACGATAAATCTCTCTCGATGTGATTGTGAATGGAAAACTATCATCAATTTTATCGAATATATTACTTTATTATTGATTATTCCCTTCAAAGTGATCAGATCGCCCTTGTGATGCCCGATCCGAACGATCCTATCTTCGCATCCCTACCCTCAAGTGAGAAACAATTACTTTGTGTCAAGTTTGGATTATTCGAAAAACAATACATGTCATTAATAATAACACTTCAAGATTCCACATACTGTTCATATCAATTATTCCGTCTTTGAAAACTGATAACTAAATATAATTTCTCACAAAACTTATAGCTTGCTTCTCGATTATAATCATTCAAAGTACCATCTACTCCTGGATATTAATAGTAATGTTTGGAATTATAGTTTTCAGAACTTCAGACACTCAAGATCTGACTTGAAACTTCACTTGAACAAGTTCTTAACTAGAACAATATCTTTATCGTCGACACTCAAATGCACTTTGTGCGAGATAGCTGGCTCGGAGCTACGTAATTCCACGCCGCCTTAACACAACTCGTCAATCCGCATTACGCCAACTGATGCTCTGATACGAGTATCACAGCCGACATAACCAACCAACATTCAAGTCTCGTCCATTCAAATATAATGGATTCACGTTAATTTGGATAGATATTGTGTTGGTAGTAACTAGGAAAACGCCATATATGCGTTGTGAGACGAGTGAATAGTAATAGTATGTCGACTTTTATGACCAAACTTTTGCCCACATTCGCCAATTGGGTGACATTTAATTCAGAAATGGGTAAAAACTGCTTCGAGTGGTACCAATTTAGCACATTCTATGGTTTTTCTTCAAAATGACTGACCCGATCGAGCTGAAACTTTTCAGAAATGTGTATCAAAATGTAAACCACCTTCACACAAAATTTCATTTTTTTTTTAAATAAAATATTTCTTTTTTTTCCGCCGTGTTATTCTAACGGGTATTTTTGAAATTTCTAAACTTCTTAAAAAAAAAGTTAACATCCGATGATACCACAAAACTATACAGATCTAAGTTAGATGAGGAACCATAACGAAAAAAAGTTTGAAGTTGATAGCTATATCCATTTGTCCTGTGGAGAACCGACAAAAAACATTAAAAAAACAAACAAAAAAAACATAATAACGAACGCCAATTTTTTTCAGTATGGGGAATTGAATCCTTGCTAAAGATCATCTAATGAACGCCGTATACATCCACCAGATTCAGTTTTGAAATATTTGAAGCAATTGTCTGTATTCACGATTTTTAATAATGCATCAAACAAACAAAAAAAAATGAGCATTCAATCAGAAATATTTTTTGAGTAATTTCAACCCTCCAAAATCTATTGATTTAATTGGAAAACAATAGATTTTAATCGAGATTACTATAAGTTCAACAACCCTACCAACAGCTAGGGTTTTTGTATCGTTTTTGTTTATTTGGGTGGCTCATAATACCAGAGATCATCTAATATATCATAATATTTTTCAATTGAGAGATAGAAAACTATGAAACTATGAAATGACCACGCTGTCGGTGTCACCCAGAAACAAAAAAGGGTTTTAGTCGGTGACAATCTGACACTACTCGCAATTCAACCCTTGGAAGATTCATGCAAGATTTTCCCTTGTCACAAAAAAAAAAATAGAATGAAAAAATAAAAAAATGAGAACTAATATCAAAAGCTATTTTGTGACTATTTCACATAATAGAAACGAAAAATATCTGAATAGCGATATAGAGCTATTCCAAAACCACTCATGATACTTTAATTGTTTCATTAAAAGTCACAAAAACTATATCTTCAATAACTTCACAAATCCAGCTAAATATCAACAATATAATCATATCAAACTTTTGTCAATTGATTCAAACGACCAACACAAATCCACACACAGAATTTCACACGGCACCATTCCTGAATTTTTATGCACTTTTCTCGATAATCACAAAATCCCAAAGAAGATATTACTAAGAAATATTGTAAACTCAGTTTTGATAGATTCGGTAGGTCTTTTACAGCACCATTCATGTTCTTTCAAATAATTTCAATCTTTTTGATAATATTAACAATACCTTCTTTTTCTATTACCTCCTTCCATTTTCATATTTTTTTCATACTTTTGTTATCAACCCTCAATTAAATTAGTTTTATAATATTTCAGGATTTTTCTGTGATCAATTTTGTATCACTTTTATAAATAACCATTGTACTATGTATTGACTATATTACGCTGTACCATCTTGGTATCCCGCTGTGCGGACAGCCGTCAATTAAATTGTCATTCTCTATCAATATCGATAATCACAATTCAGCATGAAATCCCAATCTAACCACTCGACCAATAACAATCGTCTAACCGCAAACTCACCCTCATAGCTGTGCAAATCATGTTACTTGTTTTTCTCTTAGCACTGTCCCTCGACAATCCTGCAACTAACTGTGTCTACACCACACGTCGCCTCTGTTTATATACAAACCATTACAACAATGGTTTATCACATACGTTATCTTGACCGTCTTTACGTTCAAGTACAACGCACGCAAATCAAATTACGCTAAAGGCTGCCTTGAAATACGCCATCGTTTTTAAATTAGTGTCAATTTTTTACAATAATAAGAAAACTTTCTATATGAATTACGATTGTTATATGGGATATCCGTTAACAAAGGGACATTTCATCAAATTTATACATTATAATAGTTTAATTATAAGGTATTTTAATTGTTTTTTTTCATGTAAGGATGTGGTTGGTTGATCTTGTAATAGTTTTGTCCGTGTGGTTTTGTTGAAGGTATATTAGTTTACCATATTAAAGACATTATAGTATGTGAGATAATATCAGTGGAGGGTTATTTACCTTCGCTCTTCGGATTGAGGAAGCCCGCGTCTAATCTCGCCGATTGGGAGATTTTGACGTGAACTTGGAATTTCGTTAAAGATGTTCAAGGTAGTAAATGGATGGATTAATACATAGATTATTTTATCAATATATTCTATTGTTGTGGACATTTTGATAAGATCAGTACATATTTTGAAAAATCGTTTATATTCGATCAATTGATTCTCATTTCTCTCCCCCCTCCCCCCTCTAGCCCTTCTTTATATTTAATATGTTCATTTATTTACATCGCTACATGGCTTATTATAGATCATGACACATTTCTCATTCCAGTACGCCATGGCTTCAGGTTTTTGTTTGTATTTTTGTCGAATTCGCTACATGTTCTTGATCTATTCTATCATACCATTCTTTGAATTATTCCACCCATTGATCTATCACTCTGTGTCATTTACGGCAGCCATTGTCCATCAATGGCAGAGTCTTGAATAAAGAAATAAAGATATATATATATATATATATATATATATATATATATATATATATATATATATATATATATATATATATATATATATATATATATATATATATATATAAATATATATATATATACTTATGAACTTCAGATGACATCAGATTCAATTTTTATTTTTATCAGAAGCTTTCATTTTCCACTTCCGTAGAAGGACAAAATGCATATCCCCCCCCCCCCCCCCACCCACCCCACGTCCATATTGCCGATACTGAATCTCAAATCACCTCTGAAATACGTATTTGAATATTTTATATTGTAATGAAGAGAGGGTAGACGTAAATCATCCTGGGAAATTGGTTTGAAGTAGAACAGGTGGATGGGCTAGAATATATAACATTATAATATAGGAATCTACATGAGATATCCTTCTCCAAGATCATATGGAGGCTTATTGAACTGAATGTAAATCGAATGCGATGTTCCTGAATTGTATGTTTGATTATGAGAGTGATATATGAGGGTGTATATGGATAGTGTTTTCTTATAGACCGAGACGCGTAGTCGAGTGGTAACACACTGAACCGTCGTTCGGGAGACCGGGGTTCGATTCCCGCCATGGTCGACCATCCTGATAGGGGTTTTTCGTGGTTTCCCTCTGTCGTTCAGGTCAATACTGGGATGGTTCCTTAACAACAGGTCACGACCAACTCCTTCCCATCATCCAAAACACCTAATGAAATAACCTTTCATCTCATCATCCCATCATCTCATTCATCATCCACCGACGCCAATAGATCGTAGTCATCAGTATAGTGCGTCGTTGAAACCCCATATATATATATATATATATATATATATATATATATATATATATATATATATATATATATATATATATATATATATATATATATATACACATATATATATACATACATATATATATATATATATATATATATATATATATATATATATATATATATATATATATATATATATATATATATATATATATATATATATCCAATATGTACTGTGATTTATTTGTAACCAGTAGAGAAGGAGGTTCCGAACGACCGTCCGACATTGGCTATACTATCGCATAACACTGGCACGCCGGTGGTTCACGCCTTATTCTTTCATGACGGATAACAGTATGTAGTAACTCTGGTAATATTTTATCAAAGAGCTTGGAAAAAACAAAGAACTAGTTGGTGACCAAGTATCTGAAATAGGATAATTAGATGAGCGATAGCGAAGACTTCATCCCACTCTTATTGGGCTTTGTCTGTGTGTGTGTTTCTTTTTGTGGGCAGTTCGTACGTCTCAGAGTTTCGTTTGGATCTCAAGATGGATATATATAACCAATATAAAGATATGTTGATATATTGTTCCAGCTCATCCATCAACGCGGAAACACATAACGCATTTGCCCAGTTATAACATGTTGATGAATAACAGAAAATTCGAAACATTTCTGTGAGTGGGTTTCCCAAGGGTTCGCAAGACTTGACTCCCTCTTTTCACAATATTTTCTTCCTGTGAAGATTGGATCAAGACAGCACTTGATGACGGAAAATTCATGAAAATACAGACGTATTATCCTTTGAAAGTAGAAATTTAAAATTGACATAATTTGCTCAAAATTTGAAACATAATTTGAAGCGGGTGTTTGAGCACATGTTGTCACGGGGCTTCTCACTACCTGTATGCAGTATATTACACTGTATAAAAATAACGATAAAAGAAATTATAATGATATTGATTCTAATCTGACTTAAGAGGCCGCAGGCGCTCGTATTTCACGCCGCAAACTCTCGCGGCCGTAAATTTTGAGAGATATCAGTATGATTGATTTTTCATTGTGTTAATAATTTAAAAAAAGGTTATTGCATTTACAGAATTTTGAAAAAAAAAATTAAAATTCTTCAAATGGAAGATGAAAAAATTTCTACTTTATGAAAATCTAGATACATATTTCTGAATACCGAAAAAAAATATAGACTGTGCTATATATCAAAAGTGTGAGTAAGGGAATTAACGGCGTTTACGTGAATATGAGTTCGGCGGGCTAGTCTATGGGTTGCGCCTAGCACACGATGCATGTTAAACTCGAGTCTGAGGCGAGCAAACAACGAGTCCGTGTAGAGCGCCTGCGTCCTCTTAACAGTGTCGACTGCACAGAATAACCATGCGTTTATGTTCTCTTTCATCTGAGCGATTAAACGCTCACGAGTGTCTCATACGTTTTATATATTGGTATATGGTCCATGGTCTATGGTCAATGGTCTAAGGTCAATGGTCCATGGCTTATGGTCAATGGCCCATGGTCTATCTGGTTTTATTGTCGATTTTCACATAAAATTCAAACCAATCCTGAAACTAACTACAAAGTTATAAATATGTAATATTAACATTGAATGGATGACAAGATTTGTGGAACATCGCTTCATCAATAATTTTCTACTTCATAATCAAAATATCATAGGATATAATAATTGTGTTTTCATTTTTAATAATAAATTGAAAATGCAAATACAGAATCAGATATACACCTATATTATGTTGATTAGTTTTATACTAATTAACACTGTATATCTTTCAACTTTATTAATCAGGCTAATTGGCAGTTATGAATCATAATAACAATATGACTAGTTATGTTCTTGTATTCACAGAAAGAGAGCGCGAACCACCCGTGCGCTAGTGATGTGGAATAGGGGAGACGGGCGCTCGGAAACTTCACATCTCATGAATACAAGTACACGCTAATTAGTAAGTGTACAATAGGTCGTAATGTTGTTTCTTATTTTAAGTACATCTTCTTGCTTGTGTCGTGATAGTTCCATGTGAGACCGTATCAACCAATCAGAAGGTCGAGCTGGGAGGAGATTGAAGTGTTGTTATTATATATAAATATAATGCGTTTGTACTCATTAATTTAGTTCTCTTGTATCCTCGGAAGAACAAGGTCTTACATCAACAACATTATCGACGAAATTTCGAAAATTGTGGATGAAAACCAAACAAGCTTTGAATATACCGCTTTTGGATGTATTTTAATGTAGATCTCGCCCAAGAAATATCATTGACCGTCATAATATATGGTTATATTACACGAATATATATATATATATATATATATATATATATATATATATATATATATATATATATATATATATGAATATATAAATATATATATATATGTATGTATATATATATATATATATATATATATATATATATATATATATATATATATATATATATATATATACTGAATTGAAATGGAAATATATGACATAGCTGGATATGATATATGTGTATAGAAAATATACACGAATGCAACGGTGACATTCACGTTTGCTTTGTTGGTAAACAACAATTTCTCTCATTCGTGGTTATCAGTATTATATATGAGTATAATTGGTATCGTCAGTTATTAATATCAGATTATTAGATTAAAATATGTAAATATGTGATTGTAACTTGGAAGCAACATTAAACGCTGCTACCCTCGGTAGCTCGGTCAGCTGAGACACCGCTTGAGAAACTAGAAGTCAACGTAGGGCGTGGGTTCGAGTCCCGCATACGACATGCGTTTTTGTGAACGTCCTCTCGTGTACTACCACATCCAGTTTGATAATCACCTGCTTCTTCGTACCCCGTATAACCTATCTGTTGGTGGGGTCATGAAGTAAACAATGATCATCATCAACGTCAATCCACGGTTCAGTTGATGATTTCTATTGTGTTTTCCCTCATTAGGAACAAAACTTGTTGGATGAGTTGGAGCGAATATTTGGTTTTACTGTACTGGTACTCAGAAAGTACATCGTTCGCGTTCCACAGGTCAATCTGATATACAAATAGTGTTGAACTTGGCATGCAGACATGTCATTCTCTAAATTGATATTGTGTATAGGTTTGGTGACAAATGGTTGGACAACTTTCAAGAAGAGAAACTACGAAATTTTAGACATCCTTCTGAGAAATAACCAATAATGTAAATTTTTTAGAAAACTTGGGATGATTTGATTTTTTTCGGAATCAAATACATGAAAACGATGATTACGATGATAACGAATTTATGCTCAGATTAAGGATTGGTTTGAATTATAAACACCATCAAATCATGCATCATTGGGATTGTGTAATTTGATGGCACATTTGTGATAAATTCACCATAATTTCATCCACCTTCTCACAAAACTTTATCCATATTTCTTCTGATTCTTACCACTTCTTATACTTTTTTTTTCACATTTCCTTCTCACTAAACATAACGTCCAATCGAATGGTCTGTTATCCCCGGGGATTTTTCTGAGAATCAATCAGGATCTCTCACAACCTCATCATTATGATTAAGAAGAGGCATTCACTTTTCGCCCTCCACTAGTCTTCAATTATATCAGCTGTTCTGAATAAAATATCGATAATTGGAATATTTATTTCCTAGACCCGAATCAATTTGAATGATCAACAGATGATATTGATTGTAGCTGACGTAACAAATGCAATGAATGACAGTTTCAGAACCAACATGTTCACAATTTGATTTAGTCATTATCAGATAAGATTTGTTTTTCTCTCCGATGAAATCCAAAATGAGAATGATATAAGTACTTCACACATATATATATATATATATATATATATATATATATATATATATATATATATATATATATATCAATATTTATATATATATATATATATATATATATATATATATATATATATATATATATATATATATATATATATATATATATATATATGATTTCAATAGCTTCCTGGTTGACCACCAGTGGGTTATTTCAATTGTATGATTTTTAAAACTGTTTAAAAGTTTTTGAAATTTTTAATTTTTAAACAGTTTTAAAAAATCATACATATATATATATATATATATATATATATATATATATATATATATATATATATTCATATATATATATATATATATATATATATATATATATATATATATATATATATATATATTTATGGAGAGAGAGAGAGAGAGAGAGAGAGAGAGAGAGAGAGAGAGAGAGAGAGCGAGAGAGAGAGAGAGAGAGAGTGTGAGAGTATGAAGTGTGAAGTATAGAATATCATATTTCAAATTTCAAATCACAATGAAGTACATGAATGAGTGAAGGGATATGGGAAATATTCAGAGCAACAGGAAGACAAACATATATGAAGTATAAGATACAAATCTTGGCATCCACAACGTGATATTTTAATAACAATGAAATACAAAAGTAAGAAACAAACCACATTCGAGAAAACATCAATATCGATTATATATATAAATATGACGACCATTTCATAGTCAACTTTGTGACTTCGATATTTTCATGAACGAAATATAAGGAAACGATTTCTAATTTATTAAATATGCAAGCAGAAATGTGCAACGAAAGCTTAAATACAATTTTTCTGATACAATTATCGTAGAGCTCTTATGATCCTACAGCCCAATATCATTCACAAATAAGTAAGTCTCACTTTACTAAATGCAGTTATGATCGACAGTGATAAATATTAAATTAATCTGACATCAAAATTATTTGGATATTTGGATTTTCAGTACACTATATATATATATATATATATATATATATATATATATATATATATATATATATATATATATATATATATATACATATATGTGTATATATATATATATATATATATATATATATATATATATATATATATATATATATATATATATATATATATATATATATATAGATAGATAGATAGATACATATATGTGTATATATATATATATATATATATATATATATATATATATATATATATATATATATATATTCACGAGCGATGAAAACGCGAACCTTCTGTGCGCACGTGGTGTGAGATAGGAAAGACGGTCGATCGGAACCCTCTTCGGTAGATACAAATATCAGTTACGTTCATATAATAACACAATATTTTGATTTCTTTCGAAAATCTCCATGAAACATCATCCACTGATAGGCCTCTTTCGAGTAGCATTACATATTGTTGTGATTAGTTCATAACCACGCCTCACCATACCGCAGTCCAATCACAGCTCCGGTAATAACTTCTTTGCTCATAACTTTTCTTGTTGTTATGGTAACCTGACAAACACGCAATAGCAAATATGTGTAATGACTTATTCACATCCATTTCTCACAACCATGAATATTGGTACCGAAAATCCAACTAGTTGAATAATTTTGAATAAATCGTAGTCCTTTCATATCTAATGTTGACAAATTTAATTCGTTCCAAATGTTAATATTACGCTTTAGTCAGAGGAACAGTTCGGTCCGTCTTACTCTGTATCGCAACAGGTGATCTACTGTACCGGCTCTGATACGGGGTCATGTAGTTCGTGCTGGAACCTCCTGACCTATAACCTCCATAATCTCCTGATCTACCATTGTAACCTCCGAAACCACTCCCACCACTGTACCCACCTAGCCCACTTCCACCACTGTACCCTCCTAGCCCACTGTATCCTCCCAGCCCACTGTTTCCACTGAAGCTTCCTAATACCCCACTGGGAACGCCATTGTACCCACCGATGCCATTATAGCCTAAACCTGCAAATTCCGTGCTTCCTCCGAACCCACTGTACCCTCCGTCCAATCCGTTGTAACCTCCTAGATTATTGCTGCCGCTGTATACGCCCAGACCTGGGTATCCGCTTCCACTGCCATATCCGGAACTACCACCAAATCCTGAATTACCTCCATATCCGGAACTACCTCCATATCCTGAGTTTATTCCATATCCTGAACTACCTCCATATCCTGAATTACCTCCATAACCTGAACCACCCCCATAACCTGAGTTACCGCTATATCCTGAATTTCCCCCATGACCTCCTGAATTACCTAGATACCCCCAATTACCTCCCAATCCACCGTAACCCCCGTTTCCTGAAGCACTGCCTCCACCGTAACCAGAAGATCCATAGGAGTTTCCGTAACCGCTGCCTCCAAATGAACTGCTACTGTATGGACGTTGACTATTACTTCCATAACTATTTCCGTATCCATTTCCGTAACCATTCCCACCTAGCCCACGCGTTCCATAACCACCTGACCCGTAACTTCCTGATCCGTAGCTTCCTGATCCGTAACCTCCCGATCCGTAACCCCCTGATCCGTAGCTTCCTGATCCGTAACCTCCTGATCCGTAACCTCCTGATCCGTAGCTGCCCGATCCATACAGGCCTGATGATCCAGAACTGTACGATTTTCCGTAACCTCTGTCGCCGTAACTACTGCTGTCATACGACTTGCCGTAACTTCCACCGCTACCGTAAGTACCAATGCCGCTGTTGCCGTAAGCACTACCACTGCCGTAATCCCGACTGCTCGGTCCGTAAGTCCTGGGTACTCCCGGCATTCCCGGAGCACCGTAGCCCCAGTAGCTCTTGGCGTTATTCCCGGAGGAGCCCCCATAGCTTGAAGATCCGTACGTCGAATAGCCTGCAATCAAACACAGACACATTTTATTTATGTATTTATTTTATTAAGAATCTCTACAAGTTGTACTCTGTACAGGTGATATATCTTTTCTCCCCAATTTTCAAAGTTCTCTTAATAATGTTTATTTTTCCATCTCATTCCACTCCACTCGTGTCCTCTTCAAAAATGAAAACTTTCCAACATCTTTCTTCGCCATTTTCACTAAAACATTCCACCTCTGAAATCATACTTCCTCTCATCCAATCTGATCTTCTCTCTTCAATCACAACTTTTTCATAATTTTTGCTCTCAAATTTTCCAGTCGCCATGATTGCTTGATAGACATGCTTACTTCTTACAGGCATGACGTCACACATTGTTGTGATAATTGTGAACAACTATGTATTTCAAGTTATTTTCTACTAGTTATTTAATTTCATAATATAAATAGTTTATTTGTCCTCAACGTTTATAGTTTCTGACACATCAAGGAATGCAATGAAAGGAAGTCCATGTATCTTAAAATTCTTGCACGCATAACAGTTTATCTACAATCTATTCAAATGTGTATTTGAATATTTAATTAACCTTCTTACCGGAATCGTACATACAAAATCCTAGAATACAATCCATACAATCATCTCATTATATTGTATGTAAATTTAATACAAAATATGTATTTCCTCATATTTATTTGAATATATATATATATATATATATATATATATATATATATATATATATATATATATATATAAAATATTCATACATTATGACTCCTTTACCCTAAAAACCGCACACTTCCTTTCATCATCATTAAACTCATTACGTGCGTATTTTCCACGGCAATTTGTTCGGCTTGCGCTAGGCCTTCGTTTCAGTGACCTTCCCAGCCGAGTGCACGTGAAACAATGAGTGACATAGTGTATTCTGACGACAATATGTTTTATTAATATTATAATAACTACCAGTTCAATTAAACGAAGGTCTTGTGTTATGACAAGTGGAAAGATCTGGAATCGCTTCGCATGTGTGTCTGTGTGTATGTGTGTGGAGGAAGGTTGATGGATATTACACTTCTTGACCAAGGTTCGTTTTGTTAAACTTGTGTCAATAGTAACAATGAATGAATTGTTGTAATTGGTTGCTATGGGCAACGTTATTGTTGTTTGAATGTATTGGGTTTTTCACGAGTAGAGTTTGTATGGTTGAGTTAAGGTGATAATCGATAGGAAATGTTGAATGAACGCTTTGCAGAGGCTGAATATCATACGACCTTGAATAATTTGAGGCATTTAAAGAATCAGGATGTGAATAAGTAGATGAATATCCTGAATTTATAAATAATATAAATAAAATAATCGTATATATCAAACCGTATTATGTTCGTGCAGTGAAATATAGCATACGGGTAGAAGTTGCATTCATCATAATTAGTATAATGATGTTTCTGTCAATCGTGCAGACTTGGTTATTCATCAATATCTATTCTCTAAGTATGCAGGAATGATTTGATTCAAGTAATCTAGATGGATGATCCAGATTGTATTGAACTTCCACTTTTCAGTCTGATTCAAATTGTCTGACTGGAATACCAGAGGGTAGTAAATTAACAATACAAGACATGAATATTTATTCAATTCGTTTATATAAGACATTGGATGGAAATATCATGAAGAACTGAATCAGATAAACTATATCCAAACCTTGCGAATAATGTTATGGTAATTCAATTATAAACTGACAAGGATAAGAACTGAAAGAAACCGAATCTCTAGCGTTCTAGAATTTGTTGAAACTCACCCACTGTCACAATATAATTTGGTTATCCGTGGAAAAGATATAAAAATGACCAAACTCTTTTTGACGTTCATTATTATAAATGATGTGTTACAGTCTATGCGTGAGCACAATACCCTTGGCGGGATTCAAACCCACGTCCCTGCCGTATATAACTCAAGCTTTAAGTCTCTGTCCCAGCTCTATGTCACAAAATGCTATAAATAACAATAAAAGAAATGTAATTAGGCCTGTTTTTAATGGGAAAAATATATATGTTATGAAAAACTTGCTCTGTTTTGTAGTCGTCCAGTGGCTAGAGACCCGTCCGAACAATCGGGCAAGAGAGAGAGAAATATAAAAAACACACAATCGCTGTTAATTGTAGTTTTATGTTGTGATGTGGAAGAAACGAGAAAGATAATTCTCTTGAGGGAAGAATGTCAGATTAGGAGGTCTTTTTCTCCATCTCACTGACATTTATGATACTTTTTCATTTTTTAGAGAAGAGTAAAAAAAATATCATTGTATAAATAACTAGTTTTTTTTGTTGGTTTTTATTTTATGAAACATCAATTAAATTCATGAACATTTAGAACAATAACCACAAATAGTGTCACAATTTGGTGTCCTTAGATTCAGTTCATCATATTCTAATTTTCATCTCTATTCTATCTTTCATCCTTAGCCCTAATTGGGGAACAATGATTTTGTATCAAGTTTCGATGTTATTAAAAAATTTAAAAAAATCCAACTAATTGCATTAGTGGTTTCATCAACTAATAATTAGATATTGACTTGTTAATCATTGATTGAGGTATGAGAATAACCTAATTCAATTTAACAATTATTGATGAATCCGTGCTCAACATCAGTTCACATTTTTTTCAGTTCATTTCACTTTGCAAATATCAGCTTTTTGATGATATATTTTGAACGGTATGAGATATCAACATTCTGATGGGTAAAAAAAAATATTTTTGAAAATGATTTCTTAAGATCTTCCAAAATTATTTTCGAAGTTTGAATTTTCATTCCACATTTTCACATGTATAAAGGGGAAAAAACTCAGCCATTATATATATATATATTGTTATTATTATATAAACAACCTTCATTGGTCCCTGGCTTATAAAAACATACAGGATAACAGTCAGTATAAAATACAATTTTGATATAAATATATATAGAAATGAAATATAGTTAAATAATAGAAAAGAGTGAAAAATTGAAAATTGTAATAAGTAATAATAACATTATGCATACAAAATTGAACTGATAATGAAAATTGAGAATATAACTGGAGAAAATTAATGAAAGTAAAAATATTTGAGGTTCTTGGAGGAAATAAAAAAATTGAAAAAAAAGAAAATTAATTATTACAAAAAGAATTAAACATTGTGAAGATGATTTCTTAGAATATTAATTGAACCTCTCGAAGCTAAAATTACAATATCAAAAACAAGTTCTTTCTTCAGCTTGAACCTTGATCTAAATTCATCGAAAAAATTCGGTGTTATTGTTATTATTGTCATTGAATATATATTGTTATGAACATGGTTTCACCTTGTCTATCAGCATATGTTTGTCATCCAAAATCTATCCACTCTTATTTTCATCTGAGTTTATGTAAAATGCAGAAAGTGAAATCAAAGGAAAAGTTCATTTCAATTCATCATCATCAATATCGGAGGAATTAAATTTATTCAAGCCTGTAATTACGGAATTCTTTTCACTGTTTACTCTATTCTGATAGTTTTTTAATGACTCTATTTGTCCTATTTTCAAATAACGAACCCACTTTTCACGCCCATTTTACTGGTTTTGCTCTCACTATTGATAAGTGTGCGTGCGACCAAATCACATGCGTGAAATACATATGTTCGAGAGAGAGAAATGCGTTTGTTATAATATAGGTCTACCTCAATTCATTGAACAATTTCCACGTATTCATAGCTTTTATAGCAGCTATCGAGTATATCACTAGTATTATTATAAAGTCATGATAGGTGACCACACATTCAAGTCATGGCCTAGTTGAACTAATTAACTGTACCGACTGGTATTTGATTTTATCGGCTAGTTTTTCAGATAATTTTGCAATTATTTAATTTAAATTTCTTTAAATATATCATCAAACTTGGAAATGGATAGATTCATAAGGACTGAATGTTCAAACAGTGTGTCTCTTGAAAAACACTTTTCCTCAGAATAAAAAGTAGAATCGAATTTTAAAAAGACAAATCATGTTTTATCGTATCTTCAAACTGAAGAAAATCATCTGCTTAGTAATGATTGCAGAATCTTCAATCACCTTCAAGAGAAATTTCAGAAACATTCAACAGTTTTTAAAGATGTAGTTGTGTTTCGGACTGAAATATAGTCCTGAAAAATCATCGGCTGTCAAAATACTACAACTGCAACGATGATATTTATCTTTGTTATGTTTGTATACGATTGTTTTTTTTTGTATTCAAGTTCTGTATAGAGATAGGATGTTTAGAATATCATGAAATGTCGTTCAATCGATCTTTTCGAAATATATTTCTTCATCTTCTATGAAAATTTCAATTCACAACACAATTAAGAGCCCATGGTCTTTGATTTGGAAACATATCAGGTTTTTGGCATTAATTTTGAAAGGTATGAGATGGCAAAAATCTAAAACAGCAGAAACACAAATACCCAGGATACATTCCTAATGATTTGAAAGAGAATCAATCACTTTTCATTCTGATATTTTCGGATTTGCAAAGATTGAAAAAAAATCTCAGCTGTATATCATGTGAAAATCATGCCATATATCTCGAATAGCTTCTAATTATAGCTTCTTTCAGGTGTTGAAAATATAAGTGTTTCTACAATATTGGAATTTTGAAATCTCATACCTTTCAAAAATTATCACCTGAAACCTGATATTTCGATGAATCAACTCCAATGCATTCCCAATGTGATACTGCAAGACTGGAAACAATCATCATTATTGTTTAACGAATGTTTAACGCAAAGGACATGTTGCGTCTTGCTATCTCCATTATTACCTCTGTCACTAGCCGCGTGCTGCAAATCGCCAGATTTCTTCACCCTCGTCGACGGCGTCGACTCGGCGTCGATCAGCGTGTCGGCGTTCACCACTAGCGCCGCGACGCTGATAACGGCGAAGACAAGAAACTACGGGAATAAAGTAGAGTAAAGTCGGGAAAGTTTCAGATTCAATGATTAGGAACATTTGGCGACGTCAAGTTTCAAATGAACAAGATACTAACCAGCCGAAAACTTTGCTTGCATATTGTTGGACTAGGAAAACGCAGTAAATATATCGTAATGGATGAGCAAGTTGTGTATGTGAATTACTTGGAAAATATGAACACACATTCGTTTTGTAACTATCAAGTCACGGCTTTCTCAGAAAGTAAGTTTTACTAATTGACGACTAGTGATTGACCCGCTCACTAACGTCATAAAACAGAACATCCAATCAAATGGGATGTTTGTTATGTGGGTAAATTGACATTGCCTATCAGAGTAGATCTAAATGCCTACGTGGAGTATGGCCTAAGTGGCCTGCCGATAAGCCACGCCTATCACTAGTGGTCAATTGATAGACCTATCAATTTTTTCATTATTTTCACTCATCAATTTGTTTTACCTGTTGATCACCTTGATAGGTTTGTATTTTGATCTTGAAACACCATTTTATATTGTTTTCTTCGAAACAGCTGATCCAATGCACATATAACTCCAAAATGATGATAATCATCAGTTTACTTGGATTTATGAGAAATTTGAATATATTTGAAAAAACGATTCTTTCGGCATTCTTACCTCTTAATTATTATTTTGGTAATTTTTCAAAATCTCGAAAAAAAAATCTAAGGAATTATTAAGCCAATTGCAATAAACTATATTATATTATCAAGTTGGATTATTTTTGCAACTCAAGTAACACCAATACTTGTATAAATGACTACACAACCCTAAAACTAGATTGTAATGATCAATGACTAAATTAATTTCCCTGATCCTGAAGGAAGTTATAAATTACTATCTCAGTTTTGGAAATTTCGATTAATAATTTTTTTTTCTCCAGAGACCATGAGTCATGATGTATGAAATACCAATTCTGTATGGAAACATGATCAGAATCGAGTGATGTATACGTCATGACTCGTAAAAAATATAATCCCGAAGGACAAATTAATTAATTAAAATTTCTGTAATTGAGATGATGATTTCTTGTTTTCTCTAAAATTAGCGAAATGGATTTTGTCGTTATCCGTTGAGATCTAGTTTCAGAGTTGTGAAAGCCTTTAAAGTTTGATCTGTAGAGTGCAAACAAAACAATTTCTCTTCCTTCATCGGTCGAATATGTTTTGGTAAAACTGAGCCCTCACTTACGCTCATCCAATTATTATGGATTTAGTAGTATTTATTTATTTATTGCAAAGTGATACAAGTAAATACAAAATATATTTCGTACAATAAATATTCCTTACCTATGTAATTATAGTCCAAGACTTATGAATGAGTATTGAAATTCGTCGGTAAATTAAAGTGAATGAATGAATATTTATTTTGAATTCATATTTTATTAATTCATATTCTCATAGCTTTATATTCACGGTTACACAATATTTGGGTGCTTTTCGAAGCTTTGACCCGGAATCTTCGCGCCCTTTTCGCTGATTTTCACGATAATTGTATGAAATCGATAAAAAATGGTCGAAATGAATAGATTCGAGTCTCTAATTATACGTTGGTGAGGTTTTTCCATAAAGTTACGATGAAGTCAATATTCTACTCGGTCTATACGATTGACAATATTCGGAAAATTAAACTAGATTGCGCAGCTGTTGTTCATTTTATTTTCCTTCCGTTACCATGGAAACTGAATGTATAGAATTGTGTTCATTACTTTTTTTATGGGATGACATAAACAAAGCATATAACAGGCTGTGGAATTTTATGTAATTAAAAATCCTTTAACCACAAACAAACAGTTCAACCTATTTTTCTGTAACTAATGATATATTTTTAACAATAGTGCTTTGTGAATGAATAACGACATCGTGAACACAGCATAGGGAGTTAATTCAGTGGAATATCAGTCTATGTTGATAACTTTTGAATGGGATGAGATATCAAAATTTTAATTCAAAGTAACAGAGATATTTCAATATGAAAATGAATTAATGCCATGAAAGCAATTAATGCTATTTTCAACATGTTACATAGATACATGGAAGAAATCAACAACCAACAACAAAATCGTTACAAAAAACAATACACAAAACTGAAGAAACTATACTTTGTATTATGATTATACATACACCTACCTGAAGACATAATATAAGCATGCGTGATCAAGCAAGTGCTATAAAAGCAGATTTTCCTTTTTATTTGTGCAAAACGTTTCTGGTTTGATCAAAATACAACATTCTGTTCCAAATTTGGAAATTGACTCGCTGTTTCTCATTACATATTACCTGCATGTTAAACTGGTCACGCATTGATTGTTCTCTAGTTGATGTGAAGAACAACAAGGTAGGATCGTTTGGACAGGAGCGATCTCACACCCAAATAATATCATTTTTCCAGGAAATTGGATAGTCTATCTATGGGTTGTGAGCGAATCCATCATTCGTATAGTTGAAATTATATCGTCAATTTTTATCTACGGCGAAAAATTATGGTCACAGACAGCGCAGTCCTGGTGTTGAAGACCATTAGTTTTAAGTAATCAAAATGGGGTGGTAAGATCGCCCTTGTGGTGCCCCGTCCAAACGATCCTATCTTTCATCCATGGCCTTAATTGGGGAACAATGATTTTGTATCAAGTTTCGATGTTATTAAAAAATATATATATATATATATATATATATTTTTTTTAATGGAGTGGGCTTCGTTTTCATGTTTTTGTTTTGTTTGTTTTTACGCGGCATACAGATCAGGAGAAAACAAAGCAATCAACTTGTAACTTTTTCTACATATTGATGTGACACCAGAATAGGTTGAGATTGTTTTTCAGAGAAATTAATCGAACGGTTTTTTCGGAGCAAAGTTCGGAAAGTTTGGAAGATCCCAATTGGAATAACCCGGATGGAAAATACTTGTTGTATGAACATTTTTTGAAAGCTTTGGAATTTTCTTCGAATATGAAAACCTATTATACAAATTTTCAATAATTTTAGCAACAATCGGATGAGAAATAACAAAGAAAACGCAATAAAAGTGTACATTTTATTGAATATTTGTATCAATTGGATTTATATGCGACAGATTGCAGCACCATACATATCAACAAGTTGCATGAAAGGTTTTCGAATGTTTGAAGTAAACCAAGGTCCGTAGATGTGGATTGAACTGAAAGAATATTTTCCATTCTGGATTTCCATACTCCTAAGCTCATCTCACAACGCACATCCCGCGTTTTTCCAGTTTAATTTATCTTCGATTAACTTTTTTCTTTCAGATTCTCCAAATCAACAAATATATACATACGTATGAAATTTAATCGATGAAAACACAAGGTCATGTTGTAATTACTGACCACAATTCCATTATCCATCATATTAATCAACCAGTGACCTTTATTCAGATTAAATCCTGTGAATCACTGGCTTCTGTAGGATTACTGGAAGCCTGAATCTGATAAATTACAGGCATTAGAGCTACGTTTTGTATTCACAGCGAGCAAACATTCGATAACTGGGAATTAATCGCGATTAAATCGAATGATATTGAATTCGATTAGTTATCGCGTAAAACGAGTTTATAATCAGGTGGTTGGACCAAGCTTAAGTCACCAGTTAGATTCAGTTCAGTTAGTTTTGGGATAGTTTAATTGTCAGATTATATACGTTTGTCTTGTACATTGATTGAACGCAGCGGATGTATTGTGAGATAAGCGAGATGTTTATATGAGATGTGTATTCGAAGGCTGATTTTCAAATCGTGAACAGCCTTCCTTATTCGTTAATTTGTTAATTCATTTATATCAATTGATACTTATGACTCAAAATGTTGTAACCTGTATATTTTCATTGACAAACTTCAATCTCGATATCGGTGACTTTTCAATGGGAAAATTCTTTTTTTTGCTATATTTTTATCCCGAATCTTTTTTTTTTCAAAATGAAAAATAATTTGTTCCTTGTAGAGAGTCAATAATATTCAAGAACGAGCTTTACGATCAGAAGCACAACTTCATCTTTCAAAATCGATCAATTTTCCAAGTCACAGCGAGTTGTTACTTCCAAGTTACGACACTCACAAAAGATATTGTACGAATATTTATTTGATGAAGACAATTTTACATTTCTTGCGTGGATAAAAGTATATTGAGAATAATCCGATGAAATTATAATTGAAATGAAAAAAATGAGAAAGGTTCACAAAATAAGCATGATTCAAACCTTATTAGGGCCTGAAAGCTTTGGCTTCAAGTTTTCACCCTGACAGGGTTTCTGGTGTGGGATTATAATTTCCAGCTATATACTATGACAACGCTGACATTTTCTTCGTTTTCTGTTCTTTCTGTCTTGTTTTCATTCTCAATTGTTCGATATTGTTTGAAACTCTGTTATGTTTCAACAAAGTTGTCTCTTCAGGGAAGGAAGTATAATATGGCCATGATCCAAAAGGACAATTCAGTATTTGGCGGCTACCCTCTTCAGTTGACTGAACTCAGTTTGTTTTAAAAGGTTTATGTAATGTAATTGTTCTATAAATCACAACATTTAGCAATTAAAACGAGTCATAAAACATAAACTGTTGACCAGGAACACAGTACTTTGGCTTTATTGTTTTGTACAAAAATGTAAATGAATTTATGTGCACTCAGAATTGAGTAATGAATTTTCAACTTGGAGTGATTCAGTTAATCTAATGATGGAAAATGACGCTGATACATCATTGACATGGAGAGTTGATTTAATTCACCGACTAAACACTTAATCATGAGATTAAATACAGTCGAAACACGCGCGCTATATGAGAATAACATGCATGATGATTATATTATTGTATGGAATATGATTGTATAGTTGTATGTAAATCTTATATTCGGGTGATTTATTCACACAGCTATGTCATTACACTAGAAAAACGCGAGATTCGCGTTATGAGATGAGCTTAGAAGTATGGAAATCTAGAATGAGAAATAACTTGTGAGCTTAATTTACATCTACGGACCTTGGATTAATTCAAACGTTCAAAAACCTCACCTGCATTTTGTTGATATTTATAGTGCTGCAACCTGTCGCATATACACTTTGCAAATCCAATCGATCCAAATATTTATTAAAATGTACACTTTTATTGCGTTTGATTTGTTATTTCTCATTCGATTGTTGCAAAAATCTCTGGAAAGGTGTATAGTAGTATTGTTCATATTCGGTGAGAATTTGAGAGCTTTTGAAAAATTCTTGTTTTTCAAGTTTTTTTTCCTCCGGGTTATTCTTATGGGGATTTTCAAACTTTTCGATTCTTTTCCAGAAAAACCTTTCGAACGATTTTTCTGAAAAATGATTCCAGCCTATTCTGGTATAACAAAAATATTCATAAAAAGTTTCAAGTCGATAGGTATTTTTTCCTGACCTGTATGCCACGTAGAAAATTACAAAAAAAAAAAATACAAACGTGAAAACGAAGCTCCTTTTTTTCGGAATGAAATGGAATCTTCGCTACGCTCTTCCAATCATACGTGAGGTAGATTCTCAGTTAGAATCTATTGTTGAATATGGTAAAGTTAATAATAGAAAACTGGCTGATGTATGAAAGCAAAAAAAGGATAATTTGTTATTCAAATTCAATATATGAACTGAATGGATTGAAGTTGAATCATAAGTTGAATGGAAAATATTCATATATATACATATATATATATATATATATATATATATATATATATATATATATATATAAATATATATAAATATATATATATATATATATATATATATATATATATATATATATATATATATATATATATATATATGAATATATATATATATATATATATATATATATATATAAATATATATATATATATATATATATATAGATATGGATATATATATATATATATATAAATATATATATATATATATATATATATATATATATATATATATATATATATATATATAGATATATATATATATATATATATATATATATATATATATATATATATATATATAAATACGTTGATAACAACAGCAAAACAAATATGGATGAGAGTGAAAAATTAACACTGGATTTCAGACTGAATATTTTCAACGAACTTCACCAAAGTATTGATATCATGTCTCCCGTATAATGAATAAAATACAAATCAATATTTTTGAAACGTAATCAATAATCCAGAACACATCGTGAAATCCATTCCGCTAATAAAGCACGCACCTATTTTCCGCACAATTTTTTTTTCAAATGTATGCATCAACTAAAAATAATATAATGCAAGTCTGTAGCTCCTTGGCCTTGCGTACATACCTTTGACGCCATTGTTCCTACACTGATGTTCTTACACAAGTGTCATCTTTTCACCGATACCACCGCGCTATATACAAGCCCGTCAGTGACGTCATCCGTGACGTAACAATGACCACTGTCAACCCGCCCCAAAACACAACAATGCATTCAACAGATCATTTTAGGTAATGAAATAGTTGAAGATTCAGTTATTAAATGGAATTAGTCTTTAAATAATTTCACTTTCTATTGTTTGTGTGCATTGGTTTTACGATATGTGTGTGTTTTGTTGTATGGATAATAGATAAGGTAGACTTAGCAACGTAAACGTTGTGATATTGCGAGATACGTTTATGAAATAGTATTAATGGGATCTTGCGATGAATGTTTTTTTGTCATTTACGTAGGGTTTTACGACGCACCGTGGAGATGGCTGTCATTTATTGGTGTCGGTGGATGATGAATAAGATGTAGATGAGATGAGACTATTCTTCACAATAATCAAGAAATCTTCAGCTCATCATCCCATCATTTAGATAATCATTCATGCGACGCCAATATATCCTAATTATCAATACAGTGCGTCTTTCAACACAGAATGAAATTAAACATGAGAGTAAATGTTATGCACTAAAAAAAAAAAAAAAATGATATTTAGGGTAGTGGAAAAAAAAGTGGTTTTTTCTCCTGATCTCCGAAGAAAAACTACGGAAGATTTATGTCAAAATATTGGTGGGAATCGAACCCTGGTCTTGCTTATGATCTGGATTTTTTTTTCAATTAGGATATTATCAAACTCCAAACGATCTCACTTTTTTAATCCTTGGTTTTAAAATTTCTAAAGAATTGGGCAATTAATTGAGCCTTGTGTCAAGCTATCTATGTTATTTGAAATATTGGGCGGATGTTCAGATATTGAGGTCATAAGTGAGAAACATTATTTCTTATACACATTTATACATAACTGCTCGAATGTAAATCTATAACGTACGGTCAGCAATATTCTGAACAAAATGCATGGTACCAGTTTTCAACAGAAAATTACAGAATATAAATCATTCAATTAAATTGATAATGATTTTTCCATAGCGACGTCGCCAACAGCAACTCTATTCTTATGTGTTACGGATGAGCAAGTGCACAATACGAAAGCGCGCGAAAATCTTGCCCTACGCGGGACTCGAACTCACGCCCGACTTCGTATCGGGAATTAAAATATCAGGTGACTATAAGCGAAGAAGTGCTGTATTAGAGAAAAAAAAATATCCGAAATGATTAAAGAGTGTCGAACACATCAGCTACGGGGGGCATAAAGTGAGAGGTGAGGGGTGAATCTCCCCTAAACCGTCCCACAGGATCCAAATTTGATTAAAAAAAGGCAAATTATTTGTCTTGAATCCATAAACACGGAGCATACAACTGGTTAGTGTGTGGTTGGATCGCAGGCTGTTTGCCTCCAGCTTGAGAGAACCGAATTAATGTTTTAATCAACTTGTAGCATCTGACACGGAATAATTGTGTGTAACAACAGAAAAAAAGTTTACAATAATATATATATATATATATATATATATATATATATATATATATATATATATATATATATATATATTATATATATATATATATATATATATATATATATTCATTTATCATATATATATATATATATATATATATATATATATATATATATATATATATATATTCATTTATCATATATATATATATATATATATATATATATATATATATATATATATATTAATAGTAAAGTTTTCGGACACACTTGTGTTATCTATGTAATACATTTTATTCTTCTAACGTTTCAACGTGATTTGCACACGTCATTATCAAAGAAAATATTATCAAATATATATACATATACAGCAAGCTTATATATTTCAGTTTCTTACATAGATATCAAGAGTGGTCTTAGATTCTTATTTTGGAAAATGTTTTATATTGTTATAGTTGTCATATTTTTATTTACTTTTCATATTAGGATAATATTTTCTTTGATAATGACGTGTGCAAATCACGTTGAAACGTTAGAAGAATAAAATGTATTACATAGATAACACAAGTGTGTCCGAAAACTTTACTATTAATAATTTAATACCTTGTGAAAGCTTACACAAACACATATATATATATATATATATATATATATATATATATATATATATATATATATATATATATATAAATATATATATATATATATAATAAATATATATATATATATATATATATATATATAATAAATATATATATATATATATATATATATATATATATATATATATATATATATATATGTATATATATATATATATATATAATATATATATATATATATATAAATATATATAGATAATATATATTTGTATATATATATATATATATATATATATATATTTATATATATATATATATATATATATATATATATATATATATATATATATAAATATATATATATTCATATATATATGTATATATATATATATATATATATATATATATATATATATATATATATATATATATGAATGTATATATATATATATATGGATATATATTTACAAACATATATATATATATATATATATATATATATATATATATATATATATATATATATATATTTATACATATGTATATACCTATATATAAATATATATATATATATATATATATATATATATATATATATATATATATATTCGTATTCATACATATGTATATTTATTCAGTCAAGTTTAATGGATAACAATCAAAACACTAACAAAATGTACAATCACAGAGCCCGGCACCTCCACCCATGTGTTCAATGGACGCACCGACTCAGATGTTATTGTTATACAGCTTGGCTCATTCCGGGACACTGATTAGTGCATGAATATTGGATGAGCTCCTCCAAGCGACTCCCATGGCAGGTTCTCTGTGTGTTTGTTTCGTTTGTTTGTTTTGTTTGTTTGTTTTTACGTGCTACTGAGGAACATCTCGGGCTTATTTATCTTGGAGCCGGTTGTAAAAAACTCGTGGTGGAGTATCACAAAAATGTTGGGATATCATCTTGACAGACTTTAATTCATCATTTGTGTCATTATTATCATTATGTATAGCCCTAATTGGGGAATAATGATTTTGTATGAAGTTTCGATGTTATCAGAAATAAAAAATATCATTATTATTATTATATAATCCAATCAATCACCCAGTATTGAACTGAATTATTTTGTAGTCATGAGTATCAATCGTCTGTCTAATAAGTCCCATATTTTCCCAAACAAGAAATTTTATATTTGTTAAATTTTATAATTTTATGTTTGCTATTGTTTCATAATAAAATCATAATATATATTCTCTCAATTTTTTATGTCAAATGGAAATGTATATATTTTGAAATTATATTAATGAGGAGATTGAAAAAAAACTCATATATATATTGTTATATTGGCACATTATACTATCATTGGAACTCATATGATTCACAAAACGAAATACGCCATCACTATACCTGTAATTATTTTGTACCAGTTATGTTTTTCATGTGTTATAATTATAATGCAAACCACAGATAAGCCTGTTCACAGGCTTTGTGGAATATTGTGAACTTTTCTGTATAATCATGAATTTACAAATTGAAAAAAATCTTGAAAAAAAAATTATCATTATTATTTCATCAATCGCCTCTGTTTCTGTTCTCTCCTCCACACACAGCAGAAGATGTCAACATTGAAAAGAGGGAACATTATTTACCTTGCATTCCTGACCTAGCTAGAAAATATAAGATTGACAGCCAATACTGGAACGTTATTGGTCTTTTTCTAGGAGCCCGAGGTGTAATCCCATCTTTTTTACAAATTTTTTAAAGACATATGCCATTTCAACCATCAATTTAGACTACATAGTAACATCAATTTCAAAAGACTCATCCTTCATTCTTCACAATCATCCTTATAATAACTCTTCTTAACTTAACAATGATCTACCTTTGAATTAATATTATTATTATCATTATTTGTATTTGTTTTCTGATAACGCCTTTTCATATAATTGAATTTTCCATCTAGATATAAGTTGATCATTTTCTATAAGTAATTTTTGTAACCGAATTGTATTTTATATGGATTATCAAGCTGGATCCCCGTGATCAATCACGCAATGTCAACAGCCGACAATGAAGTTGTTTTTCTCTCTACGCATTGTTGATAAATTGATATCTGTCAAATTTGAAGTACGCATTTTTTTAAAATTTATATTACAATCATGAAGTCCCTCATATCGTTCCGATCTCCATCCTCGTTCCATTGTTATTTTAATATCCTCTCAAATGTATATTATTTTAATTTTTATCACTCATATCTTGTTTCTCGTTCCATTGTTATTTCAGTATCGTTCCGAATGAACTATCTACATTTCAACCGATTGGTTTTCATGAGAAATTTCAAATGACAGACAGAATTTTCATCAAAGATATAATAATAGATATGTATATGTAAATAGTATCTGAACGTTCATGTATATAGTATGTACATGAATATGTATATATTTTCATAGGATCTTTTGAACTTTTACAGTTATTGAATGAATTCAAGATTTTGAGATGAAAACTGTGTGAAATATAGAAGTATCAGGAAGTTTAATGATTTATAGAGCCAACTATAAAATGGTGAATCAATATTTATTTATTCAATGTGTCATTTCAAAGACTTGTTGTCTTCTCGCTCACGGGCTAGATAAATATCCAACAGATCTAACAGTATCCAGTTGGCTCTATAAATCATTGAACTTCATGATATTTATATATATCACACAGTTTTTAACTCGAAAAACATGAATTTATATATATATATATATATATATATATATATATATATATATATATATATATATATATATATATATATACATATATATATATGTAGAGAGAGATGATATATGATATAATATATATGATATCATATACATTATATATTATATAATATATATCATATATCATATTTAATATATAATATATATATATATATATATGTATTTTTTTTTTTTTTATATATATATATATATATATATATATATATATATATATACATATATATATATATATATATATATATATATATATATATATATATATATATATATATATATATGGGATGATAATTATTGTCTCGATGTATTCTTGTGCTGTTCAAACACTGAGCATTGAAAAACGACGTTTGGAGACAAATTCAATTGCCCATTTTCAAGTTACAATTAATATTTTAAATTAAGATTATTGAAGAAAACGTGAATTGTGTGGTTATCATCATTGTTTCCTATGTTCTTGTTGTATGACTTCATACGTAGAATAAAGTGATATAACATTTTGAACGAATTGATGGAAAATCCATTCTACAATTATCTTTCTCATTCACGAATTATTCGTTTATACAATCGACCCTCGAAAAAAAAATGTAAAGATCGATTTTTTTAAAGAAGCGACTTTTTTCCACTTTTTTTGCTCACAAAGACCATCAAAGTGAATAAATCCAAGCCAAATAAACCCGTAAAATATAATGATATAGTCCCACACTAAAAAGTGAATTAGAAAACACTAAATTAACATTATTCTCTGCGAAGAAAATATACGACATAAACCTATACTTTGATACAGCTCGCTTCCCATAATTTGCATGCTATTACACCAGACAGTCGCGCGTAACTGTCAGAAGACATGGGCACACTGTCAAGCAGGCTAAAATCCTGCTATTAATCATCGTGTAGGCAGTGTCTGGAACGAAGAAGGCAGGACACTCGCACTGAGGTCACTTAATCTCCAGTTAAATGCTTGACTTTGATTTGTAATGGGATTGTAATTGTACCAACAAGACACTAAGATTTTCAGTGTCAACCTAAAATGTATATAAACCATCGTTGAGAAATTCCGTTTTCCATTTCTACTGAAAGTTGATTCATAGTCATTGTTCCTCAAAAAGGACTGAAGTCTGACAAGATGAAACCGTTCGGAATACCACACGGGAGCTCTTAACCCCCCCAAAGGGAATCATTCGTTCATTTGTTTTGGGGGGGAAAGTTGCATTCTCATAAACTACATTTTATTTCATGATAAGCTCGCCCTTGTGGATATTTCTTCCATTGCCTTAATTGGGGATCAATGATATTTCAACAAGTTTCGATGTTATTATCATTCAATAATGAGACAGCACGTCTACACCACTTATCACAACAATGTGTGACATCACTTGAAAGGAGACTATAGGGGTCATTATGATGTGATATATATATGTTCATATATATATATATATATATATATATATATATATATATATATATATATATATATATATATATATATATATATATATATATATGTATATATATGTATATGTATGTATATATATATATATATATATATATATATATATATATATATATATATATATATATATATATATATATATATATATATATATATATATATATATATATATATATATATATATGTATATATATATATATATATATATATATATATATATATATATATATATATATATATATATATATAAATATGGGTTTATGATGAGGATGTTCATCAGGCTATCTTATATATAGGCCTAGACCTACAGCAACTATGAAAGTTTGGGGGACAAACTGACTAATAGTGATTGGAATACCAATTTTGAGGGGCATTGATGAATTCATATTGAATTTTGTTTCATTTTTTTTATTCATATTGGTTATAAGGACGCACTGTAATGATAACCCAGATCTATTGGAGTCGGATGAATGATTAATGAGATGATGGAATGATAAAATGAAGATTCCTGATAGATAATGGAAAGGATAGTGGGAAGGAAGTGGTCGTGGACGATATTGTAGAAACCATCCCGTCATAAGCCTGAACTACAGAGGGCAACCACTTAAAATCCCAGTAAATATGGACAGTGATGGGGATCAAACCAGGTCTAATATACACCCGACCTTCCGGATCTCATGAAGCAATCGCGTTAACAACTGAGCTGCACGTACTGGTCATTGTTTTCCACTTATGACAACAATGTATATACTGTCACTTGAAAGAAGCCTGAATAAGTAGAAGCGAATCTTCTGTCCAGTATACTGTTCAACAAACCGAGTGTCACGAAGCAACAGAGATCTCCATTGTTGACTGTCTCACTCCGTTACACAGTCTAACAACACATACCCACGTATGAGAGAGACAGAGAGAGAGAGAGACAGAGAGAGAGAGAGAGAGAGAGAGAGAGAGAGAGAGAGAGAGAAATGACTGAGCAAACGAGCTTCCGGTAATAACCTCCATTATTAACATAATTATGATGAATAATAACGACTTCTCAACTTGGTCAAGGTCATACAATAAGAAGACAGACAAATATGAGGAATCTTCAACTCTGAAATCATATTATCTCAAAGTGTTAAATACCTTTTTGTGTTTCCGCCTTGACTTCGGCAACACCCTTTTGGTTAACATCCTCCGATATGACACACTGATAACAATGTGTTGATTTATATTGCGTTTGAACGATGCACCGTACTAATGACAAAGATCTATTGGCGTCGATGAATGATTTATGAGATAATGGGATGATAAGTGGTTTTGTTATGTGTTTTTGGATAGTGGGAAGGAACTGGTCGTGGCCTGTTGTTGGAACCATTACAGTATTGACGAAAAAACATGAAACCATGACAGAAAAAAACTGTTAGGATGGTCGATCATTGTGGGAATTGAACCCTGGTATCTGACAATGATGGTTCAGTGTACTAGCCACTCGATCACTCGTTTCACTGATGATAATTACTAACAATTCGCATGTACTTGCATTATTATTATTATTGAAGGAACTTTATTGCTGGCGAAGTTCGGCAGCTGTTCTTCCATTTAACCAGTTCAAAACATAATTCACATGATTTTAAGAAACAAAATTAAACACTCAGAAAATACTTCAAAATACAGAAAGTCCATAAATACACACAGTTATACACACAGAGATATATAAACATTATGTATAAACTTACAACAAAATCACTGTAACAATATAATCATGAGTATAACAAAATATTCCCAGTAAATTTACCACCATTTTTTTTTCACTCAACATTCATAGGAAAAAGAAATAAAAAGAAGCGATAGTGAAAAAAAGCATCAATTGGAACTAAACAATGAATTTAATGAAAGGTGAATAAATTGATGTTATAGGCCTAGGCCTGCTGAACCAGTGTTACTAAAAGTATTTATTATCGCTTTGAATTTGAAGGAGAAATTTTGTACATTCAGTTTTGAAATTACTAGGAAAACGCGTTATGTGTTTCCGCGTTGATGGATGAGCTAATAAAAAAAATGAAGTAATTAAATAAATAAAAATCGCATTTTTTAATTTTTCACTCCAAAACGTTACATCCGATTATTGTAAAAGTCCGTAATAAAGTGTATTATCATGTTGTTCGAGTTCTGTGAAAATTTGAAAAATTTCGGAGACTATTCACTTTGTCATTTTTTCCGCCTGGCTTATTCATATGGGTTTTTTGAAAACTTCAAAATGATTTATCTCAAGAATTTTTGAACCGATTTTGCCTCAAAACTATACAGCATCAAGTCAGATAGGGGTTCATGTGTGTGCCAAGTTTCATCATGATTTGAATTTTTGTTCAACCTGTAGAGCGCGAAAAAAAAAAAAAAAAACACATTCGATTTTTCAAGTACAGTGAAATTGAGTCTTCGCTACGCTCATCCAATTACGATTTTGAGTTTTTATTTGATCAGGTAACGCATTCCACGTTCGAGGTGCCACAATTTTTAAAAGTCGATTCAGAAAGAGATTATGCGTGTAGTGGAATAGTAAGATTATTGTGACGAGTGCTATAAGTATGGAAAGTCCTGGAATTTTGAAGTCTTGAAAATCGATATAGTTATCACTTGGTACGTTATTGAATATTTAGTATTGAATATTGATGTGTAATATTATTGTCTCAAGACATCGCAGAGATAATTAGAATTGTCATAAGTCCTATCGTTTGATTAACATCAAAGATTTCGTTGCCTGGAAAGTTTTTACTAAATTTTATGCGATTCTAATTGAATCTGTATCGTTAGAACGGCAAGATTTATGGAAATTTTAATCATCTGATGACATGCTCAATAGTGTAAGCAATAACTTTGACAAATTCAAAAACTCTACAATCATTTGTGTGGCATTTACGTATTTCGCGAGCCTTTTTCGTTATTTTGCCGGCACGCGGGAAAAGATAGGAAAAAATATTTCGATTTTTTTTTTTATCATTTTAATATCAATTCCCTTCAATGGTCATGCATTAGTTAACTCAAAATCTAGTTATTTATCAGATGTAGTAATACTCATTTTCAGATGAATGAATAGCCTTACAAAGCAAAGGATTCAGAAAGTGGTTTTATTTGTGAACTAGTGACAACTGAGGGTCAAAACACAGAGCCACCTTCCTCCATCTATTCGGTCAAAGAGCATGAGATAAATTATTGGCCCACAATTTCCACTGTTGATAGTTCAACTGTGCTGGTGGTAAACCTCGACTGATATTCATTACACGTGAACCCTGTGTGGCTTGAACATTCAATTAAATTTGTCAAAGGAATCAAATCATTGTGAAATGCACATAGGTCTATATTGCGTGGAGCGAAAGTAATAATGTGGTATCAGTGAAAATAGTACGTGACTGGTAAATCTCTTTGTGATTCCAATGTTTGTGACAGTGTTCCCGAATAGTTGAAAAAAAAGGGTTTTTGAATAATTTTGAAACTGTGGTTAGTGATATGTACACAAACAAAATGCGATTCCCGCCATAGTCGACCATCCTGACAGGGATTTTTTGTGGTTTTCCTCTGTCGTTCAGGTTGATACTGGGATGGTTTCTTTAACATCAGACCACGACCGACTCCTTCCCACCATCCAGAACACCTGATAAAATAAAATAAGCTTTCAACTCATCATCCCATCATCTCATTCATCATCCACCGATGCCAATAGATCGTAGCCATCAGTATAGTGCCTCGTTGAAACCCAATATAAAAAAAAAAAAGAGCAAAAATATGAATCAATTAATTGTTAATTCAATAAGACTTCGACTAAATTTGCTGTCAAGTTATTGACAAATACTAGACCCTGTTTTACTGTCGTATTCTTTCATGTGGCTAAAACTCGCTGTGGATTGTCGTATTTAAATTCACCGACATCCAACGTGATACACGACGTCGTAATGACCTACGTATGGACAAACATATATATATATATATATATTTTTTTTTTATATATATATATATTCAGATATATAATATATATATATATATATATATATATATATATATATATATATATATATATATATATATATATATATATATATATATATATATATATATACATATATATATATATGAGCTCGTGCTGTATAAGGAAGGAGCGCAATATTGAATGTCATATTTCTATAACAAGCTACCAATAGATATTGAATCGATTTCCAGCATACTTATATTCAAAACTAGAGTTAAGAAACTGTTATGTGAAAATGCTTTTTACTCTGTTGACGATTTTTCAGCTCCCAGCTATTCTTGAGCAATGTGTATTCATCTTTATACTATGTAATTCATGACGTTTATCCTCGCGTTTATCGTACTGTCTTTACAGTCTCCGATAGTAATAATAATAATTATTATTATTATTATTATAACTAGGCAAACGCGTTATGTGTTTCCGCGTTGATGGATGAGCTGGAACATATCAACTTATCTTTTGGTGATCTAATTGGTGATACCTGTTGCTTGGATTTTATATGTAACATAATAGCTTTGAATAATTAAAAAAAACGTACATTATATGTTTTTTTTACATCAAACCGGCTGATCCGATTTGAGTGAAATTTCGGAATAATAAGTATCAATATTATATTAAAATTCCCTGAGAATTTGAATTCTTCGGATGAAAATTATTTCACGAATATTTTCCTCTGGGTTATTCTAATGAGATTTTTGAAAACTTTAAAATGAGTTTTCTTATAAGTGGTTCAACCGATCGCGCCTCAAAACTATATGGTATCGAATTAGATAATAACACTTGTGTATGCCAAGTTTCAACTGATTTTGAATTTTCGTTTAGCCTGTGGAGCGCGAACAAAAAAAGAAAAAAAGGCACTTTTTTCGGGTATGGCGAAATTGAGTCTTCGCTTTGCTCATCCAATTAAAATCAACATGGAAATGATGAAAATCATCAATCAAATTGAAACAGTTTTTTGATAGATGAGATTTGATGGATTGGTTTGAAAAATTAAATTGGTGGCAACTTATTGACAATGTGAACTTTCAAGTTATCAGTACATGAGAAAAAGTATCATTCTAAAGGGGGGGCAATGGTGAGATTCCTACTTTCTTTAATAACCTTTCAATTCCTTTCAAACTTTCAATAATAAAAGGAATATCTGCGATTTCAAATTTCCAAAAAAAAATTGGGGGGAATTTTGAATGAAATTTTTTTTAAAGAAATATTGTTTTTCTAGAAAGAACGCTACATCAATAATATTGAAACAAAAATGATGATTTATTTTTTTCATTCTTCACAACATCATTATGAGTGATCTGTAAGACCATTTTTCGATAATTCGATTTTTGCATATATTCTTACATTTTTGAATACCAACAAAATTTATAGACAAAGAAAAACAAATCAAATATTTATTGACACTGCACTATCAACAGAATAGAAAAATCTCTCTTACAAATCACACACGGGTAATTGAACTATGAACACTCACAAAAAACAAATCAGGCATATCGCTCGATAACTTTTTCTGGAATTTGCTTTCCAAATTCATGTTGCGTAGTAAAACCACAAGCTGAGTAAACGAGGGGAGAAGTTGAGCTTTTGTTGAATAAATCCGTACATTTGATAACTAAAAATGGATTTTAGTTAACCAGGATGTCAAATAGGACATACAGAGCATAATATAACTTGAAGATAACTAATTTTTAAAAATTTAAAAATTTAAAAAAAATTTAATTGAAAAAAAAAATAGCTGTAAAACTCACCATTGTCCTCCTGAATTCACTGAATTAATCTGCCTTTATGAACTATCATTGTTAATAATCATGATAACTATAGTAACTATGGTAACCAATCTGGTAAAACTTTTCAAAGTGTGCCCATTATTTTTACAATAACTGAAATAAAGCGTATATTTCAAATTATATTAGTTCTATGCTATATTGTTTTGATAACATTTTATGTTTGTTTGATATTATGTAAGGAAATTAATTATCGATTAATATGTAACCATCATCCATCTCGGACATACTCATTTTGCTCCAACAACATAACTTAATAAAGATTCAGGTGAGTCGACTCAAAAAGGATATTACATCGAACTGAATTTACCTCCATTTGTTTGATTCAAAAATCATATATCATTTTCAAAACATTGGAAAGATCTGTCTTCATTTCATTCAAACTCAACTGTCAAAATGTTATCATATAGCTTTTAATCTAAAGGCTACCAGTACTTGTTTTGACAAGCCAGATGTGGTCCTAATCAAAACAGTAGTGAGTTAGTTAAGCTAACAGAAAGTCAAGTGCGAGTAAACTGTCATGTTAATCATGGAAGGTGTAAGCAGATTTACTGAAATAACAAAGGTTTGTTTACAGAATGGCTAAAGACAAGTCACCTAGAGGCCACACAAACAGAAAACAGAACAAACTAAACAAGTGTTACCACCAACAAAATGACGGCCCAGTTGGTTTAAACTTGATCCCATTAATCGCCAAGTTTTCTCGTCCGAGAGGTAGAATTATTCACAGGTATCAAGTGAATTGGTATCAGGTTCAAGCCGGAGTCAAAACTAAACACCAGTCCCCAATCAGCAGACATGGGAGTCCCGAAGAAGTTGCGCGTAGAGACTCGAGGAAGCGCCGACGCAAACGCAGCGAATCACACGAAAAACATCGACAGAACAAATCAAAGCTCGGTACCATCGTTAAGGAAATACCCTCCTTAGAAAGTTTAGCCATTTCTGTGAAAAGTATCAGAAACGTACATTCCACACTCGAGATTGTCAGTGAAGATGAAAACGGCACGTCTAAAACTGAAGATAAAACATCTGGACCCATAATTCCGTTCTACAACAAAACCGTAGCGACCACAATGGAAATCGACGCTATTTTGGCTTCCTATGAAGGTATATACGCGACCAATGAACTGACACACTGTTTGGATGAAGTCGAAGAACGTAACTTTGTTTACAACAAACGACCGGAAACCCCGGGTTCTACACGCTCACTAGAAATCGACGTTAACTGCTCGACAATGAGATCAAAGACCTTAGGGTCGAACTGTTCCGAAGATATTTGCGAAAACAGATCTTATTCGCGTAGATCCAAAAGTAAACGGGCGTCGACCTGTTCTTCGTTTAAGTCTAGAGGAGGATCGAACTATTCAGATAATCTAGAGACAAATAGTTCGCATCGGTCTAAAAGATCAAGAACGCACGGCTCGAAGTCTTATTCACACAGGTCTCAGCGGCGACCCATGACTCCAGGTTCAACCTGTTCGGAGGATGACGTAGAAGGAATCGCAACGTCGACGAAGGTACGATCTCGTTGTTCTTCGTATCGTTCCAAGAGACCGAGGACTCCACTTTCCATCTGTTCTGGTGATACTGATGATGAAAACAGCGCTTCACGAGCAGAATATGATAAGCCACGATCACGTCGCTCTTCGAATAGGTCTGGGAGACCGAGAACACCACTTTCCATTGGCGATACGGAAAAATGTAACAGTCCTTCTCTCACGACGACTAAGGAAAGAACAAATTCAGTTTCCAGAAATAGCGAGGAAGCTAGTGCAGTAGCGATATATCAGAATAAATTTGATGACATCAACGTAAATTCATCACTTCAAACGAAAACTTCTATAGAATCTGTTAAAGTGAAATCCTTTTCTGATGACTTGGATAACCTACTGGAGAAAATCAATACAGTCTCTTCAAACTCATCCCTTTTGAGTTCAAAGTGCAAGAGTTCAACTCACAATTTGAAAAATGTTGAAGGAGATGATTCTCTCTCTTCGCTGATTGAAGTGCCTAGCGTTATCGCTCTGCCCGCGGGGTATTGTGACGATATGGTCGTAGTACCGTTTAGTCGACCTGGTTCGGTTGCTAGTCAGCGTAGTAGCCGGGTGAACGACGTGGAAACCATTCAGTCGGCAATAAGTCTGAACGATTCCAAGTCGGGTACTTCTTTGAAACAGGTAAATAACCACGTGATCGCCACGAGGAAACCTACGAGTGTTTTATAACAGAAAGTATTTGAATATTCGACGTATGGTAATAACATTTTGTTTCAAACCACTTCTGCTTAGTGATGCATGATGACCCCATCAATTGCCAAGTTATACGGGACTGCTTATATAGAATTCATCAGTTGGGAGATAATATTTGTTAAAGTGTTTTTAACATTTTTTTTCAATAGGTCTAAATGAAGCTGAAAGCCGAAAACAACTTCGTTGCAAAATAAATGAATCCAGATTATTATACTGTGGAGTATCATTTCTCTCACAGATGTTCAATATTATGTCCCCTCAGTGAAATGAATTTTTCAATTTAAAAATATCAATTCTTATACTAATTTTTTTCCATATTTTATTTTATCTCAAGAGCTCTCTTCACATCCTAACAAATACTATTATGTTTAATTTGTATCATAACTGTCACATAGACTATTGATAATTATTAAATAATCAGTTACAATGGTTTTATTACATGTATATCTCATTTTGTAATAACAAATTGTTCATGAAAATTCTATTGAAATATCTACCCACTGTAGACCTATTAGAAATATCTTAATTTTATCAACAAATCAATTTTTTTCTTACCTCTACCCTTGTCAATACTTGAAAAATACAATCACACTTGCACTGAAGTTATAATGATATATAATTTAATATAATGAATTGAGTCACATTTTTTACAATTAAATCTTTGTTTACTCTCTCATTCAGGCCCATTCTGAAGCCAACGATAGCGATTCTCACGCCACTGTCGCAACATCAACATCTGGTAGCAAAATCAGGTCGTCGACGACACATTCTAATACGAGTCCAGCAAATGAAAGTTCCGAGCCTGGATCAACATCGGCCAATAGCGATACCAGTACCGGATCAGACAGCCTCGATGACGGTCAGAAGAGGGTGAAGAAGGAGCTACTGGCGATAACAGATGGTGTGAATACCAGAGCTCTTGAGAAGTGCAAAGAGAAGTTGGAACCAGGAGTCAGGATCAAAGCAGCTTGGAAACAAACTTTGGCTAAGCTGGCCAAAACTGAGAGTTTGAAAGTACGAAAGTGTTCATGTTTATTTCATCAAATAATTCATAGTATTTTGATATTTTATTATTCATATTTCAATATTTGTGTGTTTATATTTCGTTTCTCTGTATTTATAATCTCAAAACTATATTTTAATTGCCTTACATTAACACTTTTATATTTTTAAATTTATAATCAAATTGACATCGTGAACATGAGTAATAAGTATATTTTATTCTTCTCTGGTTGTAGATCCCGACAGGCACACCAACTGAGGGGCACACCAACCAGTGCAGGCAACCTGCTAATCCTTCGGTCCACGGACCGCTGTATCGTCCCAGCAGAGTCATGATCGACGCCGGAGAACGCATCAAAGAGTCGCTGAAAGTATTCATGAAGAACAAGGATCGGGAACGTTTATTGAACGAGTCTCGACGGAAAAGAAAAAACTCGCAGTAGTAATCTATCACCAAAGTGACTGTTGTTTTTATAAAATTTTACAGATTTTTAAAAATATATTTTCATTTGTTTTTAAAAGACTACATTGAGAAAATTACCATCGGCAGGTTTGAATGATTGTTTTATGAACTGAACTCAATTGTCCAATTGACGACTCGAAATGGGCGTGGCTTCATCAGTCAGCCACTTGGATCATATCATTTGTAGTCATTTCAAGATACCCTAATCGGACATTTGAATTTCACTACAGTTCTAACAGTCCTGTTGATTGGACAGTATGATTTTTTTTTTCTTTTTTTAATAACATCGAAACTTGATAAAAAATCATTGTTCGCCAATTAAGGCTATGGATGAAAGAGAGGATCGTTTGGACGGGGCACCTCAAGGGCAATCTTACCACCCCATTTTTATTATTTAAAACTGATGAACTTCAACACCAGGACTGCGATTTGTGATTTTTTATGATTTGTGACGTCAAGGGGGCGAAAACTGAGAGTAGTCAATTACCTCATCATAAATATGGAGGACAAGATGTACCAGTATCTAGGCCTAAGTTCAGTTTTATTTCAGTATGCATGTACCATCTTTCAGCTATTTTAGAATCTTCTGCATCTATTACAGTATTGTTACTGTACTGATTATTTATTTTCACTGGCCTAATCTCAGTACCAGTATTTGATGTTTGTTCAATCATTTCTCAAAAGTCAATACTCGAGTAAATTTTCAATGCAAAATAACACTGAAAACGGTGCACAAATCTCTCCTCTTCTCCAAAGGCACTAAGCCAAAACGTAGTTAGTGTATTGTAGCTTATTCGTTACTTTTTAATTTGTATCATGTGGGTTCAAAATCAGAGACAAGGTAAGCTGCTATCTTTTCCTCTTTCTCCCTGTACAGTGAAACCTCTATCCATCGTTTTTCAAGGGACCAGGAAAATAAAACTATCCATGCAGGAAAAATGATCCATCCAAAAAAAATTAACATTGATTATATGGGAGTTGGGTTAGAAAAAATGAATGATACAAGCAGGAAAACGATGGATCTGGGAACGATGCATAGAGGTTTCACTGTATTACGTATCATGATACAAGTGCGAGTGAGATAAAAGGTTGTTGTCTTTATCATCAGTTTACATATCATAGGTTTATGTAACAGGAGACTAGGAGTTATTAGAGTTGGTCACATTATATCAAGAGAAATCATTATTACAGCTCAGGGCATATTAGAATGAACAGCACATTTATTTTAAGAAAGGAATGTACAGAAAGAAGTCTATATTTAAAAAGACCGAGTTAATGACGTACATTATTCACTGTACGTATTGACAGTGGTCACCTCGACAGAATGGTAAAATAGGTCTACAGTCTGTTACATTCTTATGAGCAATACAGTAATAATCACTCGAAAGAAAGTACAGTAGTATCTACCGGTCAATTTGATCATAAGTTTATGAATTATAAAATGTCAAAATGATCGTCAAGTGAATAGTTGGGATAAGTATCATGTAATGTTAAGCATCCACTAGTTAAACCCTAACATTACCCTAAACTTCGCGATGCAACGTTCACTTGCTTCACACTGTTCTGTTCATACTACCCATTTCAGTAGTATTTTCGTTTCAATATTTTCAATATTGATTAAAAATTTACATTTCGATATATTTCGATCAATTATTCACTTTAAAATTTTAGTATCATTTGCCTTTTTTCTCTGACTCGGCAGTCCTACTAATAAGTCTGGAGCAGAGATCCCACGACGCCTGTTTTGTCGTCATCCATCGATATACCTGACCAATATTCCATTTTGTCCGAATCACAATAGGCCTACAGAATGCAAGAGAAACCGTGTCGTGAAAATTGATTCAACTTCGATGAAAACGGACGTTTTTTCGGACAACTTGTAATTGGATATAAAAACTTGTTTCGTTGCCATGGCAACTGGCTTTCACCAATGCCTATTGATCATCCCAAAAGGCACTGGATTGAAATCCAAATCACCGCTTCGATCATGAAGCTCTATTTGACAGCTTGATTCGAAGAAGCTAGGAACAAAAAAACTCTGTGAATCACGGAAGCGTTTGGTGAAAATACAACGAATGACAAGGAAATAATCGTAGTGAGAACCTTGCTCGATTGTTAATTATAGACACTACTGAATATTTGTCGGAAGATTCGTGTCAAGGGTATTCAAAACTTTCAAGTCGAGCAGAAACTGCGTTCTGTGCTTAACTTCGTACAAAGCGATGCGGTAATCATCCTCGAAACGTTTGCACTCGCTCCGCATGTGCTCCTCGTTAGCTTTCACAAACCGTTTGAAATCACCCGTCTTCTTCTTATACGAACTGTATTTCTTGTTTGCCTTTTCCAAGTTCTTCGAATACTTCAAAGTCAGATTCTTAAACTCTTCACTACACGTCGTTTGAAACTGTTCGAATCTTTTCTCCGCCTCGAAGAGATCCATCACTTTCTTTTCAAATTCTGTCTGCAAATCAATCAACTTCTTCTCAAGCGATTTGATCACCTGTCGCGATTTGACTTCCGATTGGTTGAAGTTCCGTTGCATTTCCGCGAGTCTATTTTCGCTCTGTTCCCATCGTCGAATGGCTTGGTCACGTTTTGCTTCCAGTGCTTGTAAATCTCCCATAAAAAGTTTCACAGTTTCTTCTTTGATCGTTTCTTCCATTTCTTTGAGTAGTCGTTGGTATTTCACGATTTCTTGCTCCAATTTAGCGTCGAAGAGTCTCTGTAACTTTTCTTTGGCGTCGTCAAAGTCTCCGTCAATCGAGTCCAGCGCACCCGTGCTCACATTAGCTTCATTGTCCTGAGGAGAAAAAACAAGTTATCAAAGACCAGTATAGCCTACACTTCATAATAGGCCTGATTACAGAGAGGGTGGAGTCATAAGCTCATAATATGTATAATTTGAATTTTATGATCTTCAGACATAATTTGCAAATGAATGTCTACCTCAAATTGAGGATGATCAGGAAGTAAACAAGGAAGCTAACTGACTGGTTTGAGAGTGGGTTAGTTTTCAGAACAAATCACAATTATGAGTAACAATTAATAGTACCAGGCAAATGAAAGTAGCTGGCTATCTCTTTGTGTCTTCGACTGTACTATCTGGTCTGATCTTGACGCTAGAGCAAGAGCCGTTCAACTTGAAACAATGATTTGTTGGGCTCAGAAATGCCACGGGTCAATGGAGGCGGGCACACGGTAATCGTACGTCTACAGAGAAGCTGAGTACACAAAATCATGTACAAAGATCATTGATAGGTTTCTTCCGCGCGTAACTCAAACGGAAATTAAATGAATGCCAATCTAGGAAAAAGTGGTGATTTTGTGTGAAATTTGATCCAGTAGCAATTTGAAAAAGCAGACCTGCTGAGGAACCAATGGTCTGATATCATTCCCCAGTTCAAATTTCGTAGACCTTCCCCATTTTTGAGGTCGGGAAAAAATGATGAAATTTTTTTTCAGCTCATTGCAAATCGAATCTTTGGCGACCCTACCGACGAACCAACGACCAACATTTCAAAACACATACCATTCGGTGAACTTTGATGAGCAGTCTGAGCTTCTCCTCCGACGCCTTCTCAAGCTCGACGTTGAGGTCGTTGACCTTCCTGTCGCTGGCGGCAACCTGCGACCTGCACTTCTCCACCTCGCTCCGCAGTCGTCGACATTCCTCGGACCAGACCGCGCTCTTCTCCGCTGACAGTGGCTGGCCATTTGCCGGGACTAACCCACAGAGCAAACAATTATCCACACTTGAATTACAAAGGGGAATTTTTTTTGGAAAATGTGGATACATATTATGTAACTATCAAATAAATTCTAAGACAGACTTCAGACTCGGTAAACCCATACAGGCTATTAGCTCGAATATTAGCTCGAATCAACCAAATCCATCTGGTCTGTGACTCAAACTAACCAAAACCCACTACACTGCCATATTTAACATACAAATAGGCCTATGGAGCGACAAACAACTACCGGTACTTCGAATAAATCATGAATCAAAAGTAATGTTAAATGGTTTTGAAACAATGAAAAATTTCATTTGTGAATCTGCTAGGTATTATTAATATTATTATGAGATTTTTATTGCTGGTAAAATTTAGCAGAGCCATTCTTACATTTAGATACGGTATTACATTTAGACATAGAGATATATAATTATGAACCCCTTCATGAAACATCAACGGTACGCACCTCTATCCGTCTCGTTTCTCACGTTGTCTCTCTCGGTCCTCAACGAAGTGAGCTCGGCAACGATCTGTTCTTTCGTTGAACAGACTTCGACGTATAGCTTCTTGACGTGTTCGTTCTCGGCCTGCACTGCCCCAAGCTTCTCGCTGCGGACATTACACGACAACAATACAAATACGGAGGTAAATTCACATTAAGCGGCAGTCTTGCCAATAGAATAAAACTAAAATACATGTTTTCTTTCAAATGGCTTATTAAAACAGTGCTGGCAAATATTATCTATTCTTTTTCACTTCAGATAAGAGTTCAATAACGAGATTGACTGATGATTCAGATCTATTGGCGTTGGTGATTATTATTTGCTCACCGACCCCACCAAAAGCTAGTTAATACGGGGGTACGAATGAGCAGTGTGAAGTTATGAAGTGACGACAAGTGAAAAGAAGTTTACAAAAATCCATGCCTTTAACGGGACTCGAACCACGCCCAACAGTGACTTCAGTTTCTAACCGAGCTACTGAGGGCGGCTTATTGGCGTCAGTGAATGATGAATTAGATGGAATGAAAGATCATTTTATCAGACGTTTTTGGAAAGTGGGAGAGAATGGCCTGATTAGGGAACAATCCCAAAATCACTTCAAAGAAATAGGAAAGCCACGGAAAGTTATGTCAGAATGATCGACCGCAGCGAGTATCGAATCACGGTTTCCTGATTGACGGCTCAGCGTGTCCGTCTCAGTTTCTCTATAGTAACTGAAAATCCAAACTGAACTACGAACCTATCAAGTTCCTCTTAAATTTTGAACTTATAAATACTATATAAGTAATAACAAGTACCGGTAACAATAAGTTATACATTATAGTTATACATTATAGTTATGTAATAATATAAGTAGGCCAACTGAGAAGTCATACCCAAGTTGTTGAATCTGCTGCGTCAATTGTTCCACGTCGTCTATGTTTTCTTTCAATTCAAGCTCGTTTCTCGGCTTGTTTGATTCGGCAGCCATCTCAAGGTCAAGCTTCAGCTTTGCTACGTCCGCTTCAAGCCTACCATTCAGTGACAGCAACTCGGCCTCCTTCAGTTCGCGACGTTTACATTCCTGTGATAATTCAGTCATTCAATTTCAAATTATTTTATTCTTGCTTCCAAATAATTACTACATAGAGATACAACACTATTTTGCGATTACATTTAAAAATTCTAATTAAAATTTTGAATTTAGATATATTGAAGATTGAAAAAGGTAAGACAATGTCTTGTGTGCAAGCTGTCTGAAAAAAGAAGTGCGAGCTGTCTTAAAAAAAAGATAGAGTATGGTTCAGAATCTATACTATTTATGGAGAAAAAACATAAAAAAAACAATTGCAAGAACAATCAATAATATTACAATATTGATTATGATAATTCATACATGATATAGGCCTACCGGTACTATACTCTTACATTTACACAAAATTACCAAAAATACTACCGGTAACAGCTACATCAGCAGAGATAAAGACCGAGCTGAAGCCAATGTTTCAATAAAATCAAGAATCAACATATTTTTTTATGTTTTTGGTATGCCCTATTTTAAACTTAATTTTCAAGTTCAATAAATAAATCAGTAATTGCTGAAAACTTTTGTCAGATGCTACATAAATTTGATTTGTTTAGATGAGTACCGGGAGAGTACACTTGTAACTTACATTCTGCAGCTGAGAAAGTTGGTCTTTGTGCGTATTGAACTGCGTGATATCGCGCGACTCTTGGTTACGCAACGCATGGATTGTTGCTTCTTTCTTATCAAGTAATTCTTCGAGCTTCTTGTTCTCTTCCACCTTGGCGCGACCACCTTTAGAATACAATATGCTAATTAAACGCCGTCACCAACGCCAATATATGGCAAGCTCGTAAATACTTGAACTAGAATGCCCATTTTTCAATACTGTCGTTCGTTGAAGAGTCCCGTTAGACCCACCAACTGATTGGTCAGTAAAATAACACAGGTGATCAAGGGAGATAATAATAATAATAATAATAATAATAATAATAATAATCTTTATTACCGGAAGAATGTACCTCATACAGAATGATAATTGTCACTATTATAAGATATAATGCACAATATATTCAGTAGTTAGATGGTCAATAATTAGTACATAAGTATTCGTCAATTGAGTAAAAAGACCTTTCTAGTAGAAAACTCTTCACAGTCTTCTTGAAAGTAACTGAACATTTAATTTGTTTAAAATTTCTTGGCACGTGGTTGTATAGCTGGGTCATCGATAGGTTAATGGTTGACTAACTTTCAAGGAACCACTAAAGATGTCAACCCCTCATGAATCTCAGCACCTTGTCCACTTTGCTCACAGACTCGGCAGAATCAGTGGTAAAAATTATTTTCTCTCAAAGTTGATTTTTTTTCTCCAGACTAGTTCCGCAATGAACTCTCTGTTTCCTCGTAAACCTGCTATAATTTTTTTTTTCATATTGGGTTTAACGATGCACTGATGACTGAGATCTATTGGCGTCGGTGAATGATTTATGAGATGGTGAGATGATGAGATGAGAGATTATTTTATTAGGTGCTTTTTGGATAGTGGGAAGGAGTCAGTCGTGGCCTATTATTGAGGAACCATTCCAGTATTGACCTGAACAACAGAGATAAACCACCAAAAACCCCTGTCACCATTGTTGACCACGGTGGGAATCAAACCTCGGTCTCCGGAATGACGGTTCAGTGTTATAAGGCCACTCGACTACTTGTCTCAGTCGCCGCAATAACTCACCAGCGATACAGCGTTCCAGTTCCTCCTTGAGTTTTCCGTTCAGCTCTTTGGCGTCCTTCAGTTGTTGCACCTGCTTCTGACTGGCCTCGAGGCTGACGGTGAGCTTGCCGATGCTGTCAGCCTTGCCCGACAGGAGAGTTTCGTAGTCTCGCGTTGTGTCGGCCATCTTACGAGTCAGCTTCTCGAGCTCCATCGTCTGCATCACAAATAAAAGTATGTTGGTACTAGATAACGATACAACGTCGTTATGTGCTCTGGACCTAGTGTCGTAGCAATACATTAGATGGTTTATTATACGAGCCGGAGCATTTTTACGCATCTTCCAAAGGATGCAAATGCTACAGAGCTTCAAGGAAATTTCGTCACTGGGAAAGAAATTAATCGATTTTGTTCATTTTAATAATCTTGACCACAGGCCTATTTTGTTCCTATATATTTTTAATTGAACTATAAATTTGGAAGTCGAATGCCCATGTCATTACTTTGAGTGCGAGATTTTTGTCAGTAGTTTCTAGTGTGCCTTGAAGCTCAGCCAGCTTCGTCTGAGCGTCGCGCAACAATATGGCCGAGTTCGGTTCTGTGGCGGCACCTCGTTGCAATGCGTCCACACGCGTCTGCAAGTCCGCTGCGGCAGTCTGGCACGATCGCAGTTCCCTAGCAACCTGCAGATTAAAATAACACATTGTCAACGTGACCTTGAATTATAAACAACAAACAGAAGCAGTGAACCTTTCGTAACATTTTGTCAACGTACGAAAGAGAGCAAAACTTACCACATTCTTTGATTTCTCTGAATTTACAATATTTTGCTTCAAAGTGGTAACTTCTGCTTCAAGGTCACCTATCCGCCCCGAGACTGCCGCTAGAAAACCATTTAATTAGCTAGGTCTATAGGCCTACAGGTAATTGAAGTGTTGGACTATGCCTACATAGAAAACTTCACAACTAGTTTAGCCTAATTAGAACATGGGAGGATAAAAACGTCTGAATACATATACCGGTACAAATAATGATCTTGTGTAAGATGGTTGAGACCTGACTGAGCGAACAAACCAAGCCTACAAGGCTTGTTAATACTTACTAAGCTGATTGGCTTGTTGTGTGAGAGTTATTTGCAAACGTTCCTTCTCTGCATCACGTAGAGCGACAAGTCGCCGCCACTTGTCGGTTTCCTGTGACAAGCGTTGAATCTCACGCACTCGTACATCGTACAGCACTTGCAGCTGCTCCATGCTCTTAGAATCTGAAAAAAATATATTCCCTAATTCCTCTTTCCCTAGGTCTAGACTTCTGGTAGGCTTGACCAATTACATTTGGCTCAGGCTGGAGCTTATTATGTACACTTCGCACACCCTTGTGATCAGCTTATCTAGACCTACCTTCATTTCGATGAGCAGGGCTGGATGTACGATTACTTTCTTGAAGATGATCATTAGAACCAGGTGATGCAGGAGTTGCCCCGAAGCAGTGTTTATAATGAGTCGATACGCTTCCGTCCCCTCCACCAGACAGATAAGCTGGAGTGTTGTGCGCATCATCACTTGTGATACTACTCCTATCATCGTCATCAAATGACAGGTCGTCGAATGCATTTGTGAGAAGATTCTCTAGCTGAAATAACAAGGATAATCATATTGAATGTAGATGAACTTGTACTTTTGCATATTCAGTACCAGGCCAATACTCGGAGGCATAAATAAATATCCTAAAAAATAAATACATAAATATCCTGACCCTACACCTGTCAGGGCTATTCCTAACCTCTTTGTTTCGTATCTGCTGATCTGCCAAAGCTTCTTGCTCTTCTTCTCTTTGGGCATTGTTATCGACTTGCAAACTCTCTGATCCTTGAAACAAGCTGAGTCCTGGTCCTTCCATGAATTTCTTTTATTTATCTCTATCTTCTCAAAGAATATTTAAACAAATGTTTCCCAATAACGTCATTACTGTCATTGTAAGACCTAACCTCTAAACCCAAACCCAAGTGCTCTTCCCGCCGAAATCACAAATCAACATACGAAATAAAATACTAGCTCACACCATGATCACAACAATACAAAGGCAGTGAAATATCAACATGGAGTCGTTTTAGCCACTTGTTGATCAATTAGTGAAGTTCATTTTGAGTTAATACTTTCCTAATTCAGTACTGTTTCAGTGTGTAGTGTATAAAATGCAAGTAAGAATAAATATGCCTGGTTAATGGCTATCATATTGATTTCATATCACTCAATTCTCTCTTTATGTAACAAATAATAGGCTTGCATCAATATTTGAGGTTATGTCGGACCAATCGGCAAGTTCGGGCAATAAATCGAAAGAAAAAGTTATTAGCTTAAAACCGCAGTCAAAGACTTTAGAATGTAAAAATTTACACGAGTACCTGAAAACCCTACCTTCGACAACCCTTGACAAGTTGTACAACTATCCGTCAACATGTTTGGCTGTATTCCGTGAATTGACTGAGATTGCCCGTCATTATGTGATGCGAATACTTTTCGTTGAGCAGCCTGTTCCGCAAGCTGTAGTCGCTTCATGGATTAAACAAACCCACTCGCAGGAACATGTTGAAGTGACTAAAGCACTCAGTGATTTGCGAGTCTGGCAAGAAGCAGCTATTCAAGGCAAGTGGGCTAATATTATTTAGTTTTGTTTCACAGACTGATGCGTAACACATGCGTCGTATAGGCCTAGGGTAATTATGCTGATTAAAGTAACATTTCCATTATATGTGTAGGCCTAGAAAGTGTTTTTGGGTTGAGGTTGGTGGTCAAGGTTGATGTCGATGTCCTAACCTTGATTGGGGGTGGAAAATTATGGTTTAAATACTGTCATTTCTCCAAAACACCAAAACAAAACACAACCAACCCACCAAAACACCAATTTTCCCCTACCACAAAAAAAAATAGTGCGTTATGTGAATCGACAAATTTATGAGGCCTAGTTTGGCCATTGGTTTGACTACCTGTAGTTTATTTTACCGTGCTGTTTAGTACATTGTGCAAAAGTTATTATGCTAGGCGGCTAGGCCTAAATACCCTCAATGATGAATGAAGAATCAATAATATTGTATACTCATGTGCTGAATGATCATTTCCCTATCCTACCGACCGATCATTGAGCTAAATCACCACAACTAAGAAATTGTTGATGTTGATGTTAGGTGGTCTACCCGGCTGGATTCTGAATGGAGTATTCAAGAAGAATCTAAAGATAGCGCTACTAGGTGGTGGTAAACCGTGGTCGATGTCATCTACCTTGGAGAATGACACTAAGCCCCGAGATATTCCGTTTCTACATTCGTATGCAATGGAGAGGTGGGAGTGTGTGTTGCATTACATGGTAAGCTTACGTGGCTACACATTACATAGCAGAACAGTCGGTATTTTCATGCTGTTGGTTCATTACCAGTAGGTCCTAGGTGTAGGCCTACAAACACAAATATCAGGTTTGCCTTTCGATTCTGATATTTTTTATCAATTCAATATATTAGACAATTCAATAGGTCTATCAAATTGAGACAAGGGCCCATTATAAGGGCCTATAATATATTTGGTATTCATTTGATATAGATCCATATTGAAACAATCAATGGTCGATGTTAGATGAGCGAATGCGAAGACTGACATCCGTAAAATGAAGCTTTGTCTGTGTGTTGGTTTTTTTTTTTTTTTTTTTTTTTTGAAGCACTGCACTGGTCACAGGGTTTGACTGATCCAAATGAAACATTTTTTGTACTCGCAAACTCATCCAACTTGGAACTATATAGTTTTGGGGTCGAATCGGTGAACCAGTTTTGAGAAATACCATCTCAAAATTCTAAAAACCCTATAAGGTTAGGCCAGTCAGAAAAAATTGAAAAATGAAATTTCTGGAGAAAAATTCAAATTGTTCCTGAAGGTGAACACTATAGCAATTTTGTATGCAATTCGGACTAGCCGTTTTGAAGAAAATAATTTGATGAACGGTTTTTATTCATCGAAAGGATAGAATTGATATCAGAATTATGTGGGCGAGATTCACTGCTTTCTAGATTCTACATTTGCCTAACAATGAAGTATATTTCATATGCGTCAAGGTGTGTAGAATAACAGTCCATCGATAAAGTAGCAAAGATAGAACTATTTTAACGACTCTGACTATACCTTATTCAGATATCTCGCTCATCTTATGCATATGCTGCGTTTGCCTGGTGATAAAATGGGTTGGTATCACTTCATCGTGCTTACATCCTTCTCTAATGGAGCTTTTTTTTCTCTAAGCCCTGCACAGGTTGCACGGTTTGACTTATCAACATGAAACTTTTTCTGTGCACGTAGACTTTTCCAACTTGGAACTACAAAGTTTCTGTGTAACATCGGTTGGACCATTCCTGAAATACATCATCTCCAAGCTTATTTTTCTACAGTTTTTGAAGTTTTATCTTTTGAAACTGTCTTGAATCGTACTGGAATACGCCCCGAAGAATAATCTGCAATCGTTAACTTGCCGTGCGTGCCGTAGAATGTTGTCCATGCCGTACTTGTGATATCTGCGTGTCTCAGGTCGGGTCGCAGCAACAGGAAGGAATATCCGCGGACGCCGTACGGATATTGCTACACGCGAATCTCATGAAGCGAGACGAGAAAGACGGCAGCCCTATTATAACGCAAGGCGGCTTCCAGTTCTTGCTCATGGACACTGCGTCTCAAGTGTGGTGAGTGTTGAGGTCACTTTAGTAATGAACTACATAGCTGACAAAATCTGAGGATAATAGGCAGTTTCTATTGTGATCGTTGTTGGGGGAAATTCTTTGCATTTTAGGCGTAAGATCAATATGGCAGCCCGAAAAAATCCAAATTAAGTAAAAGTAAGCAATCCAAATAAATCAAGTAGGCCTACTGCTACCAATAAGCAACATATTTGTGAATTTGAGAGTTTGTCAAGACTCATGAGTGGTAAGAAAAAATTATAACATTCTCATTCACTAATTATTGCTAATTGACTTCTCCTTTTTCTTTCTTTTCGATTTTTCCATGTTAAACTAGGCCCTGCATGTATTTGGTTCACTTTTTCACTGTTTGTACTGTCGGGCCCGCATATAACGAATTTCAAGGGGAATGAAAATCTGTTCGTAAAAATAGAATTTCGTTATAGAGATTTATTGCTTTTTTTCATAACACCACTTGAATTTTAGGGATAAAGACAGGCCTACATTCACGACTTAGTATAGTACTGTATTAGGTGACATATTATCATAACATCGCATCAGTTTATAGAAAGTAATAGAAGTCAACAATGTCCTTTCATAAAGAACTTATCATCTGCTATCACTTGGCACCACCACTCCCCACTTCTCGTATTTTATTTCCTAGGTTACAGGACACTATCAGGAATGGAAATGAAGGAATGTAAACAAGAAAATAGATAAACAAAGTCATTGAAAATGTCACCATCACGTCATTATTTTGCGCGCATTGAGTGAATGCTTGAGTTTGGGCCGTTCCACTGTGCGTGGGGGTGGGGAGTGCATCAGGTGTTGTTATGACCGCGTGCTTTTGTATGCGTCATCATGGCAACGCTGATACGATGTACAGTCCGTTCAAAATAAATGTAACCTGAAAATAAATTTACGCAAAATGTTCCGATTTTCAAATATTTTGTTGGAAATAGCTGAAAATAATGAGCAAAATATGTTGAAAATTGACAAAAAATTCGCAATAACCGAATTTTAAATTATAATTACTTCGTTATAACTTATAGGTCTTTATTTAACATTATAAGGATAGGAGATTTGAAGGGGAATGGTAATTAGTTCGTAAAAACCAAAATTTCGTTAAAACCGAGTTTGCTATATGTGGGCCCGACTGTATTATTTTCCCTTTATCCTCTTCTCTAAAGAAAATGAAGAATAGATTTATAAATCAAAATTGAATTGATGTTGAAAAAAAAAGTTAAATAGGATGCATTTCCACTAGTAATTCATAATGATTCTCGAAAAGAATAATGAAAACAAAGGTCCACAATTTTAAAACCGTTTACAAAAAGATCACATTTTCCATGTAATACATTCAGCATTATCCTGTCTTCCAGGTACTTCATCCTGCAATACCTGGACACGGTGGCATCCCGCGGCCTGGACCTGGTCGAGTGCCTGTCGTTCCTGTTCCAGCTCCACTTCAGCGTGATCGGCAAGGATTACAGCACGGAGGGCATGGGCGAGCGACTCCTGACGTTCCTGCAGCACCTGCGCGAGTTCGGCCTCGTCTACCAGCGGAAGAGGAAAGCCGGACGATTCTATCCCACAAAACTAGCTCTCAATATTGCTTCGGGTGAGTTGGTAATTGTTGACGATCAGACAGTTTCTTCGCGTATCGATGATGACAAATGGTCCGATAATTAACAAACCCCGATACAGAGCCATAAGAGGAGGATGGAAGTCTTCATCGCCGCTCATACAACTGTCCAAAACCAATCGGAAAAATATCATTTGAACTTTTGAAGGTTGGCCTAAATGAATAGAAACCAAGTGGATCCATTGTAACGATAGTTGTTATAAAAATGGTATGAAAATAATTAATGTTATAATGAAATTTATTTATCCTATCAATTGTTATCTAGATATAGGCTGGATAGCTATTGCAGGTGTTTGTTTTTCGCAAGCCACGAAATCGGGAAATGTGTATGATGATGATGACGATGAAATTCTCAATTGATTAATATAATCTCAAGTTGAACACCAAAATGAGCTTGAAATGAAACACTTTTTTTGAATATTTTGAAAGCATAGTTTGCCTGAATTTCATTGTTTTTTATTTGGCGCGTGTGCTGTTCACTGCTTGATGTGCGTCTGCGATCTGAGTCTGACCTTGACCACGAGACTACGAGCTCGAAACGTTCGTTCGGCGGAACAGACGGTCGCTCGGGACGAGCCGTTCGACGGTCGAGTCTAGCCGAGGTCACATTATCACGATACTGAGGCTCCTCCGACGGTTTCTCATTAGTACTCCCGGCCAATTTCCCAGCTTTCTCTTGCCCGCAGTGTGAAATTGACCAAGTTCATTCTTTGAGGCTCCCTTCCATTTCAAATTACCAACGGTTTAGGCCTACTTGTAAACTGTGTACTTTTAAACTTGTTCACTGTTTTTCCTTTTCAAAACTTCATAAAGCGTCATTTTCGCATGACATGGGCCAAAAAACCAGAACACCGCCAGCACCGAAATTTGAAAATACCGTAGGCATACAGATGCAAAAAACACGAAATCATGATACAGTGGAACCTCTTTAATAAGTTCTGTATTTCTTTACAGTTTGTGAATTTAATTACATGTAGGTCCATCTCTTATATGAGGTCTACTGCTTTTCAAGCACTTTTTTGGGGGTTTCTCAACGTTTCTCTCATCTGGCTGCAGGTCATGCGGTAGTGGATCGCGATTCTCCTCAGCCGGGCTTCCTGATCGTCGAGACCAACTACCGAGTCTACGCTTACACCGACTCGAACCTTCTCGTGGCCTTGGTCGGATTGTTCTGCGAACTCATGTACAGGTACGTACTCATCGCGCCGCTAGAATACGTTTCGTCAAGTAAACAAGAACGAGAGTAGAGCTTATAATGTTATTTATTCAATCGTTTTTTTTTTTAAACGACACAGTAGATTCAGAAATTACAGTGGAGCTTCCGTGATCCATCAATTTCCTCCTTATATAATTGATTTTGTCGCACCCTACTTCTACATAACTCGATACATGTGAACTTGGCTTCTATTTCGTCTTTTCATTACATTTATAATTTGAAAAGTGACACTTTGGTACATCTGTTTTTTGAACCATCGTGTTTTGTAGCATAAAAACGTTCTGTAGAGTAAGTTCAGGTAGAACTACCATTTAACGTACAATAGCATACAACAGAAACACCCCAATTGATATTTTCAGAAAAATAATGTCGACAAGCGAGAAAAGGCTACGCCTCATCTGTCGCCTGCATTTCCAGTTGCTCTCTGGTTCTCCGTATTCTTCAACTAGCTCCGCCCTCTTACATCTCGTCGATATAATTTCGGGTATACAGTAATAGCATCTATTAAACTTTCATTTTTAATATTCCGTCTGTATCGCTAATACTATGAAACATAGTAGAGTCAGACGTTTGTTGCTTTTCAGTTGCATCCATTAACAAATCAAGGTACCGGTACAGACGTAGGGTCTATCTCGAATTATTTATAAGTAGGCCCTAATGATTATTGTTTGCTCAACGACCCCACCAACAGCTAGGCTATATGGGGGTACGAATGAGCAGATCATTATGAAATTATGATTTGATAATAAGTGAAAGGACGTTTACAAAAACCGATGCCTTATGCAGGACTCGAACCAACGCCCAACAGTGGTATCAGTTTCTGAAGCGATTCCTCAGCTGACTGAGCTACCGAGGGCAGCTATCTATAAGTTTACGGATAAAAAATAGAAAACTCAATTCAACTTCAAATTGTATCATCAATACGTATCCACAGAAACATGTTATCCATAGAAACATTACATACTACAGGTACATTTCTTTCTCTCTCAGGTTCCCGAACCTCGCGGTGGGCGTAATAACGCGCGAGTCCGTCCGTCAAGCCCTGAAGAGTGGCATCACGGCCCAGCAGATCGTCAACTTCATGCGCCAACACGCGCACGCCCGCATGGTTGCGTCGGGCCCCCCCACCCTGCCCCCCACCGTTGTCGACCAGCTCAAGCTGTGGGAGAACGAGCGGAACCGATTCACGTTCACCGAGGGCGTGTTGTACAGCCAGTTCCTGTCGCAGGCGGACTTTGAGACGCTGCGCGACTACGCGCAGGACCTCGCAGTGCTCGTCTGGCAGAACGTGCAGAAGAGGACGATGGTTGTGACGCAGGGCGGACACGAACAAGTCAAGAAGTTCTGGAAAAGTTACTCGAAACAGTCGAATTGATGTGTATGTGGTGCGTTCATTCTTGTGGCACCTGTAATTCTGAGATATATGTTATATTATGTTTGAGTTAAGTTGTAACTTATTATTTAGTGATACAAGTTTTCTAATAAATTGTGAATTTACATGTAACCTTCTTGATTTGTTTCCGAATTTGTTTTATTGATTGAATTACTGTAAGCGAAGAATCAATTCCACGCAGAGTAGGCCTAGGTCCAATCCTATCCCAAAAAAAAAGGATTTTGGCTGAATATAAATATCAAGTTATATTCTGTTTTGTTCTGGTGGTATTTTGAATGGATTAAGTCAATTTATTCTCCATTTAATTGGTGGTTTTCCATTTAAAAAGTTATATGGGTAAAAACTGCTTCGAGTGGTACCAATTTAGCACATTTCATGTTTTTTCTTCAAAATGGCTGACCCGATCACACTGAGAATTCCCAGAAATGTGTATAAAAATGTAGTTCAACTTCACACAAAATTTCATTTCTTTGTAAATAAATTTTTTTTACGCCGTTTTATTCTAACGAGTATTTTTTAAATTTCGAAAATTCATAAAAAAAAAAGTTACCATCCGATAATGCCCCAAAACTATACAGATCTAAGTTAGATGAGGAATCATGATGAAAAAAAAGTTTGAAATTGATAGCAGCTGTAGCCGTTTGACCTGTAGAGAACCGACAAAAAAACATGAAAAAAAAAAAAAAAACGAACACCAATTTTTTTCAGTATGTCAAATTGAATCCTCGCTAAAGCTCGTCTAATCAGGATGAAAGGACAAAAATCATGCAAAAAAAGTAAATTGAAGAAATGAAAGTAAAAAAATGCAATAGGGGAAAAAATATAAAAAAATGATGACATTTCAAGGAGTTGATGCTACCTCAGCAGAGTGGTGGTCCAAAGTGAACTTTATTCTATCGTAATCCTCTAGATTGTCCGGATATTTCCTTCAAAGGTTTATTGCACAATATTATTCTCGTATTTATAGGATGAAAGAAGCAAAGACTCAGTTCTACCTTGAAAATTAACGTTTTTTCTTTTTTTTTTGCTTCACAGGTTGAATGGATATTTTGAATGAAACTTGGTATACACATAATTGAGATCATCTCACTCCTTACTATTCAGTTTTTAGGTGAAATCGGTTGAATCACTTCTGAGAAAATAATTCCGAATTGATAAAAAATCCTAAAAAGAATATCCCACACATAGGGGAAAGTATGGAAAAAATATTCAATCCGAATGAATTCAAATTTTGAGGAAATTTTAAAACATGAATGAAACATTATCGTTACTGGTAATTTCAGTGTTTTCCAACTGGGTGAGCTGTTTCGAAGATGCTTTTTTTCTTCACATCAATTATTGAAGAATATTACGAAACCTATAAAAAGGTAATCAACAGGTAAAGCCAATTATGTCGTGAAACTATGTATATGTCCATGGTGAAGGGATTGAAAGTATCAATAGGTGAATCAGATAGGCAGTGAGTTAATTCTCTCTAGTTCATTTCATTAGCTACAATCCTAAATTTCATACAAAATCTTGCTCATGCTACATTACAACATATATGCAGTGTAAAAAAATCACAATTTCCGTAAGTGATTGGAAATCGTAACCGCCATCTATAATTTGAATTACCCTCCTCGCGGACAATTTCGGAACTATTGACTGTCGCTAGGTGGCGCTAGTTTCCGTTATAACTTATTTCCGGACTCCGGCAATCATTTCTCAACAGATCGAGTCGACAATTTTGCTGGCGTTCTCTCAACTGGAAGGTAGGAATTCGTATGTGTGCAGTAAATATTTGGTTAGCATTTTTAAAAATTGTCACTAATAAATAAATGCATGCTCGTCCGCCTTTAACTGGATTTTAGGTCAAGTCTATACAGTTTCTCTTATCTGAACTTCAAATTCAGGCCTAGGCCCTATGCTGTAGACAGTTGTATTGGTGTTGAACCATGTGGGTCAACGAAGTTCAAAGCTGTTTTATATGTGACGCGTAGCGCATTAGACCGTCATTTGGTACGATTTAGATGAAGTGCATTACTCAATCATATTTCGATGCAAGTTTGTGAGGGCCGTATCTTACTGAAGCGATTTTTTTTGCGTTAATATGAGGATCAAACTAGCCTACTGCACTTGGATTTGGCTGTTCCTACAGTTCAAGATGGCCCCCTTAGAATTGCCAAATCAAGTTTCATTCTAACGGCCTAAGCATACAAGTAGTTATAGCCTATATTTAAGTATTTGGTCCAATACCTATAAATATTGTCAAATTTTGAAGTCGTTTTTTCAAACTCTGAAGTGTGAGTTCCAATGGAGCCTTCAGTGGGCCATTCAGATGCATGAAGCAAAATATGTAGGTCCACTTAGGCCTGTAGCCTATATAGGCTACTATATTTTGTTTGTCCTGTCATCTTTCATCCTTCAAAACCTGCAAATGCTTGGTGGAACCTTATCATATTTTTCCGTGGGTTATTGTATAATTCAATACAAACATGCTTTTTGCATTTGGCCCAAAGCAATGTGGAGATAGATGTTCTTTGTCTTATGGGGCTCAGTGTAGGTTGTTGGTCTAGGACTATTCATCTTGCTGCAGAAGTTTCCTCATAGTCCTAAGTCTAGATATTTTCTGGCTAGGAAAATATCTAGATACATGTATTAATAGCAAATACCGGTACTCTAAAAAGTGACAAAATCTAAGAGTGCTTTGAAGCATATTTTCTAACATTTCTTCTATACATTTGATGATGTTTTCACGAAGGCAACAGCCCTACAAGCTTATGAATCCGCTGTGTTTCAACGTAAGCCTAGGCCTATTGGCGATATAGACGCAATATTTGGAATGAAAGCATTAGGGCATAGGGCTAGGCCTATAGATGCTATTTCTGCCAGAATATATCAAGTGGAAAGTAAATCTGTGGAGTCAGATACGGAATTTCAAAAACCAAAGTGCATCTGGAAATGCATGTGACAGATGAGGGTGTAACCAGGGGGTGGACACCATTTTACTAAAACTATTGATTTGAGTATTGCACTGGTAGGGTACATAGGCCTACTGTACGTGATATAATGGTTTTAATGGTCCACTTTTGTAACGCTAGTACAAAATGTTGTGCTACAAAACACGGTATTTCAAAATGATAGATGACTTATCAAATTCTAAATGCTTTGAAAAAATAGAAGCTTTGTTCACATGTCTAGGGAATACCTTTGAACCAGAATCGTGAACATTTCTTTGGATCAAAATACAAGGTAACCCAGGGGCTGGTGGTAATACATTTAACCCTGGCCAAACTATGTTCCTTAAAGTGCCAAGAGAATATCAGGGTACATGAGCAGTAGATCCACAGATGTCCGTTACTAGACCGATACGTAGCTCGTATGGACAATGGGCCAGATGCTGTAGGCACATGACTGTTTAGTCCTAACAAGTCCAGAAATGAAAGATGGGTTTACCTAAAAATCAGTTTTGAACAAGATTCAGGTCTAGGTCTACTTGTGTCTTCAGAAACATGAGCAATTTGTTCCATCATGAAAAAACTGGAGTTAGACCTACTGATATGTCCTCGCTTAGCCTTTGCGTAGGCCATCGGCCTACACCACTGCAAACACTGGTTTTATAATTGTCTAGTTATGCAATGAGTGTGGAATGACAGCTGAAAACTTGCACACAATTTCATTCTTCTAGTTCTTTTGCAAATTTAGTTATGTTAGCAAAATGATTGTTCCAGATTTAAACAGTGCTCTAAACCAACCCTCAACTGCAAGTTAACAAGTGCTGAAGTATTATCTTATTCAATCGAAGCCAATGCCATCTAGAATACAATGACCGAAACGCTTAATTCGACCCAAGTGGCACTAGCGGATGCTATGAACAAGATGGATCTCGAGTCGCATGCCAAGCAGACGTCCAAGTCGAGGCCGAAACCTGCCGGCACACCTAGCACACCCAATGGACGAACCGGGGAAGACATGGGGTGGAAATCTAAACTAAAACTACCGCCCAAAGACAAACGAGTCAAAACAAGTGTAAGTGGAATTATAAAACTAATTCACTGTCTATATTTCAGAGTAGAGGTCTGAATTTGTTTGACTGTGCAGTATGTGTACAAAATGCTAAGAGATCGTAGGTGTAGGCTACGGTAGCTGTAAGTATTCTAGAAATTTCGGTCAAGGTTGGGTCGAGCTAGTGTAGGCCTACTTATTTTTATTTTTTTTGAGATAGTTTGAGATAGCAGAAAACAATGGAGCCAAGAGAAGAGTTGGAAGACCAAGAGAAAGGTGGCAAGAGGGAGTCAAGTTTGGGGTAAAATGGGAGAAAAATGAGGTTTAAGTGGAAGACGAGAGATAGTGGGAGAATAGAGAATGATGGAGGGAGCTCATAGGAAGAGAAGAAGAAATAGAGGATAGGCCTAGCAGTAGTGAAGAAGAGGAGGAAGAAGTCGGAACTGGCAGGAACCGATTGATATGAGAAGTCTGCCCTAGAAAAACTGGTGGAAACACCCCCTGGCCCAATTTAATTGGTTATCTGGGTCTGAGATATATATAGGCTCATTGCATTTTGATCACCAGTTAGTGTGTACTTTTTATGTAGCATAGGCTACAAAATTTGCTTGGTATTCATTTATTGTGTCCACCATTTTGATCTAGTCTTCATGTGGTTAGTTTAGATTTGGTAGCTCCTATTGTATTCAGCTATGTAGTACCGGTACTTACTGTATCACAAACAAACCAAAAAGCAAGTGACATGTAGACTTGAACCTATCAAGTGTTATGATGTGAACATCTCTAAGGCCCAGTATTACCAAGTCCAGTTAGCCTTTATCTGACAGTTCAAACTTGTTATCACCATGGTTACTTAAGCTATTTGTTTTCACCAACTCTCAGATAAATACTAACTGGCCGTGGTAATACTGGGCCCAAGTGAACTTCTATGTGGAGTTATCAAGTGTATTTTCTTTCTAATTGTCAATATAATCAAATGGAAAATAATTGAGGTGGAGAGTTGATTTTAATTTATTCTACCCTCAACAGGACGTGACTGATACGAGAGGAAATGAATTCGAGGAATTCTGTTTGAAACGAGAGTTATTGATGGGAATATTTGAGAAAGGTTGGGAAAAACCTTCTCCAATCCAAGAAGCTAGCATTCCGATTGCCTTGTCTGGTAAAGATGTCCTAGCGCGAGCCAAGAATGGCACGGGTAAAACAGGCGCCTACTCTATTCCGATACTCGAACAAGTAGATGCAACCAAAGACTATATTCAAGGTAAGCTGCTTCAAAATTGGTTGTTCAATGAATTATTTAAGGTAGAGAGACTGGTGAACCCTATTGACTGAAAACTCTAATTTACTGAATTGTAAGGTAGGCCCTAATTTTTATAATACAACGGTCATAGGGTCAGTCTGTTTCGACTTTTAATTGAGATTTGTTATGATGTGGTTCAAATTTGAAACTAGTATTAGTCTTGTGTTCATTCAACAGAAACCTTAGGTCTACCTTACCTAGCATGACCCTAACCTTCACAAAAAAATGGCCCTCTGTAATTCAGTCATCTAAGACACCTCTTTAGAAACTGCAATCACTGTTGGGCGTGGTTTTGAGCCGTGCAAAAGGCATGAGTTTTTGTCAACCTATTTTCACATATCACGTGATGGTTTTTCATCATCAGCTGCTCATTCATACAGGTCTCCAAATGATCTAGCTATTGGTGGGATCGTTGAAAAGATGATAATCAACAAAACTTATATAGTGAAATAGAATATGTGAATTGGGTGAAAGGGAAAGAAAGAACAGCAGCTTACCGAGATTTATGAGTAGAGAAAGGCCTACTCATAGTGGAGAGCCCGTTGATGGAACACATAGAGATGAATGTTACACGAGGTTTCGACGTTTCGGCTATTGCCTTGATGAATCAAAATATCATGAAACAAAAAATATCGAAACCGGCACATGTAGCTGTGTGGTTAACGCATTTGCTTCATGTGACCCAGGAGGCAGTGGGCATATCAGACCCAGTTCGATCCCCAATACCATCCATCTTTACAGGGGTTTCTCGTGGTTTCCGTCTGTAGACTAGGCAAATGCCGGAATGGTTCCCACAATATTGGCCACAACTGCTTCCTTCTCTCTATCCTCCCAATTACCCATAAAACTTTCATCTCATTATCTCATTAATCATTCATCCAATGCCAATATACCTTGGTCATCATTAGAGTGCATCGTTAAAACTCAATTTAAAAAAAAAGGAATATCAAAAATATATACCCTGTAAAATATTTCGATTTTATAGTCTTATTTCATTAATGCTAAATTCCTTCATCTCTTACCATAACCTGCAATAGTCGACGTTTGTATGACAATTTGGTCCGTGATTGCAGCGCTTGTGGTGGTACCGACCCGAGAGCTTGCGCTGCAGACGAGTCAGATCTGCATCGAGCTGTCGAAACACCTGACGGTGCGCGTCATGGCGACGACCGGCGGCACGAACCTGCGGGACGACATCATGCGGATCTACCAGAAGGTCCAGGTGATCATCGCGACGCCCGGACGCATCCTCGACCTCGTCGACAAGAACGTCGCCAACATGGAGCACTGCAAGATACTCGTGCTCGACGAGGTAAGTTGGCTGGCGATCGGCGGTAGAAGTCGGTCGATGTTTGAGCGATGTCGTTACTAAAAGTAATGAATGGCATTCAATCAAAAAAATTGTTTCATTGTAGGCCTAGATGAAGATATTATTATTAGAATGATACAAAAATAATTATAGGTACCCGTTCTCTTTTATGAATCACACTCATTTGAATAGGAAGAGTAGTTGATTTTTCACCAAAATGAAGTCAAAATAGCAACTTGATATTTCATTCAAGCGCTGTAACTTCGGCCAAAAAAATATGGCAGTGTTTCTGATGCAATTTAAATTCAAGAATACACATGTTCAATTAAGCTTGACTTGAACTTCTCCACTGTAGAATTAATTTCAAAATTACTTTTTGACTCTGCTGATCAAACAGCCATTAGACTTTGAGGCTAGGTAAAAGAGCGTTAGGCTCTCTTCCATTTAACACAGACCTCATCCTCACGAATCATCATTGAGCAGCACTAAAATCCCGAAGCAGATTGGCATGACTTTCAAAGAATTTAACATAATTCATTGATTCAGTTGAATACACTGTTTGATTATTTCACTCTGAGAAACATCTAACATTACCAGTACCGGAAAATTGCGAACTCAAGTTCTACCCTGGTCTGTGTAACCCTAGTCATAATCTTATCGAATATGCCAATGCAGGCGTACACTTTCAGACACATAGTGTTGTTCGGAAATGAAATTTACTGCCAAGATTTGTATCGACTATAGTGGAGTGCGTTTATACTTGATCCGACTAGTTTTAGTGAGAGCATTAGGCCGCTAATGTCAATGCCATTTCTTTGTGTGTATTGTAGTATCAATCGGTAGATCCACCACTGTTTGTTATTACTATTGTACACATACTTAATCTCGATCGTTGCCAGCTATCCGTCTTAGTCATCCAAAGGATTTCCGTGCGTAGGAATGTGTGCCAAATCAAACGCATCTGGTTTAGTTTTGGTGTAAACGTAAATTCTTCAATTGGCCCCCAAAAAAATCCCGACTTGGCAGAATGTCGAGTTGAACATATCGTTTGTTTGCTAGGCGGACAAGCTGTTGTCGCAAGACTTCCAGGGCTTCATGGACAAGGTGATTGCCCGGTTACCGAAGGAGCGGCAGATCCTGTTGTACTCGGCCACCTTCCCGCTGACGGTCAAGCAGTTCATGGACAAGCATCTCCGGCAGCCGTACGAGATCAACCTCATGGAGGAGCTCACCCTCAAAGGTAAACGCACTTTCTCGACGCGTACGAGCAAACTAAACGGGATCAAGTTTTGTCGAGTAAATTTGAAGTTGATGCTCAATTGTCGACATAACGTTCATAACTTTCCGCGTGGCTTGTCGGCCGGTGCGCTAGTGCTGAGCATAACCGAAGTTAGATATACATCGATAGATTGCTCGCATTGTGCCAACAATTTTAGTATGTACTTTTGGCGTCGAGAAACCGACAAGATATAAATGTCATTCCGAAGATTGAAAAAAATACCTGGATTGTCAACACTGCATTTATTTTGTGAGTTGTAAGAAACACTTCAAATTAAATAACTTGATTTTACAGACCAAGTTTGGGTTTGGTGATGAAGAGTTTGAAGTATTGAGTTATTTACAAATTTATTTCAGTTCAGAATGATCAAAATATTGTATTAAAATATTCAACTCATGTCGCAACTCATCGTAATGTTGCAACACAAATACGAAGAAGCAATGTCGCACAACGTCTTTTACCTACGTAGTCACAAACTTGTCCACAAAATGCAGGAGAAGAGTTCCTTTCGTACTGTTGGAAGTCATGATTGACATGTTTACCTATTGAGCAGTTGGGTGATTGATAGAATGGCAATACTTGCTACACGTTGATGAGACGGGCTACCAATGCTCATTGTCGAAGTGATGATTGATGGATTCCCCTTCATTCGTATCTGAATGATAAATCCTCTACTGATCGAACCGAATGTTACCACGGCAACCGCTGACCGCCTATACCAGGTCATAGCAATGTGCGTGTGGATATTCATCTTTCAAATCAAACCAGTATGAATGAGTGAATATTATGGTTTTAAGGCGCATCGACAGCGAGGTCATTTAGCTGTAGATCTGTTGAACCAGTTATCTAATGCACGAGTCACCGGTCTTTATTGGCCTACCGGTACTTATTTCATATCTCGAGGCTTTCAGGTTTGCGCTAGTCTCGTGTCCCTATGTAAACTTCAACCTGATCTATTGTCCAAGATGTCTTTTTTCATTCAATCCTCTTGTGGCTTGATTATAGCCACCCTCGGTAGTTCAGCCAGCTGAGGCACCGCTTCAGAAACTGATGGTCACTGTTGGGCGTGGGTTCGAGTCCCGCATAAGGCATGGGTTTTTGTAAACGTCCTCTCACTTATCATCACTTCATCGTTCGATAATCACCAGCTAATAATAATAGCCTAGCTGTTGGTGGGGTCGTTGAGCGAACAATAATCATCATCAGTCATTACTCATTACCATCAACAACATTGTTCCGGCCAAAAGACCTTCGCTGCCAACACCCTATTGCAGGGGTCGGCAACCTTTTTTGGTTATTTCTCGGAAATGAATGAATGAATAATAATGGGAGCCCCAGTAGGGGAAAATCAGTTACGTAACACTAAAAACAATAATTTACATAACTAGTTCATTTTGATTATACGTAGTCGGGTATCACATGGAATTAACAATTTTCTTCAGATATTTTACGATTTTCAAGTTTTGCGGCATAATTTTCAAACGTTGAGTTTCGGTTGAATTTGATTTCAGATCTATTTAAATTATACAGAGCCATTCAAGAACCAGTAAGGAACCGGTTGCCTACCCCTGCCCTATTATGGGTCCACAACAATACCCCAACATCACAACTGCTGACCTGTTTGACCTTGTGTTTCCGCAGGCGTGACGCAGTACTACGCGTTTGTCCAGGAAAAGCAGAAGATCCACTGCCTGAACACGCTGTTCTCGCGGCTGCAGATCAACCAGAGCATCATCTTCTGCAACTCCACACAGCGCGTCGAGCTGCTGGCCAAGAAGATCACCGAGCTCGGCTACTGCTGCTACTACATCCACGCCAAGATGGCGCAGGCGCACCGGAACCGCGTCTTCCACGACTTCCGCTCGGGCCTCTGCAGGAATCTCGTCTGCTCTGGTGAGTGGCTACGGTTGTTTTTGTTGGGGGTCGGGGGTTTTTGTGGAGCCAGCATCGGATTTGGTCTCAACTGCGAATTAGAGTTTGAAAAAAAAGTGTAAAGTTTCACTGAAGTTTAGCTAAAAGTTTCACTGTAGTTTGGAAGTCTGTATTTCTGTATCAGATGTGTTAGTAGGTGGCCCAGACTATCGTTTATAAGAGACAGAAATGTGATTGTGGGCAGTCGATGGCACCTAAAGTGGCTTTGCTGCCCCAGTAGGCTTCCATCTTTGTTGATATCACAATATGATGAGAACGATTGAATTTTGCAGGCTATGAAGTTGAATAAAAAGTTTGCAGTAGTGTAAGAGAATGGGATCAATTATTGTTTGAAGATTTGGTCACAATTGACGGCCAAACGGGTAATTGAACTACTAGTAAAGCTACTTGTAGGCCTTGGCTGTCACATTGCCGCTTGTGGTCGTTAATGGTCCTAGTAAATTGTAAACGCGATACTCCAACCGCCAATTGCAGCGTAACAGAAATAGAAGAAAAATGAGAAAAACCCCCGTGATTTTTGTTCTTTGTAAATGTGCAGCACGGCCGAGTTTGAACCGTGGTCTGCAACCGAGTGCGATACGGACTTGAATGTTCCTCTTTTCACGGGTCAACACCTGATTGTCCTACTGACGGTACAGTACTCGATGTGATGATTGATGGATTCCCCTTCATTTGATTCTGAATGATAGATCCTCTACTGATCAAACTTACTGTTCCGTCTTAGCCAGCATTCAATAGTGTGGTTTGGAGTTTTAAGTAGTAAATGTTCTGACGGTATTAAATCTAAACTCCCGTCATCCTTAGTCGTCGTGGAAACTGAAGTTCGGTCTGGTGAGAGTTCAAGTCCTGGATAAGTCTGTTTTTTTTTCATTTTTGTCAACTCCATTTATTTATCGTACACTCATTATAACGCTGAATTACACGGCTGTTTTGGCAGTGAACAAACGTTCGTATTGAAGTTACTCAGAGGGTGGACCAATGTTTAGGACTGAGAGACCGTGGTTCGATTCTCGTCGCTGACGACTCCAACAGTTTTTTTTGTGGTCACCATCTATCATCAAGGTGAATACTGGAATGCTTTCTTAACAGGCCACAACTTTCATTTCCACTGTACAAAACGCACGGCATAATACATTTTGGGGTGGTAAGATCGCCCTTGTGGTGCCCCGTCCAAACGATCCTATCTTTCATCCATAGCCTCAATTGGGGAACAATGATTTTGTATCAAGTTTCGATGTTATTAAAAAAAAAAAAATAATACATTTTACATCTCATTGTTTCGTCATCTCATTCATTGCTTGCTGCCGTCAGTAGATCCTAGTAATTCAGTATGTCATTAAACCCAATACATCGAAAGGAACTCAAATTATTTTAGTATAGAGTTACTTATTGCCAGTAACGAAAGAATATAGACAATTTAATGACTGTAATTTTCACTCAATCCTGTGTTGGCTACAGCTGGTATATTGAAATGATTATTGATGGATTCCCCTTCATTTGTTTCTAAATGATAAATCCTCTACTGATCAGTTTGTTGGTGTGAATTGCAACCATTGCGTCATGTTAGCATTGTTCTCGTGAGAATATAATTGACGCCAATAGATCATAGTCATCAGTACAGTGCGTCGTTAAATCTCCATTGTATAAATTAGAATGAAAGAATTAAATTCAGTATCAACCAGGCATACCTACTGGGGCAGTTGGATCAGTTGCTTGCACACTGAAACACCAGATTCCGCCCAGGCCAACAATTCTGAAAGGTTTTACGAGGCCTCGCTCTTTACTTGGAGTGAATACCATTTCGACAACAGGTTACAATTGATTCTTTCTCACTTTTATAAACTAACCATTCATCACATCGTCCTGTCATTCATCTTTCACCGACGCCAATATAGATCTCCGTCACTCATCAATCATTGAGTGAGTTGTTGGACACAATGTAAATGAAAAAGTGACTCATTTTCACTCAATCCTGTGTTAGCTACAGCTAGTAGTATATTGAAATGATGATTGATGGATTCCCCTTCATTTGTTTCTGAATGATAAATCCTCTACTGATCAGTTTGTTGGTGTGAACTGCAACCATTGCGTCATGTTAGCATTGTTCTCGTGAGAATATAATTGACGCCAATAGATCATAGTCATCAGTACAGTGCGTCGTTAAATCTCCATATAAATTAAAATGAAAGAATGAAATTCAGTATCAACCAGGCATATATACCTACTAGGGATAACATTGATTCTATAAATTCAGAATCGATTCTGTACTTCCCAGAATCGATTGAGAATCGATTTTTTTTCAAATTAAAAAAAAAATGTCTACATTCACATGTTTAAATATTCCCGCGCTGTTTTCATGTAGCTAAAACTGTTGCACATCGTGTTATATCAACTGTACCGCTCTGTGGAAGTGGCGCCTTCAAGGTCATGAACGAAGCTTTCTCCCCTCCATGATACACACACACACATTCTTCCCCACTATGCTGAACCACGCCCTTTGTCGTGTAAATGATCCAATGGCGTTTGTCTCATTACGAAAACTCTCAACCGGACTTGCCGGGAGGGGAAGGTAAAAGATGGGAGGGGCTACAAAAAACATGTGCGAGCGATGGTACACGTGCGTCAGTAGAAATAAATGCTACAAATGTGTACAGTTTCGATCAAAAAAAAAAATAGCAAAAAAATCGATTCTCGATTTTTAGAATCGTTTGGCACTAGAATCGATTCTGAATCGATTCTCGATTAATCGATGTTATCCCTAGTATATACCTACTGGGGCAGTTGGATCAGTTGCTGGCACACTGAAACACCAGATTCCGCCCAGGCCAACAATTCCGAAAGGTTTTTCGTGGCCTCGCTCTTTACTTGTGGGGAATACTATTTTGACAACAGGTTACAATTGATTCTTTCTCACTTTTATAAACTAACCATTCATCACATCGTCCTGTCATTCATCTTTCACCGACGCCAATATAGATCTTCGTCACTCATCAATCATTGAGTGAGTTGTTGGACTCAATATAAATGAAAAAGTGACTCATTTTCACTCAATCCTGTGTTAGCTACAGCTAGTAGTATATTGAAATGATGATTGATGGATTCCCCTTCATTTGTTTCTGAATGATAAATCCTCTACTGATCAGTTTATTGGTGTGAACTGCAACCATTGCGTCATGTTAGCATTGTTCTCGTGAGAATATAATTGATGCCAATAGATCATAGTCATCAGTACAGTGCGTCGTTAAATCTCCATATAAATTAAAATGAAAGAATGAAATTCAGTATCAACCAGGCATACCTACTGGGGCAGTTAGATCAGTTGCTGGCACACTGAACCACCAGATTCCGCCCAGGCCAACAATTCTGAAAGGTTTTACGTGGCCTCGCTCTTTACTTGTAGGGAATACTTCCTTTCCTTGACAACAAGTTACAATTGAATGAATTGATTCTTTCCCACTTTCCAAAACACAACAAACTAACCATTCATCTGATCGTCCTATCATGTCATTCATCTTTCACCGACGCCAACATAGATCTTCGTCACTCATCAATCATTGAGTGAGTTGTTAGACTCAATATAAATGAAAAAGTGACTCATTTTCACTCAATCCTGTGTTGGCTACAGCTGGTATATTGAAATGATGATTGATGGATTCCCCTTCATTTGTTTCTAAATGATAAATCCTCTACTGATCAGTTTGTTGGTGTGAACTGCAACCATTGCGTCATGTTAGCATTGTTCTCGTGAGAATATAATTGATGCCAATAGATCATAGTCATCAGTACAGTGCGTCGTTAAATCTCCATATAAATTAAAATGAAATAATGAAATTCAGTATCAACCAGACATATATACCTACTGGGGCAGTTGGATCAGTTGCTGGCACACTGAAACACCAGATTCCGCCCAGGCCAACAATTCTGAAAGGTTTTACGTGGCCTCGCTCTTTACTTGTAGGGAATACTTCCTTTCCTTGACAACAAGTTACAATTGAATGAATTGATTCTTTCCCACTTTCCAAAACACAATAAACTAACCATTCATCACATCGTCCTGTCATTCATCTTTCACCGACGCCAATATAGATCTTCATCACTCATCAATCATTGAGTGAGTTGTTGGACTATGAATGAAAATGTTGGACTATGACTGTAAATGAAAAAGTGACTCATTTTCACTCAATCCTGTGTTAGCTACAGCTAGTAGTATATTGAAATGATGATTGATGGATTCCCCTTCATTTGTTTCTAAATGATAAATCCTCTACTGATCAGTTTGTTGGTGTAAACTGCAACCATTGCGTCATGTTAGCATTGTTCTCGGAAGAATATAATTGAAATGATGTGAAAAAAAACTGGCCAATTTCATTCAAGTTTGTATTTGTAGTCTTGAAATGATGATTTGTGGATTCCCCTTCATTCGTTATTGAGTGATAATTCCTTTTCTGATCAAACTTCGACCAAGTTTGACCTGATTTTATATAATCAAATGATTTGTTTCAATATCGACCGAAAATATATAAATTGCTTGGCAATCCTATGAGGGTGTCGAGCTTGATTCACGCTGATCGTTGGTTTGAAATATTGGTAGAAACATTGGCCATCTGAATCAGGCTCAAGTCAAGTAGATTCAGGACCAACGACACTTCGTCACATGCACTGCTGAAGGAATCGCTAGGTAAACCATCGTCGACACAAACCCAATCCGTGTGTGTTGTTTTCTCTAGTCCAGTTATTTTCTGACTTGCTGTTCTTACGGGGCTGGATCAGTTGGGGCGTTACCATGGTAACAAAGTCCAGCTTACGTTCGTGTCCTGCATAAAGCGCGGGTTCTTGTAAACATCGTTCGTGCATTGTGTAATGTTGTCGAGCTGAAATGAACATCCGTCGTGTTTCCAGACCTGTTTACGCGCGGTATCGACGTCCAGGCGGTGAACGTGGTGATCAACTTTGACTTCCCGAAGATGTCCGAGACATACCTCCACCGCATCGGTCGGTCGGGCCGGTTCGGCCACCTCGGCCTCGCCATCAACCTCGTCACGTACGAGGACCGGTTCGCACTCCACCGCATCGAGCAGGAGCTCGGCACCGAGATCAAGCACATTCCTAAAGTAAGTTTCGTCCTGTACCTGAATAAAACTGAGTGCTTTGGGTGAAATACCATTCTACCCAGCGCTGGTTTCATTCAATGATTGTACTGGACTTAAGAATATCTCAGAAAATAGTTGTAAAATATAAAATGCTATGAATAAATTCTAATTTGAAGGTTGGTTTGCATCTACAATACACTTGTAAAGAAGAGCAAAATACAAATATTTTAAAGAAAAAGTACAGAAATGAATAGGTAGGCCTAATTGCATAATTAAAATTGTGCATCGTAAAAAATGATTAGTTCCAACGTATGTAGGCCTATATTTTTGATAGATCAGTAAAACAGGACCTGGGTAGTAAAAGTATGAGAACAGAATTGTCGGTATATTAATGAGCAGCCAACTGTTGAATATAGGCCTAGTAGGCATGTAACTGGACAAATATATAAAATTAAGGTTCAAATTAAAAAACCTGTTTGTGGGTCGTTGGATTGTTTTTCCAAGGTGGGTTTTGCCCAAAAAGGTTTTATTGGGCTGGGTTGGTGTTCGATCAGTTGGATGCAGGCTCAAGTCCGAAGTGCATCCAAGGTATGCTTGGTGGTTTTCCTGCCTTGAGGCAACCGCATCATGGTCTCCGTTATCTTTCCCCAGGTCATCGACCCCTCGCTATACGTGTCGCAGCCGTCGTGAATCTCTGGCCGCCGCCGCCGAACGTCCGTAAGTCATCGTTTGTCCAGGTCATCATTCACCCGGGCGACAAAAGTACCGTTCAACCCACGACAATACAACAGTATTATTGAATCACGCAGGAAATACACCAAATCCGGACCGGACATTCATTTACACACGAGGAGATATGATTTATATATAGTTTTATATTTGATGAACGATTAGAACACTTGTATTTTGTTCTGCGTGGCTCTTTTTTTTTTTTGGTTTTTCGTCGAAGCAATACTCAGAAAGCGACCGTTCGTAACCGCGGTCCAAGACTTACGGCTCGAGCTTTGACACTCGGCCGTTCGGACAAGCTCTATTTTTAAAAGTACATCCCGGTCTTTGTAAATCGTGTGAGAGCTGGAGTGTCCCAGTGTTGATCAAAGAAGTTTCAAACAGTTTATTTACCAGCTGTAAATGTGAGCCCGTCTGTTCAGGGTTCATCGGGCATAGTTCTAGGTTATAGTGACATCTTCGAAGAGAGGAACAACCAGGTTTTTAGGTTTGATGAATGAAAGTCGAGACAAAGTGAAAGAGTTGGGTTAATTAAGTCGAGTCGTCGGATGGGAAGCGTACGTTTTGTAAGCCCGAGTGTGGAATCGCGTATGCCGTAGGCCTGTGATGTAGTAGTGTATATGTAATAATGTGGTTTTCAAAATGCCAAGTCCGTGAACTTTCTAACGTGCAATGTGAGAAAAGGAATGACAGTCCTCGTTACCTAAACGTGTGTTGAAATACGTGTTTCATCTCTGTGTCACACTTGTGTAACACGGAGCACGAAACACGATTAAATTAAGTAACTAAAAGATGGCATAAAACTTTTCTGTTGGTAATTTTTCGAAGAGAAATCAGTTTTGAGAGATGTGAACCAAGGAATAAATAATATGGTGTAGAGTTGAACAGAACGGCAATTGATAGTATAGTATTGTAACTCGTATGTTTTTTTTTTTATATTTTAGACAATTAATGTAATGGTATTGCCTTGTGTACGCTAAAAATCTTGATTACAATAGGAAATTATAAATATTACGCGTAACTGAAACAAACTTGATAGGGCACGGTGATCGTATCGTCCATCCGGTCACAGATGACATTGGTTTCCTTGCGTGCGTCATGTCAAAAAACTAGTTCAATAAAAGGCCACCGGCTGGCCCGGTCAAGGATCTCCGTTGACCAATCGCACGGATCTTTACGTACTATTGGCCTAGTGAAACCGCCTAACCACGCAATTCGTTTGACGTGATCCGTTATTGAAGTTTTTTCATTCTTTAGAGGTAACGAAAACAATATTAGTTATCTAATTCCATATAATTGTATGAAATTATGTCATTTTGATATGATCCACTGATTTACATTGACTTTTCCCTGAGAGTAGAAATAGAAATGAAACTAGGAGGTGGACAGATGTGCGAGAAAAAGTACAGGACTGAGCAGGAGGAATTATGATAGTTAACAAAGAGTAAAAATAAGTTATTGACAGATTAGATTGGATGAGAAATTGTAGTCAACACATGGGGGAGTGTTGGAAACAAGCTATATAAATAAATAATCGAATATATTTAATAATTAATATTAAGTTTGGGAGATGATTCCTAGAAATAAATCAAATATACATGTGTCAGTTGTTTGGGTGGGAGGGGGGGGGGGAGGTTTACGGAATCAAATTAGACGGTCTAGTACGGAATTTATATCAAGACGGAGAAATGATGAAGTGAAGGGTAACCGGTAAAACCTGCCGGTAAACTGGCCACGAAACTCGGTTTTTAAATCGGTGCCAAATTATTCGTATTAGTCTTTGTTGAAAAAACTCTTCTTCTTCCTTGGGACGACGTAAAACGTGAACGAGTCGGCGTTCCGATAACCTCAATTTCCCAGCTGTGATACGTATCTATTACAGCGCGCACGTCGTTAAACGTAGACATGTTCGCATCACTCATCTTATAGAGCGTGAGAGTTGAAGAAGGGAGGTATGATATCGGGCTTTTTGTTCATCACTTTTGAACGTATCACGAGAAGAGGTATCACCATTTAAATACTTTAATGTTTAATATTCACTCAATGGTATTTGGATGAAAACCGTAATGTCCTAAATTTTTGTTGGTGTGCGACTAATAAAAGTTCCCGTGCTTGTTTTTATGTGCATATCCATGAAAATGACAGATTATTTACCAACATTATTGGAAAGTAGGATTTGATTTAAAGAATATTATTTTGTGATTGACGATATGAGATGAATGATAGATGAAGATGCAGAGTAAGAGAAACAAGTGATATGAGAATTCTCATATCACTTGTTTCTCTTAATCTGCATCTTCATCATTCATCTCATATCTTCCTTCACAAAATAATATTCTTCGGATTATTTACTAAATGATTAATACCATCTGATATATATTAATCAGACTTACGTTTTTCTTTTATTCTAATTCTGATAACTAACCGTTCAAACGTTATCACCAAAAAACTTGAAATACTTTCCTAAATCTAGCCTCACGCACTCTTTATGGCAACATTGGTTCGAATGTGATCTCTTGCCTCTTAGTCATAGGCAATCAAATGTATATATAATAAAGTTTTTTACAGACTTGGATAAGTCGAATTCCGTTGAACAGTTCATCCACTGGAACCATCAATTACCAGTAATCATAACGCCGTTTTTCAGATGCTCGAGAACGCATCGAGCAAATTGAAGTAGGTACTGTGTACTTAATTAATCGAATTAATAAAACAAATTTTCTCAACTTTTCTTAGACTGAATGTAGGTTTGTGGGCTTTCCATTTTATGAATTGTTTAATTGTCTGATTTAAATCGGTGCCACTCGACCGTGAATGTATTAAAGTTGAACGTACTTTAATGAAATGTGTTGCAGTCGAAATTGAGAGACGTTGTTTCTAGAAATATAATTGATAAGTTCAAAGCTGGTTCATAGTCGGCTTTGGAAGAGGACTTATTCGTACGCAATTGAAATGGATTCAGAGTGGGATCTAGAGCCTATCGGAAGTTATATGATATTAATATAGACAAACAGCATTTATAATATTGTCACTGAAAGAGTCTTGATGAATTTAATCATGAAGATCTGCCGTTGACACAAACGGTTATTATTTATTATTTAGATTTAGGACAGAATAATACATCACTAGCTGTTGAAGTATGCGCTAATGAGTGTTTTTTTTACTCTCCGTCGTTTCGTTAGGGAAATAATTTCAGGTCCCGATTGAAATGACAGTGCACTTCGATCGATGATGGTGCACGAATCACGTAGGCCCTACATTTACCGCAAACGAGTGTTACATATCATTTACCAACGTAGCTAGATACAACCCGTCGTTGGCAGCATCATTTCTGATGTGGTAACACTGATCTCCGCGAAATTACACCTTGACTCTTATTATTCCTCACGTAATTTATTATTTAAGTAATTGTTGGATCTTTGTTTGGAGTATCATGAGAGTTGGTGAACCCGAGCGTGGACGAGGAAGTATTTGAAATGATCTGAAGCGACGTATGCAATATTCGCTAGCCGTATGTACTCTTGTTCACTACGTAGTACAAACTTTCATTAGACTTAATTAGGCTTGAGATTCAAGCGCGGTAGCTTCCACTTTCCATCGACAGTGTGTCCGAGTTTCAACATCCCGATGCGCAAATGCACGAGCGTAAACGGTCGCTCAGGAAACTCAACGAGACCAAATATGGAAAGTTATTGTTGCCTCGTAATGGTGACGAACGCATTTTATGAAGTTTGCGGTTGGCATCGCGTTGCCTCGCTGGTCGTATCTTTAAAACCATGACGCGTTCAAGTCGTGGGAAATTTTTCGTTTGCCGAGTCACGACTGTAACACTTGCGTGTTCTAGTGCCGATTCACTTGCGTTGATGTTGACTAGGTCATGGGCATTGTATGCTTGCAGACTTGACTCATTTTTCCTCGGATTTTTTTTCCGCAATATGTCTCGTGACCCTAACCAACCCTGAACGACAAACGCAAAAGCTCTTGAATCGCAGTTCATTTTCTGAGCCCAGTAGGTCACGAAGGGCATCATGTCCTTGATGATTGGTGGGCGATTAGTGTCCACTATTGAAATTCTAATTCTGAAGAATCGCATACCAAAATGTAATATAACCGCTCTTCATTCCGTGAGTATTTAGTTAGGAGAGCGGCATTTTTCACCGCTAACGTAACTGAACATGCACCGAATGATTTATAGAAATGATATTTATAATATTGTGTAGATGCTAGATATTGTCGGTATCAAAATAGTATTCTTTTGTAATTTTAATCAACGTAGTGCAAATCGTTTGGGAGTAATTACGAAAAATTAATGTTCATCTTTTCTAACTCGACACACTGTTATCTATTGAATGTTTTTTCACATATATATAATAATAGCATGTTTCCATTTAGAATGTCGGAACAATTGCCTTATTCCTTCACGTATTTATAATAGCCGTTCAACGAATTAATTCGCTCGCAATAATCAGATCTCCGTGGCAACATAGCTAATTAAATGTTGCGTTACAATTGTAAAAACGAGCGGTACGACAGAAATTGAATGCAGTTCCAACGAAACAGTATAAGTTTATGCCATCTCATTATATCAGTAACTGTACGATATCTTTTTTCTGAACAACACTTGACCTAAAGGACGCCGTCTTCCTTGATACTGTAGAATACGAGTACGTTTATTCCACACTCTGGCATTCACCGTGATCGACAAAACGTCGGCTTGTTGAGCTTCGATCCGAACCATGACTCGACAGACTTGGTTGTTCGTTGGCGTACAATAATCTGCTGAACTTACAACTAGTAAATGAATTTCATTGATACAAAGTGACCAAAAGCACCAGCTTAGGCCCTATAAAAACATTGGCCTGCATTTTCACATTCTTTCTGTGTAACGGAACGAGGTTTGGCAGCGTAGGAGCGTCGTATCAGTCGAGTATACATACTGTCGCGTGGGCAATTTACACAAATACTATTTATTTCAGAACCAAACATTTCGATTTATTCCCTTCGACCATTTTCGTTCGTCATTCACACACTTCTGGAACGGCTTCAAATATTTAAATTGAAAAAAGTCAATCATTCTTTTGTTTTTGGAACCATCAATATTACGTACATAAACCTTTTGATTGTATTACAAATTGTTTTTTCATGTAGCAAAAACTGCCATGAATATTGAAATATTGTGATAATAAATTTTTATTTTTCTGTACCGTATTGAGTCTATGTGCGTCTGTTGTCTGTTCCCGTGGTCTCGCTTCCTGGTTTCCTGGATTCCTCTCTCCTTGATTTCTTCTAGGGATAACATCGATTAAGAATCGATTCTGATGTAAAACAATTCTCAAAACAAAAGATCAATTTAAAAAAGAAAAAAAAACCTTTTTTTTTTTCGTTGCAATAAGTGCTCTTTTTGCTGTCCATATTATTCTGTATTGTTGAGATATTACTATCTGGACAAAAGCTATCCCTTCGGTTACGTCTGACAGCCGAACGTTGACGGAAATACCCAAATGGTACAGTACAGTTCGAAGAAGTCTCTAGCAGCCATTTTTCACGTGAACGCCTTGGGAAGGTTGAAAAAAAAAGTTTCAAATTACACTACTTTTTTGAGAGTAAACTTTTTTTTTTATTTGAAATTTGAAATTTTTAATTTTTTCAATTTTTATTTCTTTTTAAATTGATTCTGGAGCGTGGAGAATCGATGTCATCCCTAATTTCTACTACTGTATGCTCTAATATGTTTGTATCCACAAATGGTTATCCATCAAGGAGGCCCTAAGCTAACATGAACACATTCTTTGTAAATATTTCAACTCTCATTTTTTCCCCTTTGACATCTTTTAAAACCTTTATGTAAATTTTGTTTCGTAACCTCTGCATATGTATAACGGTGAAGTGAAAGGCAAATTAAACTAAACGTAATGAACATATATATGGTATCAGCGTTGAATTCTTATTGCCGTTGTATTTTTTGGTCAGTGGTTTTGCAGGATGAACAACAATTACATCTATATAAAGCATTGAATGTGTAATTTTGTAGCGATGTTTGCTACGATTACTGATAATCATGAAATTAGTTATTTTGTAGATGACCTATCGTGCATACGAATATACTAGCAACTTTAGGAGAAAAAGTGTGAACTACAGTACATTGACCGTACACACCTGTTATCCAACTTTTCAGTTTTCAATCGCTGGTTGGTCTAGTAACACGTCAAATAATGTATGACGTTGAGATTTCCTGAAATTTGATTTATTGCTCATGAGAATTGGCTTATATGACTCGAAAACACGTAATAACTCGACAGAAGTAGGTTTGAGCGTTTACAAAACTTGCAAGCAGGTCATTCATATAATAATCTCATTCATTTGCAAATAGTATATCGAAATACAGGTGCGAAGTTATTACACTGCTACTGCTAGTCTGCTCTCAGAGTCACGTACTGTTTTCGGAAAAGTCTGGAATTCTGCCTTCAATCCATTCCAATGATGTATTGTCCTGGTTGAGAATGGACATTTTTCTATGCTAGTCTTTTATTGGTTTCCCTAAATTTTATGCATAGTCTGATATCTATATTAGTCTGCTTTTTTCAACTTCTCCATAATCTTGATTACATAATCTTGATATCTTTCTCCTCTTATTTTGAAATTTCCTAACCTAGATTTTCAATTATTTCTGTAACCGATATCGCCACTTCTGACTGTCAATACTTGTTCTTTCTTCTTTGATCTCTGCTTGCATGTACTCCAACGTTCCCTGTTACTCTCCACTAGCTGCTCTTTGTACTGCCTCCACTTTCTTCTCTTGAACCACTTCCCAGGGGCACCGTACGGCTTCAGCGTATGGCAACAAGTGTACGATACCTGTTGAGCCAGGTCATACACATTACGGCACATGCGTTGTAAGATGAGCGGAATATTTGTATCAAATCTGCTCGAAAACTACACGCTTTTAGTTGGGCCTACAAACTCGAGAACTTGACGCTCATTGTTGAAAACTGTCAAGTCTACAGAGCTGTGAATCATCGTGCACAAGAGACCGAATAGAGAGTAACCACTATTTCTAGCTATTTGTCGAGATTTTCTTCATTGAGTAATTATTTTCTTCAAAATGGCTTGTCTGATATCAATTAAAATTTGTAGTAATGTGTGTTATATTTGTATTTGAGTTCAGTAAAAATATAGATCTTTTTTAAGGGAATTTTTTCTCCTGACTAAATGTTACGTTTTTTTTTTTCAATTTGTGATTGTGTTTCTCAAAAGTAGTCCCAACTTATTTGGCCCTAAAACTAGACAGTTCCAACTTGGTCAAGTCCATTTTTACAGAAAGAGTTTCATGTTGATCAGTTGAACTGTGCGACCTTTGCAGTGCATACAAACAAACATGAAGAAATGCTGGCAAAGCACCGTGATGAAATTCCAAGCCTTCACTATCGAGTTGATTATCAGTCAAGGTACGAAATGAGCATACACAACCAACAGTGATGTGTTGATTTTTTTTTGTAAAATCACTGATCTCTTTACTTCACTACGACTCTTTGTTTATTTTCTAATGTTTGTATTTCACCACGATTCGCGAGATATTCTTTAATATCTCGATGAGCTACGCAATCTACAAATAGCTTAGTCGTGAGATCAGTAGGAAAACTTTGAAAAAAAAACATACATTTGCTGTACCCTCAAAGAGTGATAAATTGATCATATAATTATATAATTATATCAACTGATGAGTGATTTGAGCAAAACATTTGGGAATCAACTTTTCAACATATGCTTTTTTTGTCCCTGAACCAATAATTAGATAATGGTCGATCATCTGGAATATCGCCACTAAATTACCAACTACTATATACTGTATGAATAATCTACCAAGGCGCTAAATGACCTCGCTGTCGATGCGCCTTAAAACCCTAATATTCATTCATTCAATAATCTACCACTTAGTTGTTATATGTTGATGGTGAAAATATCGACTTTGGAAATCAACATTTCGTGTGGGATGGGATCGTGAAAACATATGATATGACTGATTATATGTGATTTTTTTTTTATTGTGAATTTGCTACAGTATCTGCACAAATAAGGGACCATGCCATTGGGTGACCATGTTATTGACAATCAGAGGTATTCAGTCGGGGACAATTCTACAATTAAAATTTAATTCTCGTGTTAAAAATGCTCAAATATATGTTTGAAGCATCCAAATATGAGGTTTCATTCGAAAAGATCATTTTTGAATTTTGAGACCCATACAACAAATTCATCTCTCATTTAGGAGCGTTGATTAAAAGGTGGAACGAAAAACGTGACATTGCTTAAGCATCCTCACTAATGTATTAGACTGTACACAAATATCAGGTACATAGATGAGAGTGGGACAAGTGCCGGGTGATTCGGATAGAGTCTTCGCCTACGCTCGTCCCAGTGGATCTGCGTTGAGCACCTCAGTCAGTAACCGCGGTGGCGGTGAAGCGAACCACGAGTTGTTTCTTCGAGTGTTCCCTCTCGACGCATGCTACGGACGTCTGCTGTATGTGGTGTTGTGAGGGAGGAATTACTCGCGAGAATTTCTACAAGGTAGGAGATTTTTTCAATATTCAAGATTATCTGACTGTTGTATTTATTTTATTTTATTTTTTCTATTCGGTTCAACGACGCATTATAATGATAACTAAGATCTATTGGCATAGGATGGATTATTATTGATATGGTGGGATGGTGAGGGTTTCTTAGGTATTGTCCGTATTGTTCCAAATGAGTTCGTTCAGCATAGCTACCTCATGTTATATGGTTCACATTTCAATTTAAACCAATTGGTGGAAGTTGGTACCTTGGGGCTCAGGATTAGAGCCTTATAGAGACAGTTGAGATGAGTTCCTTTCTAGTGGTAGAAGTTTCGTCTCAATTCTCAATTTATGTAATTTCTTCAGATTAATGGAGTGAGAGGGGGGATGGTGGGAGCTGCATAAGTTGATTGAAAGGAATGAGTCAGGGTATGGAGGTAGGCGGGGTCATGATAGAGCGGCATTGATAAACGGGGCTAGATTACCGGTAGATGTTGGTAAATTCTCTTTCTTGAATAGGACAGGTAGGGACTGGAATGGGCTTTGTAGAAGTGTTTTCGAAGGGGATGAAATGAGGTTAAAGTTATTCCGTCAGAGGGTTAGGGAGGAGGTGGGATAGGGGTAGTTAGGGAACTTGCCACCGCATATTTATATGCAATTGCAAGAGTTTAAATAATAAATAATAATAATGAAAAATAACCATGGTGGGAATCAAACTCCCATCTCCTAGCTTGCTATAACCAATGATCCACCTGTCTTGTGCCACACTCGTGGTATTAATAATAATAATATTGATAACTCTTTATTCAGCAAGGTAGCTACGTATTACATTTCATAGTACAGTACAAACAAATCCTGAAAGAAATAGGATTCAGTGAGTTAGAGCTGCAGATATTATTTTTTTCAAACCAACTTTTTGAAATTATAAATTCACTTCATAAGGTATATAAGATCAATATAAATTCAATAATTGGAAAAAAATGTAATTTGTACACATATCCTATTGTGTAAAATATGATGTAATAATGAATTGTACTGTCCATATATTGCATAATATTGATAAAAATCGATTAAAATGAAGCATCAAAGCAAAAGATGTGGATTATTTTGAACATGACATTGTACTCCGGCTCCCTGAAATTTCTCCTAAAAAGATCTTGAGAAATCCACATCATTGGTTGTACAGGTGCTTGATCTGTGCTTGAACCCACACAGCGACATGATAAACATGAAAAAACAAACGAATCAATATGAAAGGAGGTATTATTATTATTTTTTATTTTTTCACTAACATTGAAACTTGATGCAAAATCATCGTTTCCCAATCGAGGCTATGGATGAAAGTTAGGATCGTTTGCAAGGCATCACAAGGGCGATCTTATCACTCCATTTTAATCATTCAAAACCAATAAGCTTCAACATCAGAACTGCGCTGTCTGTGACCACAATTTTTCGCTGCAGATAAAAAAGTATTCAGTTTACGAAAGTCCGGAACACACTATAATAAGCTAAAAACCGTTTCTGTGGTATATCTGGACATTACCAGCATTGGTATTAAAAGTAAACAAAACCCACGAATGTTGATATCTTCCACTTTGAACTGAATCTCTTGGGCAATGATCACTTCTTTCAATTAAGAGCAGATCTATGTTAAGATTATAATGATACAAAATATAAAAAAAAGAGTGTTACGCCTAAAAAGTTATAATCAGGCGAAGGTATTATTATTCACAAGAAAGTGAAGAGAAATGAAGAGCGTAGTCTATCGATACTAGAATAAACTAAGATATGATCGTCATATTTTGTATCGTGGTATTTTCATGATATTATGATTTTTCAGGATGAGGTACAGGATAAGGAACATAAATGCATCCATCAGCAGGGTTAAAGCCTCAAAGCTGCAGTAGAATGAATGTAATTAACAAAGTTTCCATACAAGTATCTTTTGTTGGTAGACGACCTTCTGTCGTGGATTGAAGTGTTCCAGTATTTGTGGGAGATGATGGCTCGAACGTCCCGTGCGCTAGTGGTGAGGGATAGGGGGGACTGTCGATCGGAACCTTCATCTCTCGTTCATACCCATATAGGTAACTTGTTGTTGTCATGGCGACCGTGAAAGTTTGAAGAAGCAAATCACACATCGGGCACTATATTAACTAAAACGAACGTCCTGAACTTCGCCTGATTTTTTTTCTGCATTCTGGTCACTTTTTTTGAGGAGATTGTTGGCGTTCAGAAAAATAGATGAAGTAAGGAGGAAATTGAATAAGAATGAGAAGGGAGTGACTTTGTAGTAGAAGGATGGTGGTGAGACAGTGAGACAAGAGTGTTTGAGTGGTTATGACACTGAACTGTCATTCAGAAGATCGAGGTTCGATTTCCACCATGGTCGACCATCCTAACAAGGTTTCTTGTGGTTTCCCTCTGTCATTCAGGTCAATACTGGGATGGTTTATTAGCAATAAGCCACGACTGATTCCTTCCCACTATTCAGAAAACACCGGATAAAATAGCCTCTCTTCTCATCACCCTACCATCTCATATTCATTCACCAACGCCAATAGCTCATAGTCATCAGTACAGTGCGTCATTAAACTCAATATAAGCGTAAATGAATGAATGAGTAAAGATAGTAGTGAGGGAATATCAAGGACCAAGGAGGGAGTTTTCGAAAAGTACAGTCGGAAGAGCGAGGAAAAGATGACGCCCAAGGACAAGATGGGAAGAAGTGATGATGTGGGATGTGGAAGAAAGAAGAGAATCGTTGGAGAGAGTGAGGCATAAAATGTGGTGGGGAGAAATGGAATGAGCTTGTAGAGCAGGGATGCACAAACTTTTTATCAGAAGTGCCATTTTATACATTTCGCATTTGTTCGCTAGCTGCACAGGCTTCAAGTGAATCATATGGGTTCTCTCTTGATGCTGAACATGTGTATGTAGGCACATATCACTAACGGCCCACACTACTCACTCTTTTCCACAGCGCATTAGGAAAAAAATATCAAAATTTAATTGAAACCCTCGACAAATCAGCGTTAAAACTTTACCTCACAACAATTTTACCATGATTTACTCTAGATTTTTTTTATTTTGGCGGAGGGGGGGGGGGGATGCAAGAAATCACGCACAAATCATAGATAGCAAGATGGTTAAATTTTTCCAAAAGACGCAAAATGACCTCGCCATAGATGCGCCTTAAAACCCTAATATTCATTCAGGAAAAATATTATAAGTTATTATTAAACTGGCAATTATTGCCGAATAATTAACACAGCTGGATATATTGAGTCCATCCTGATTCCTGCCAATCGGTGATTAGCTACCATATTGCCCTCGCGAAATATCTCACGTATAGTGTTACGAGCGAAAAAACTAAGCCAGAACCATTAATTATGACTGTTGGCACAACTGAATAATGTCAAGAAAAACGGTATCACATTGAACCTTCTGCAGAAGAACGTGTGCAATGTCGCATATTTTGTTACCAATTTCTCAGAGAAAATTGAAATTGAAAGCGGGCTGAAAATAGCAAAACAATGACATAATACGACATTGATGGAATGTACTAAGAGAATTCTGATAATTGTTCATCTATTCGGCAGGCCATAAAATATGACATGGCGAGCCGCGGGTTGTAGATATTGGGATGAGAGGAAGTTGAAGTTGGCGAGGGGATGCTGTGCCTGACAAGCATATCGCATCTCGAGTGATTCGATTATCACCCCCTAACTTGGAAATTATCATTGGATAAATAGGGACAGATTGCATTATTATGGTTATGCAAGTTACATTTTCGAGGATTTTGGATTTCAAAATTTCATTTCCTTTTAAATCATTGAAATAATATAGTTTGGATTGTCTCATTTTGGATGATAGCTGTATTGTAGTTACACAACTCATACTTGGTCGAGTAATGTCAAGTATTCTCTGGTCAACGGTAGTGTTCTGTTTTTTTTTACGATTTGTGTGAGATATGTTCTACAAAGACTTCAATGTTGACAGAAGAAATGTTCAGCCAAAAAATTACTTGATCACATATATTTGCTTTACTGGTTTTATGAATGAAAAGTTTATGAATTATATAATCGAAACTCATCATTAGATGTGTAGTTCAATACCGGTATAGAACAAACTAGTTGCTATTTGTAATGTGGTGATGGCACATTTTTTGTATTTAGTGTGTGGCTGGTTGCATAGCTATGGAACTGCCTCGCCTATCCATTTGTACGATAGCTTTAATCTAAGGTTTGATCTATCGTTGATTATTCCGAACTAAAATTTTTCTGTTGCACATTTATTCATCATAATTTTAAAGATTTTCGGTAATTTTCAACCAAAAGGGGTTGTTTCGTCGTATTACTCCCATCCGACAACTCTTCCGTGCCACTTCCTGGACCCTTGGCCAGTTGGATGACTTGTTTCTCAAATGAATGTTTCAAACAATTCAAGATCACTATTTGGTCACCCTCACCTTACCGATAGCTCATACTGATAGCTTGTATCGATAGCTCATACCGATAGCTTGTATCGATAGCTCATACCAATAGCTTGTATCAATAGCTCATACCGTTAGCTTGTACCGATAGCTCATACCGATAGCTTGTATCGATAGCTCATACCGATAGCTTGTATCGATAGCTCATACCAATAGCAATAATGCATGCCTTCACATAATTATCATAGATTTAGATAATTTCGCACCCATTTTTCATCACACTACTAAAAGCTGTGAGGCCTGGTATACTTGTATACACAAAAGATGGTCATCTACCAATATAACAAACAAAAATATTACCTTTATACGTATGATAGTTTTTCGGGTATTATAATTTTTCAGGACGCAATTTACAATAAGGAATGAAACTACATCTGTCAATAGCGTTAAAACTTCCAAGGTACAGCGAAATTGTGTAATTACTGTTGTTTTCACAATTATTATTTTGTAAGTATACAACCTTTTCTTTCGTTCATTTTTGTATTTGTTGATTCATGATTGATTCAGTGGTATTGTGTCACCAAGTCAGATGATTAAATAAAACAAAAAAAATATACCTAGATATATTATATGGAAGTGAAATTATTATAAAAATCATAGATATAAATATAAATTATGAATACGATTGAAATTAAAAGATCATAAAAAATATTTGTTTAGGCTATAAAATAAGTTAAAAATAATACAATTTGAGATTTTTTTGTCTCATTTTGGATTATAGCTGTAGAGATACGCAAATAAATTCTTCAATTCGGATTTGAATCTAATTCTTTTGTTGCTCTCTTTTATCTCTCTGGGAAGATGGTTATATATTCTTCTACCGGCTTGAAGAGTTGATCTCCAGGTGGTCTTGAATGAATGAATGAATATTGTGGTTTAACGGCGCGTCAACGACGTGGTAGAGGTGGTCTTCAACCTACAATAGTCCTGAACAAGATCATTTGAGCCTCTTGTGTTGTGCTGGTGATTGGTACTGGTGCAAGTACCATGCTTTTTATTATGAAGACGAATTTATTCAAGCGGCTAAATATTGCAATTGTAACTATACTGTCTTTCTTTTATCAACATGACACCTTGAATGATTTATATATTGACAACAGCTCGAAATTTATCTTCCATTCTCATATGTGTAACTTTTTTTTTTTCTTCAATAACATCGGAACTTGATACAAAATCATTGTTCCTCAATTAAGGCTAAGGATGAAAGATAGGATCGTTTGGACGGGGCACCATAAAGGCGATCTTACCACCCCATTTTGATTATTTAAAACTACTGAACTTCAACACCAGGACTGCGCTGTTTGTAACCATAATTTTTCGATGTAGATAAAAGTCTTTCAGTTCATAAAACTTTTATGAAGAGAGATTTAAACGCTTTTTAGTAGCTCATGTATTTTATTTTATATTAACCAACTATTCGTGCTGATATTTCAACTGAGATGTATTACTTTCATAAAATCATGATAGCCTACTTTGAAGCATATGTAATCATTGATTTGTTAAACTAATTTGACTGATTTTAAATTATCCCAAATTGATGAATTTCAATTCTCGTACAGATTTATTTTATGACTATTGAAATACATAAGTGATTGTTAATTCACAAATCACAATTTATGAAATAAATATATTGAAATTGAAAAGTATTTAATTTGAAAAGGTCGAGATGGTCTCTTATGAACAAGCAGATGGCTTGGATGTAGTTATAGAATATAACAATAATTACAGAATATTTGTATAACGAAATCGCTCTCACGTCACAGCTTCATCATCATAATATTCGTCAAAACTCCAATTTGGTTTTATCATCATCACAATTCCAAATCTTCATCTTCATTCTCAATAAGTGGTCCGAAAAGATGGAACGAGTTGCCAACATCATTAAAATCAGTAAAATCCCTAGGTCTATTTAAATTATCATACAAAAAACAACTTTTAGTGAAGCAAAATTCAGAGATAGTTTTAAAAATTCATGTTTAATTTAGTTCCAATCTGTCAGCTCTTCCTGTTCTTTTTTGTTTTCCTTTTCCATTTGTAAATTTCCAGTTCTTTTTATTACATCATTATTCGCATTTTAGTCATTATACTCATAAGGTTAGGTGGAAGAGCAGACACTCATGTATCTGAACCTCGCCATTTCATTTTTGTTAAATAATCATCTCATTTTTTAATTTCTACATGTACATTGTTATTTCTGTGTTTCTTTTGTTAACTACTAAAAATGAATAAAGACTTATCATTATTATTATTATTATTAGGCCTATATGTTCACATTAATCACATACCTGCAATGTTTTATATCCGCATGTTTGGCTTGTTAGCTACGCTGTGACAACAAAGTGTTTGTCTTGATACCTGTTGTGGATCCGAGTCATTGAGTTGACTAACATAGTCCAGGTGTTGTAGGCCAATACAAAACACAGCTGTTCTGTCGTCACTTGCTCACAAACAACATTCAGAATATGGTTGTGTTCGCGAGAGATGAAGGAGCGAACCACCCGTGTGTTGGTGGTGTGGGATAGGGGGGACGGTCGCTCGGAATCGTCTCTCGTGTATACACGTGTATAAGTATTTACACGTACGTGTTATTGGGTGGTGGTATGTTCGCAATTTAATTTTTATATATATAAATTGGGTTTCTAGAGACGCACTATAATGGTAACTAAGATGTATTGGCGTCGATGGATGATTAATGAGATGATGGGATGGTGATGGGGTGGTTTCTTAGGTATTGATAGCTAATACTGAAATGCGTATTTACATTGCAATATTGAATACAATATTAAATAACGAATAATATTGAATAATATCAAATGATATTATTGGATATTTGTCTCGGTACTGAATTTGTGACGAAAGTACACTATTTTGGCGGACATTGTCATTTAGTTATTACAACAATTTGTGTCGCTCAGAAATCTATCTATTAAGCTTGTTTCAAGTGATGTTTTTTTTTTAATTTAAAAATTAAATGTCGGAACGAAATAATGTTGAATACAATAGATTCCAATAAGTTATTGAGCTACTATTTCACTTAAAATCAAGGTTTCAGTGGGCACTCACTACATTTTTCAAGATATAACAATAATTGACTGAAATATTTTTCAAACTTCCAAGAACATAAAGGAAAAGTACATCGTAAAAAGGCTTTTGATTCCAATTGAATATTGTGGCAAATTAAATGAATCTAAATAATTCAACATCACCAGGTTCCCTCTAACTATCGCTTAATTCACCAACTATCAGTTTGTAAAACAGGACCTCAGTATTATCAGGTCCAGTTAGACGAAATATCCATTACGCACAGAGTTTTTTGGTTTTTGTTGAACGAATGTTTTGAATTATCTTCTAACTCATCTTCCTTGGTTCCCTGTGTTATTTCAATCAGTCGATTAGCTTATAGGAGTCTTTAACGGACAGTCAGTAAACCGGTCCTCACTAGATTTAGTTATTCTTGGCGAATTAATTTGTGATTACACTTGGTTATGAGGTCTTTCTGCGTCTTCTGTTAATTGATGAGCGTAGCGAAGTCTCCATCCCACTCTTATAGGGCTTTGTCTGTGTGTTTTTTTTTTTGTTTTTTTGTTTGTAAGCACTCCACAGGTCGCAAGGGTTGACTGATCAACATGAAACTTTTTTTGTACACGAAAACTCATCCAACTTAGAACTGTATAGTTTTTGGGATGAATCGGTCGGACCGATTTTGAGAATCATCATCTCAAAGTTTCTAAAAACCCCATAAGATTTGGCTGGGCGGAAAATGTTGAAAAATAAAATCTCTCCAAATGGGATGAAATTTTCTCTAAATGTGTATACATGGATTTTACACATTATTACGATTTTTTAAGCAATTCTGATCAGTCGTTTTGGAGAAAAAAAATAAAATGACTGATAATATTCATAAAATATATCATAAAAATTATGACAGAATTAAGTTGTCGAGATTCACTGCCACCGTAGGTTATATAAATATCTTTGTTCACTGCTTTCTAGATTCGAGAGTTGACCAACAATGAAGTATTTTTTATATGCGTCAAGGTGTGTAGAATACCAGAGTCAATGAAGTGGCAAGAGTAGAACTTCTTTAACGACTTTTATAGCTTATTCAGATATCAAGGTGTGTAGAATACCAGAGTCGATAAAGTAGCAAGGGTAGAACTCCTTCAAGGACTTTTATACCTTATTCAGATATCTCGCTCATCTTACAACGCATATTTCGCGTTTGACTAGTAATTAACTTCAGAGTCCATGGGAGTCAATTTGAGTCGGCATGAGATATCAAACTCCGAATAAATAGGAAACACAGTTACTTTTAATGGGTACCTTTGAGATGGTATAAGTTATAACTATGTTCAACTCATATAGCATAATTGTCAAGCTTATATACAGCTATAAAAACACATTTTTCAGCCGTAAATACGCTTGGCAGTTATGCGACATGAATTCTCTACTTATATTTTATACCATCCTGAAGATAATAAAGTTAACTGTGTTTCCTTTCTATTTCAATTTTGATATCTCATACCGTTCGAAAGTTATCAACAACAAACTGATATTCAACTGGATCGACTCCCTTGCACATTTTTAATTTCCGTAAAACATGCGAACTTGAAGTTTTCAATATGCTAGAATTCTATTTTTCATTTTTGTGTGTGTACGAAATAATCAATTCATTATTCTATTTATTAAATAGCTCAGAAGCCAGTTTTTTTTTGTTGTACATCAACAATATGGCCAGACTTGGATTAGACTGGCTTTTTATTGGTCCACGGGATTTGTCATTATAAAATGAAAAAATCCGGATATAATATCATAATATGGGGCTATTGATGAACAAGAATATATATCAAATCTTTTGTAACTCGATGTTTTTCTGTAGCTAATCATTGAACGTGCCACATTTCTTACGTGATTTGAGTTAACTTGGAAAAGTAAGAATTGAACAGAAGAAGTCACGGTCATAACACGTATATTCACCATATCTGGAATAGCTGTGGAAATCAATGACTGTTTATGCGGTGAACATAAACACGCGGCCATTGTCAGTGATTTAGTATATAAACAGTGGTTTATTGGTGATTATTATTCAGTTTCAGTTGTGGCTTTGTGGCAGCTTGTCTGGTGATTCTGCAGTTTAGTGACGTACTTATACTCAAATGTAAGTCAAGTTGATTGATTATAATATGTTATATATTTATTATTATATTTATATATTTATATATTTTTATATTTGAGGAATTCAGACTAGAATCAAATGATTTCATCAACGCATGGTTCGAATTTACGAGTAATGATTTCAGGCAATAATCCGCAGTTTAACTTGTTAGGCCCGGTTTTACGAATCTTAGTTGGGGTACTAATACACTAAATATTAACTAAAGTTACGAAATTAACATAATATGTAACCATGGTTATAACAAGTTGATCCGCTAACTATATCTCAATCCAGTCTCCAGTTTACGAATAATGATTTCAGGTGATAATCTGCAGTTTAACTTGTTATTATCCTCGATTACCACTTATATTTTTGTATCTTAATTAATGATTGGGTCTATCAACACAATTATTTTCTGTTAGAAACATCATTTTAATGGTAAATTACATTACATCAATCAGTAAATTCGTATTGGAAGTCTCTGGCTCATGGAGAGTGAGAATGGTACGTGTAGATTCTAAATTTTAATATCACATGGTGAGAAACTCTTATTAATTCTCCGTAACTAGTCTAGAGTCATACTTGAACCTGAATCTACTTCCAAGCTTACACAGCTTCGGCAAGCTTTGTATTCTTATTTGATGTAAGTTCATTTCCACATTTCCAGATATTATTCATTCATGTGAAAGATGGAGATCTTTGAAGATGATAGTATTACTTTATTTCATTCATACATGTCATTTATTTTCATTTCCTTATAATCAACATATCACAATACACAGAAGGTTACATGAGCACAGATTACACAACAGATACAACAGATTACAACAATAATAATAAAATTACCAACAACACATGATTAAAAGGAAAATATATCACTGAGTGCAGAAGAAATAACCTTTATTGGTCCCTGACTACATTATAAAACAGGATAGCAATCAGTATAGAAAATACATAGAATAATATAGAGAAATAGATTGAAAATATTATATATTGATACATGAAAAGGGAACTGATGGAATAGAAAAAATGTAAAAACAAAATAGGATCGAATAAAATGATAAGGAGATTTAGTGATTACAAAATTAAAAGTGATATATTGAAACGTTAATTATACAAATGATTTCTTAAAATTCTTACGGAGTCTTAAAAAAGAAATCTTGTGTTATTCCACAGGTAAACCCATAATGGGTTTTGTGGACTCTCAAGAGTGAAATATGTATTGTTTTAATATACGTATATTTATTGCATGAAAAAAATATTCGAGTCAATTGTAACGAGTTTATATATACATACTTTGTACGAAGAAGGACAGATTTCATTTAATTAAATCAGTTAAAACCCCACAGTCAATCCCTTATGATACTTTGTGGAAATGACAAATAGATTTCGTATGCGTCTAATTTATATGTAATTACAGAAGAAATAATTTTTTTCAAATCAATTATTCTGTCCGGCCGTAGATGCAGTACTCCGCGTACCTCTTGTTGGTGGTTGCCATAGGGATGGCGTCCAGTGCTCCCGCGTCTCCCACCCTGAAGAGCGACCTGGACGACCTTGTCAACCTCATTCCCGTGGACAAGATCCTGCCAGTCGTCGTCGACTACCTCGCCGCCGACGACCAAGTCAAGCAGATCGTCGCGTACATGCGCACCGACGAGTTCAAGATGATCGTCGGCAAGATTGTCGAACTGCCAGAGTATAAAAATGTGAGATAATTATATATATATATATATATATATATATATATATATATATATATATATATATATATATATATATATATATATATACATATAGGCCCATATATACTTGCATCTACGTAGGAGGACGTGAACTATTACCGGCACATGCAGCGCAGTGATTGAAGTACTCGCTTCATGTGATCCGGGAGGTGAAGAGACATATTGGACCTGGTTCGATCCCCGCCACCGTCTATCATTACAGGTTTTTTTCGTGGTTATACTTATAATTATCTTTATAATTAATCAAAATCCAATTCCAGCGTTGTGTTGTAATTTGGCGTCGTTGACTTGCAGCTGTTGGACTTCTTGGAGTCTATCGGCCTGCACGCCTACAAGAACGTGAACGCGATCCACACGGTGCTCGGCCTGCCCGGGTTGGAGCTGAAGACCAAGCCGACGCTGACCGGCGGCGTCAAGGGGCTGCTCAAGGACGTCGCCGCCGTCCTGCCCATCGGACAGCTGAACGACGCCTTCGAGGCCAAGCTGGAGAACAATCCTCAGCTCCAGAGCATCGTCGACAGGTTCCAGGGACAAGAGTTCCAGGTGGGTCGACATATATTCCTCACACGGGAGTCACACGGGAGTCGGTTCAACGAAATATCAGTTTTTGTTGTTTGTTGTTTGCTTAACGACCCCATCAACAGCTAGGTTATACGGGGGTACGAATGAGCAGGTGATTATGAATATATGGAGTGATGATTAGCGAGAAGACTTTCACTGAAACCCATGCCTTATGCGGAAATCGAACCAATGCCCAATGGTCACTTCAGTTTCTGAAGCGGTGCCTCAGCTGACTGAGCTACCGAGGGTGACTATATCAGTTTTCTGGTGAATACTTTAGAACGGTATGAGATATCAAAATTAAAATGCGAAGAAAACATTCATATTTTCTATACGCTCAGGGTGGTATGAATGTACAAATTCACATCCATACAGACTACCAGGTCTGGTACCATGTAATGGTATTAGGACTGGTACTAGAGATAGATTCGAGGCAAAACGTTCGAGATACACGACCCCAGTAGAGTGACTAGTACCAGAACTAGTACTTTTTGCGTAGGCCTATTGTTATCAATTTTTTACATGGATTATGAATATATCTTACTATTTTACTCGACAGTGAAAATAATCCACAAAGTTTCCAAGGAAAAGGATGTGGGAGATGGAAGAATATAATATTTTGTATAGTTTCGTTTTTAATCTCTATTTGATTCATGCTATGAAAGTGATTGAGAAAATCAAATATGCTTGATATGACTAAAGTACGAGTAGTAGTACTATGACTGGTACCAGTACTAGTATCTCGAGTAGTACCAGTACCTGGTCTGGTGCCAATACCTGGCCTGGTAGCAGTACCTGGCCTGGTAGCAGTACCTGGCCTGGTAGCAGTACCTGGCCTGGTACCAGTACCTGGCCTGGTACCAGTACCTGGCCTGGTAGCAGTACCTGGCCTGGTAGCAGTACCTGGCCTGGTTCCAGTACCAGTACCTGGCCTGGTTCCAGTACCAGTATCATCACCGGGAGAAATAACTCTCATTGTTCATGTTTCCAGAGCATTATCGAGAAGTTGAACAACATCCCAGAGTTCATGACCTTGCTGAAGAAGTTCAAAGTTGACCAACTGAAGAAGGACTTCAATGGTCAGTGAAACGTTCTGTAGAAACTACAATCGTCAACACTTTGACTCCTGTCATTCTGTGTGAGGATAATATCCTAATAAAGAAAATGAATTTTAATAAACTTATGTTGATGTTTCATTTAATCTATGACTATCAATAACGTAACGGGATAAGCAACATGGCGCTTTCCTTTCGCACCATGCGTATATCAAAGGGATGCCGCTTTACACATGTTATGATGATTTGTTGGTATTGTTGTATGTTGATCTATACAAGTAATAGATGTAATGCAATCTGTGAATCCAGCTCTTTCCAACTGCATTAAGCAATATTGGAATAAATTTCATTTGAACTGGCCAATCTAAATTTAAAATACGTCTGTGAAAGCATTTAGACTCCTAGTCAAGAGCCCTACTGCTATATTTACCATTTGATAACTGGATAATTACTCATCATCTACGAGAAAGGGCAGAGACAATACAAGTATACAACTATGTACTATACACTGAAATACGAGCCTAATACGTACGATTTGATTAGAAATTGCGAATCTCACAAATGTTCACGAAAGCCCGCTGATTCCATCATGGTGAAAACGGCCTAATGTTAATAGGATAGGACTTACGCCATGTTGCTTATCCCGTTACGTTATTGATAGTTATAGATTTAATTTAGAAACTGGAATAGATACCAATGTACCAGAAGACGTGATTGATAAACATAATTACATATCACTTTTTAATGGCATCCAATATAAAACATCAAATTTCAAAGCATTTTAAGGAAGATCAAATAGTTTCTGGTGGAGGTGCCGTCTTTATTTGTAGCAGTAGCTGCTTAGTGTACCCCATCAGTGTAATGACTCAACACATTTTCAGAGATTCATTCATTTAGTTCTAGTTTCAATCTGAAGTTGTAGATTTTTCATTCTTGTTGCCAATAGAAACAAAATGAAAAACATCTCGATTTTCCACAGGTAGTAAGTTAGTTCACAGCTATTGTAGTAGAACTAATTTTCTTTTTTTTTCAATGTTTTCATTTCCTCTAAGAACCTCAAATATTTTTACTTTCATTGATTTTCTCCAGTTATATTCTCAATTTTTATCATTAGTTCAATTTTTCAAGCATAATATTATTATTACTTATTACAATTTTCAATTTCTCACTTTTTTCAATTATTTAACTATATTTCATTTCTATATATATTGATATCAAAATGGTATTTTATACTGATTGTTATCCTGTAAAATGTTTATAAGCCAGGAACCAATGAAGGTTGTTTATGAATTGATTTCAGATTGATCGATTCTTGATATTTATTCACTGATTGGAATGGTATGATACGTAAGAAACTAGAATAGATATTGCATAGTGATCTGTGGTCCAGCCCCGTAAAACACACTGCCTGTTCTACGCCCATGTTCTGTTCTATTACTATGTTCTATGTTATTCCGGTTGTACATAACGACGATGTAAATATATACGTCAGACATCACGTTCATGTTGTGGAGGTGGGGGTGAGGGTCCACCCCCTTGTCACGTGACTGTGTCACTGCATCTCAAGGTCACCTGCTTGACCTCGTGCATTGTTGTGCATTAACCGACAAAGGTCAATTTATCGGTAGGCAAACGCAGAGGTATATGTGTATAAATATAATATTTATACTGAGACGTGTGGCCGAGTGGTTAATAGACTGAACCGTCATTCAGTAAACCTGATTACGATACCTGCCATGGTCGACCATCCTGACAGAGGTTTTTCGTGGTTTCCCTCTGTCGTTCAGGTCAATACTGGGATGGTTTCTTGGCAACAGGCCACGACCGACTCCTTCCCACTTTCTAAAAACACATGAGAAAATAACCGCCCATATCATCATCCCATCATATTATATATCATTCACCGACGCCAATAGATCGTAGTGATCAGTAAAGTGCGTCGTTAAACTCAATACAGATGGAAAGAATATTTATTGTCATGAAAGATCCACGCTACAATAGTATAGGGTAAATTATACATACCGGCACAGGTAGCTGAGTGGTTAGCGCACTTCCTCCATGTGACCCGGGAGGTAGTGGGCATGTCGGACCCGGTTCGATCCCCGCTACCGTCCATCTTTACAGGGGTTTTTCGTGGTCCCTCAGTAGTCTAAGCTAATGCCGGGATGGTTCCCACAATATAGACCACGACCGCTTCCTTCCCACCATCCTTCCCACTACCCATAAAAACCTTCATCTCATCATCCCATCATCTCATTAATCATTCATCCGACGCCAATATATCTTAGTCGTCATTACAGTGCGTCGTTAAAACCCAATATAAAAAAAAAATTTAAAACAAATTAAAAAAAATTATACATGTGTGTTAGGATGTGCAGAGAGGTAGACTGTCTGTGAGAGAAATGGACAGAACTATCCGGAAGAAGAAAAGAGCAATTTGGGTGAAGAAGCAGCAAGATTCGGAACTTGAGGTGACCGTCATGGAAACGGTGGATAAACACCCTCATTCCTCACCAGAACCATTCTCAATTCTACAATTCATCAATCAAAACAGCGGTATAATATTATAATACTATATATAGTGTGATAATTATAATTTTTGTTCTAATAACATCGAAACTTGATACAAAATTATTTATCCACAATTAAGGCTATGAATGAAAGATATAGGATCGTTTGGACGGGGCACTACAAGGGCGATCTTACCATCCCATTTTAATTATTCAAAACCAATTAGCTTCAACACCAGGACTGCGCTGTCTGTGTCCATAGTTTTCCGCAGCAAATAAAAGTCTTTCAGTTTCTGAAAGTCCGGAACACATTTTAAGAGAAAACCGTTTTTGTGATATATCGGGATATTACCAGCATTAGCCAAAACACACGAATGTTGATATCTCCCACTTTGAACTAAGTCTTTTGGGTATAGGCCTAATGTTCACTTTTTTCCATGAACAGCAGATGTAAAGTTCACCATTATTATGATACTGATGTGAAATGTAACCAAAAAAATGTATTCACATTTTAAATTGTGTGCTATATTAAATTGAAGGTGAGGGTGAATTCCACGGTTCAATTCCCGTCACATTCATCTTCACAGAGTTTTTTTCATGCCCTCTGTAGTATGGGTGAATGCAGGGTTGTTTTCTACAAAATAGACCACGACCGCTTCCTTTCCACTAGCCTTTCCATTACCTAAGGAACCTTCATATCATCATCGCATCAATCCTTTTTTCAATGCTGCTTTACAACCCCACCAACAGCTAAGTTTCACGGGGTTACGAATGAGCAGGTGATGATGAAATCATGAAAAGTGAAAAGACATTTATAAAAATCCATGCCAGACTCGAACCCACGCCTAACTGTACTCCAGTTTCTAACACAATGTATGTTATAGTTGACTGAGCCACGGACACAGCTCCATCTGACGCCAATAGATCTTGGTTATCTTTGCAGTTCCTCCTTAAACCCAATTTAAATAATGAGAATGCAAAATAAAAACAGCTCTCTAAAGGACCCCTATTCCTGAGATAAATGAGATGTGAGAAAAATAAAAGTGAGTGAGAAAACGATTATGTCACCTAATATGGCCGATTTACCATTACCAATCGGCCATTTTAAGTGAGATAATCGTTTTCTCACTCATTTTTATTTTTCTCACATCTCACTTATCTCAGGAATAGGGTTCCTGACAGTGTACTGTGCATACAGAGTAGGGCCTAATATCACGCCACTGACGCCACTGCATGATAAGTTTGTCATGTTATGACCTTGAATATCATTATCAGTTAACGTTAGTAGACACGATTGTTGGTGGCTCGGAACACCCGCGCTACAGCAAACAAAGTAGGTAAACCGTCTATCAGAAACGCCAACAAACATCAACATTTATAACAAATCTTGACGGACCGAAACCTCCAAACGGCAATGTTAATATATAAGAAAGACGGTGTATCGTAACCAGAACAACTCATTATAGTATTGAAATGTAGATTGGCATTTATCCAATGAACATTCTATACTTGTATCCACGCGATGTGAAGGTTCCGAGCGACCGTTCCTCGTATTCTACAGCACTAGCGCACGGGTGATTCGCACATTATTCTTTTTATAAGTCTTTATCACACTGGATTCACGTATATATCTCTCTCTCTCTCTCTGTCTCTTGCATTGGTCGGAGCTTGATTTTCGTGTTTCTGTCCTTGTCTATCTCATTACTTGACAGCTGTTTCTCGTGTTTCTGTCCTTGTCTACCTCATTACTTGATAGCTGTTTCTCGTGTTTCTGTCCTTGTCTACCTCATTACTTGATAGCTGTTTCTCGTGTTTCTGTCCTTGTCTACCTTACTGCTCGGAGTTAGTGTCACCTGTGCAGTCAGTGAGAAAGAAGATCCGAGTCAAGCTAACGTCTTATTATGACTACAAAATGTGCCGTAAGAGATGCGAACAGAGAAGACTGCAGCGAGATAAGAAGGCTTATTCAGGTGAGCATCGATAGCAAACACATGTCTGTATTACACCCCCCCCCCTCCCTCCCCTCCCCCCAACGTGGCTCATTCAGATAATTCACCTGAGTTGGGCGTGGGTTCGAATACAGAAGCGTAAGGCATGCGTTCTTGAATGTAAACATCACTCATTCGTATCTCCCAGTAACATATCTGTTGGTGGGGTCGTTATGGTGTATTCAAAAGATTGTTATCAATGTCTTACAACTCAAGAATATTACTTTTTAATGTGACGAGATATATTATATAAGCAGTATCACTTGGAATAATCTTCTTGACTCATATTGAATATAATTTGTAAACATTTTTCTTATTGAGATGAGTAGACGAGTGGCTAAACCACTGAACCGTCATTCAGGAGACCAGGGTTCGATTCCCTTCATAGGCGACCATCATCGCAGGAATTTTCCGTTGTTTCCCTTTGTCATTCAGGTCGATACTGGGATGGTTCCTTAACAACAGGCCACGACCGACTCCTTCCCACTATCCAAAACACCTAATAAAATAACCTTTCATCTCATCATCCCACCATCTCATATATTATTCACCTACGCCAATGATCGTAGTCATCAGTACAGTGCGTCGTTAAATCCAATATAAATAGATAAATATTCTTCAAATATTCTTGCAAAATCATTCCAATTGTGTCAGTTATTATTGAAATTCCCTCATCTACAACACCTAGATGACCAATATTCAAGGGTCAGGGGGATGGTATTAAACAAATCTGAAGCAGTCGCCTTTGACAACATTTAGTTGCCCTCTATAGGTCTCCACCCTCTTCATCTTCAGAACCATTTCTCTCTACTTGTCTTTGAACGAGTTTCATTTCTCTGTATAACTTACCTCCAACATCCATCTTCTTCTTCATTTCATTTTATTCAACTAATATTGTTTGATTCGTTATATTCTTCTCAAGTTGGTTTCTATGTATTTATAATTGTGTGCTCGCATTTCTTCATCATCTACACTTGGAAAATCAAGGACAGTGAAATAGGTTCGAATGATTATTTGTTATAGTTTCGTTATAGTTCATTTTATGTAAATGAATGATGATATTAATAAACAACCTATAACATAAATATTAACTTCTACTAGTAATGCCCGCACTTAGTTGTTACGCGGGCTTCTTCTTCTTTTGATTTCGCAATGTTAATCTACATGTATATATTTGGTTCACTTTATCACTGATGGTATTATATTCCTGTTCTCCTGCTTTGTAATGAGATAAAGAATATAAAGATTCATGCATTGAATTGAGTTCTGAATATCATCATGATATGACGTAATAATAAAACGGATTAGTACATTTTGTCGCCTTGTAAGAGTGGATTGTTGGCTAACAAGAGAATAAACGTCAAATGATTATATATGAATTTCCAGGAGTTGGCCGACTTCGAGAAAATGCCGGATGGTCCGAAGATTGACGCCAGTGGTAAGTCTTTGATCAATTATTCAACATCTCTCAATGAAAACGATCGAATTATTAAATAGCATCTGCACAACTCTTGGGATAGATTCGAATGAAAATTGACGACATTTTCTGTCAAAACTTTAGAGGAAACTAGAAATCATCAACTCAATTACAAATTTTTTAATTAACTATTGTGTCTATAACAGAAACACACGCCCGTTTTTCTGAGTCGTGACGTAGACATTACCAGATCCACTATCGAAACATCAGTAAAATCGGGTAATGCCTTATGACACGACTCGGAAAAGATGGCGAGTTTCTATAGGATAAATAATTTCTCAAAATGAGATAATGATATCTCGTTTTCTCTCAAATTGGTGGGGGGGGGGGGGGATAATAGCGTCACCATCCATTAACATCTGGCCCAGGGTTTTATTTATTTTATTCATTCATTTTTTCATTCAGATGACTGTTTACAATAAAGTACCAGTATATGAATAGTCAATATTAAAATGAATGTAAAATACACTCAATAATGCAGTAAAAAAAAAAAACATTGTCAGCTTAAAATCGTCTGATTTCCGCTAAATGCCAAAGTGTATATACATTTTCATTCAGCATAAATGAAATTGGTTGTGATATGTCTTTCTTATCACATCAATCATCGGGTTTCTGTTCAGGCTAGAGGGGACATTTCACACCCTGATCGTATTCGAATTCACCCACGTCATCATTATCCTTGATTGGAGTGCAATCACTTTATATCAAATATTTCATATCATATAGGCTATATACACTTTATTAAATCTCTTCTCACAATAGAGTTTCCAGAAGATATTTTAATTTTTTTTTTCATATTGTGTTTTAACGACGCACTGTAATGATGACAGATCTTTTGGCGTCGGATGAATGATTCATGAGATGATGGGATGATGAGATAAAGGTTTTATGGGAAGGATAGTGGGAAGGAAGCGGTCGTGGTCTATATTGTGGGAACCATCCCGTAGACTACAGAGGGAAACCACGAAAAACCCCTGTAAAGATGGACGGTGGCGGGGATCGAACCGGGTCCGATATACCCACTATCTCCCGGGTCACATGGAACAAGTGCGCTAACCACTCACTTACTGTGCCGGTGATATTGAATAACAAGCAATATATACAAAAAAATGAAATTTAAAATCCATATGAAAGTGTTTATGAATTGTTGATTGATATGATTCAGCCTAATGTGAATGAAAAATGATATTCAATTGTTTTTATAGTCTATAATTTTGTTTTTGTTTCAGTTTTAGAACGTGACGGTTTTGACCGCGACAATCCACTATTCCAATGCCTGGTGGTACAAGGTGAGAAACGTCCATTTGGTTCACACAAATATTCTGCTCACAAGACATGTTTGTACGTCGGTTGGCTTCCAAATAACCAGGGCCCAGATTCGCCAAGTCTCATCTTCAGGACGTCTCAACTTAGGACCAATATTAGTCTCAACTCAGTAAAATAAAAAGCTGAAAAGCTGAATTCCATTACAATACGATATAATAATAGAGTCACTGTATCTTGGATCGTAAAAATGTGACCTATTTTGTAGGCCACTTCAAGAGCAGTGTCAGGATTTTGTGCTAAGTACAATGGAAATGGTACTACACAGAAACGGTCCACATAATCAGCATTATTTTTAACTAGGCAAACGCGAAATATGCGTTGTAAGATGAGCGAGATATCTGCATAAGGTATAATAACAGTCCTACATTTGCTACTTTATCGACTCTGGTATTCTTCACACTTTGTCCTTCATTTAATTGCTACTTTATCTACTCTGGTATTCTACACACCTTGACGAATATGAAGAATATTTAATGCTTGGGCAAATATCGAATCTAGGAAGCAGTGAATCTTGGCTCATTTCCATAGGCCTATATTTGATGTATGAAAACAGTTATTTGAATTTTTTCTTCGAAACGGCTGGTTCGAATCGCTTACAAAATGGTGCTTATGTGTATCATTCATGTTTGAACATTCAGAGGAAATTTTATTTTTTTCGGAGAGGTTTCATTTTTTCAAATTTTCTCACCCAGCCTTATCTTATGGGCTTTTTAAAAACTTTGACATGCTATTTCTCAAAATTTATTCGACCGATTCATTCCAAAAACTATACAGTTCTAAGTTGTAAAAGTTGGCCCGTACAAAAAAAGTTTCATGTTGATCAGTCGAACCCTGCGACCTGTTCAGTGCCCACAAACAAACAAACAGAAAAAAAAAAATGAAAATAAAAAATAATAAAACACACAGACAAAGCCCTATACGAGTGGGATGGAGACTGCGCTACCCTCATCTAACAATACAAGGAGTTATAATCTCAGTCATGCGATCCTGAATAGTAATTAATTTAGTTAAAAGCCATGAATATGCATTGCCCCATGCAAGTAACCCATTCAATAATAAAGATTCAGCAATGACACTGTACACTGATCAAGGTGAGATACGACTAAGGTTGTATATTTGAAAAGAACAAGACCTTGAACGGTTACATAGAATATGAGGTTTTCAACAGAACAAACGATTGACTGTGACTCTTAAAAGGATGTAAGTAGAAACGTTTTCTATTAAATGGCAAGATTGATCAAAGCTCAATTCATGTGAACAGTTGGTGAAATGACAAAATAATTTTTAGAGGCTGGTTTAAATCTTTGTTTGTATACAGGTCTCTATAGGTCTCTATAGGTATTTATAGGTATTTATAGGTATCTATAGGTATTTATAGGTATTTATAGGTCTTCATAGGTATTTATAGGTATTTATAGGTCTTTAATAATTTGTGATAATGTAGTTAATGTGTGACCAATAAATAAATTGAAAAAAATTATAGGTAATTATAGGTATGTATATGTATTTATAGGTATTTATAGGTATTTGTAGGTATTTATAGGTGTTAACGTTAAGTATGTGTTTGCAGACGAGGACGGCCCTCTCCTCGGATACGCGTTGTTCTACAGCGCCTACTCCACGTGGACTGGTGACGCCATCTACCTGGAGGACCTCTACGTCACGCCTAGTTGTCGTCAGCAAGGATACGGCAAAGCTCTCATAGCAGCCGTTGCCAAGGTACGACATCAACAAAATTTATACACTCTGGTCCCATATTCTCGACAAGGTTCAAATCTTGTTGGATGAGCGTAGCGAAGTCTCCATCCCACTCTTATAGGGCTTTGTCTGTGTTTTTTTTTTTGTTTTTGTTCTGTTTTTGTTTGTTTGTGGGCATTGCGCAGGTCGCAGAGTTTGACTGATCAACATGAAACTTTTTTTTGTACGGGCCAACTTTTACAACTTAGAACTGTATAGTTTTTGGAATGAATCGGTCGATTAGATTTTGAGAAATATCATGTCAAAGTTTTTAGAAACCCCATAAGATTAGGCTGGGTGAGAAAATTTGAAAAAATGAAACCTCTCCGAAAAAAATGAAATTTTCTCTGAGTGTTTAAACATGAATGATACACATAACCATCATTTTGTAAGCAATTCGAATCAGCCGTTTCGAAGAAAACAATTCAAATAACTGTTTTTACACATCAAATATATGGAAATGAGTCAAGATTCACTGCTTCCTAGATTCGATATTTGCCCAAGCAATAAATATTCTTCATATTCGTCAAGGTGTGTAGAATACCAGAGTCGATAAAGTAGCAAATGTGGGACTGTTATTATACCTTATTCAGATATCTCGCTCATCTTACAACGCATATTTCGCGTTTGCCTAGTTCATAGTTACACGGTTGCACGGTTTTTTACGTCCTGTCAAGTCGGGGAATTAGTCAGAAACTTCATGGAACGTTTCTACCAAGACGGATGAAACCGTACAACCGTGGGTTTATGAGCCGGGCTTAAATCACCAAGAAATAGCCTTCATTGGTGCCTAACTAAATTATAAAACAGGATAGCAATCAGTATAAAAAATACATAGAAAAATATAGAGAAATAGATTGAAAATATTATATATTGATACATAAAAAGGGAACTAATCGAATAAAAAAAAATTAAAAACAAAATAGGATTGAATAAAATAATAGGGAGATTTAGTGATGAAAAAATTAAAAGTGATATATGGAAACGTTAATCATACAAATGATTTCTTAAAATTCTTACGGAGACTTTAAATGCTGACACTCCGATTCGATATTTTAAAAAGTTACTTATAAAAAAACGTTTACAAAAGTCACTGAAAAAATTACAAATTGTCCCCCTGGCTCCCACAAAAAGTCCGATAAATTCTATTTCCTTCAAATTATACTTCTTGAGGAAGAAAGGAACTATTGATCACTGATTGATCTATTGATTCCTGATCAACAATGATAGTACATAGTTTATATAGTTTAGGCTTGGTCTTGAGATTCGCTGAAGGTCAACTAGAATACAAAATTCATATCACAGGTAGCGCCTCCATCCTCATGTATTGAGAGCTTTAACTGGATTGATAATTTTATTTTTCAATTGAATTCCAGATATCAATCATCGGTAAAACTGGACCTAACTAGCCTGTATACTATTGCTGACTACCTTAGTGCATAACTCTCTTTTAATATCCAACTTGTTTCCTTTTGTGCAATATTTTATTATTTTCTTTCCATTATATACCGTATGACAAATTCTATAACACAATTGTACATTTATATTATATTCATGTATGACACTGTGTTCAGTGAATAAAGATATTATTATATTATAAACTGAACTATCACTTGAAATAATTACATTCGATAGCCAAATACAAAATCAGTTAGCTTACTTATGAAAGCTGTATTGTCACATGTTAGTAAAATACGATACCCGCGAGTCTTGAAATGATTGGTCTACACGCTGATTGGTCGAAATGTCGACATTGGCCAGAAAAGACCCATTCTTGATTGAATAAAGCAGTCGAAATTATCAAGTTATTCATCTCAAACTCTCCACGAGTGAAAATAATTGCACAATGCCTTCCAAACAGGAGAGATGAAATAATTGGTTTTAAAAATATGACAGTAATAATTGCCAGGATATTCTGGCAAGATTTTCTTATTGGCTCTCTTTCGAGAAAAAAACCAAAAACATTTTTGGTATTATAACATATTAAATTGAATAATGATAGCCCTGCACCCCCAAAAGGACCAATCCCAAATCGTCACCTTATAAACGTATCCGAAATCAGCCGTCGGCTGTAGCTTAATTACTCTGGTTGAAGATATATTTTCTGACCATTTTGTGAAAGTTATACAATTACATCACGGAACCCCGAAGAGATGATTTTCATTGCCCACTATTGACACAACGCGTATTCATGAAGATTATCAATTGAATACATAAATGAATATATATTTTCACTTCCTCCATTCTATTAACACAGCTTATGTTCACATTTTTAATAATCTTCATTTACTTTCATCTTTCATTCACCCGTCTTTTCATTTCTTCTTTATTTAGAAAAGGTTACATCATATAAATCAATCATTCATAAACACATTCATATAGATTTGTAATTTTATAGAACGTAATTATTTTGCTTGTTATTCTGTAGTAGTAGTATCTTTATTTTAGCAAAACTTTGCTATTCTTCATACAATTGTAGTTAACATGAAATACAGCAAAAGTTATATAATAGTTATAAATACTAGATTAATATTGGCACAAATCACATACGCCTCTCAACATTCTATAGAATATCCCAGTATCTTACCATCTCTCTCTTATTAGGAACTAGTTTACCTTCTTTTATCAATCCCCAACAACCTCTTCTGAATACCTCTGGCTTATTTGCATCTCTTATTTGTTTAGGTATCCTATTGTAAATTCTTATACTTTTGGTAAAGATTGAATTATGAAAAATATAATTATTTTTTCTTACAATCTTGCACAACTGTCTAATTTTTTCGTTACTTGATGTAACTTGATTGCTTAAAATCAATAGTAATCAAAGAAACCTTACACTTCTTACGTAGAATGTAACAAATCACTCAATGTTTTTCTTTTTTTCTTTCTACTTCAACTACCTTATAATTTTTAATGTTTGAGAAATACGTCCGAATTTGAATTGCACTTATAATTCACTATTTCAACCCACAGTTAAGCCTATTTTGAAGGGCTATGTCGATGTTTTTTTGCCGTAATTGTGTTTTTATTTCTGTATCAGTGTATGTGACCAATAATTAAAAAAAATAAAATAAAATCTACATTTCTATTGTGAGCAGAGACTTCATATATGCATTTTATATTATTATATATATATATTATATATTATTATATTATTTTTATATATTTATTTTATATTGCATTCATATATGAGGCAAAGGATAGTGTCATATGATTATAGGGTTGATGTCAGTTTTCAAACGAATGGTCAAACGATTGTAATTGTCCTTAGGTCATACCATACAAAGAGGTCACAGGTCAATTGATCAGTCATTTTCCTGTACCGATACGATAATTTGTTCTCAAATGAATAACATTTTTCAATGATCTACTCACAGTACATAACGAGAAAAAAATCACGATAAGACTTCGCAAATAAAAATGATTGGAGAACGATCCAACCCCAAACTACCACCCCTGAATGGTTCTAAAATTCACCGTTCTCTGTAGCCCATTTTCTCAGGATTTTTTTTTTAAAACATGTGTTCAGATCCATACATTTCTACAAAGTCGATAACAGAGTTTTACTTTCATACTACTTGATCGACTCTGGTTTCCATCTCTGAGCTCCGAATTGCCCAGAAAAAGTTCCAGGTACGCTGTTAATGTTAAAAATTGGAACTAGAGAAAATTTACGAAAAAAAGCGCGCGCATATTCTCAACAATGATATTGTTTGGAATATTACATTGTTGCCTGAACTTTTGTAACAATTCGTCGGCCATATTGAGATTTAGAAGCGCATTCTATTGTTATTTTACGTGTCGAATTTTTTTCTCGCCTGGTCGACAACTAGAAGGCCGTGGACCGGAAGTGCGCGCGCCTCGACTTCAGCGTGCTCGACTGGAATCCGGCGCAGGAGTTCTACTTGGCCTGTGGAGCGCGGAACATGACGCGGGAAGAGGGCTGGTTGCGCTACCGCATCGAGGACGAACAGCTCACCAACCTGGCGCGGTGTTCCTCTTAGACCACATATCAACAATAATACAAATGTGTTAATTAAGCTAATTATTAATTGGGGTACAAAAATACTATTGGTAACCAAGGGTAATAACAAGTTAATCCACTAATTATCGCCTATAATCAACAAATTGATTATTCGTAAGACGGGACCTTGATCTTTCACGCCGCGAGCTTTCACGCCGCGAGCTTTCACGCCGCGAGCTCTCACGACCACAGTTCTGAAATTATCGAATAATTTCAGTATTATAATGAAGAAATACGATACTTTCCCGCCAATACAGAAAGTTGATCGAACACAACGTGTACTGAATTCGGCTCATAATTGATTTGTCTCGAACGCCTGCTCGCTCTGAATAACAATAAGATGTATTAAAACAGTTCCAAGTTATTTTAATATCTACATTGTTTTTGAATCATTTTCATCTGTTTTCATTCAATATTACATGTGCAGAGAGTTCAGAGAGGATGTATGAGTTCACATTGCTCTCGATATTTTTCAGCCCTATAAACGTTGCTCAACTCATGAGGTTATCGAAGTCTAATGAGCTTAGAATAATTATGAACTTGAATAATACATAGCGAATATATGATTAATACGTCATATAACTAATTCAAATTATATTTTGATTATTCAAATTGGAATATATAAGATTGTTGATTTTCAACTTACTAAAAAAAAAATGATGATTGAATTTAAAATGGCCAGAAGAGCTGATAAGGAATAATGTTGATGAAATATAAAAATCAGATATTGCATTTATGGGAATTCAACTGATTAAGTAGACTATAGACTGATGCGCTTTTTATGAATGTGACATCGATCCTACAAGAATAAGATAATAAATGATTACATTGACTGATACCGTGATATACTCTTACCAATCCATTCTATTATGAAGGAAGCTGAAAGAAGGAGATAGAGAGAAAGAGAGAGAGAAAAGAGAGAGAAAGACAAAGAGTGAGAGAGATAGAGAGAGAGAGAGAAAGAGAGACAGAGAAAGAGAGAGAAGAGCATGGAAGAGAAGAGAAAGAGAGCAGAAAAGAGGAGAGAAAGAGAGTGAGAGTGAGAGGAAGGGAGAGAAAGATAGAAAGATATAGATGGAGAGAGAGAGAGAGAGAGAGAGAGAGAGTTGGAGAAATAGAGAGAGATAGATAGAGAGAGGGAGGCAGAGAGAGTGAGGGAGAGAGAGAAAGATGGAGAGAGAGAGACAAAGAGAGTGAGGTAGAGAGAGAGAGATAGAGGTAGAGAGAGAGAGATAGAGAGAGAGATAGAGGAGAGAAAGAGAGGTGAAGGAGTGAACGGAGGTAGGCAGTGTTTGGTTCTGCATGAGAAGGAGTCGAGTGGGTGCCACGGCTATATCGATCCCACACCCGCCTGCCTGCCTGCCTGCCTGCCTGCCTGCCTGTACCTTACCTTACTAGCGGCCCCGGCCGGGTGGAGTCGGCCGGCTGCGAGCGCGTACACTCGTTCACTGCCTTCTGGACTGCACACTCGTCCACACCAGTGCCCACACCCGCCTGCCTGCCTGCCTGCCTGCCTGCCTGCCTGCCTGTACCTTACCTTACTAGCGGCCCCGGCCGGGTGGAGTCGGCCGGCTGCGAGCGCGTACACTCGTTCACTGCCTTCTGGACTGCACACTCGTCCACACCAGTGCCCACACCCGCCTGCCTGCCTGCCTGCCTGCCTGCCTGTACCTTACCTTACTAGCGGCCCCGGCCGGGTGGAGTCGGCCGGCTGCGAGCGCGTACACTCGTTCACTGCCTTCTGGACTGCACACTCGTCCACACCAGTGCCCACACCCGCCTGCCTGCCTGCCTGCCTGCCTGTACCTTACCTTACTAGCGGCCCCGGCCGGGTGGAGTCGGCCGGCTGCGAGCGCGTACACTCGTTCACTGCCTTCTGGACTGCACACTCGTCCACACCAGTGCCCACACCCGCCTGCCTGCCTGCCTGCCTGCCTGCCTGCCTGCCTGTACCTTACCTTACTAGCGGCCCCGGCCGGGTGGAGTCGGCCGGCTGCGAGCGCGTACACTCGTTCACTGCCTTCTGGACTGCACACTCGTCCACACCAGTGCCCACACCCGCCTGCCTGCCTGCCTGCCTGCCTGCCTGCCTGCCTGTACCTTACCTTACTAGCGGCCCCGGCCGGGTGGAGTCGGCCGGCTGCGAGCGCGTACACTCGTTCACTGCCTTCTGGACTGCACACTCGTCCACACCAGTGCCCACACCCGCCTGCCTGCCTGCCTGCCTGCCTGTACCTTACCTTACTAGCGGCCCCGGCCGGGTGGAGTCGGCCGGCTGCGAGCGCGTACACTCGTTCACTGCCTTCTGGACTGCACACTCGTCCACACCAGTGCCCACACCCGCCTGCCTGCCTGCCTGCCTGTACCTTACCTTACTAGCGGCCCCGGCCGGGTGGAGTCGGCCGGCTGCGAGCGCGTACACTCGTTCACTGCCTTCTGGACTGCACACTCGTCCACAACAGTGCCCACACTCGCCTGCCTGCCTGCCTGCCTGCCTGCCTGCCTGCCTGTACCTTACCTTACTAGCGGCCCCGGCCGGGTGGAGTCGGCCGGCTGCGAGCGCGTACACTCGTTCACTGCCTTCTGGACTGCACACTCGTCCACACCAGTGCCCACACCCGCCTGCCTGCCTGCCTGCCTGCCTGTACCTTACCTTACTAGCGGCCCCGGCCGGGTGGAGTCGGCCGGCTGCGAGCGCGTACACTCGTTCACTGCCTTCTGGACTGCACACTCGTCCACACCAGTGCCCACACCCACCTGCCTGCCTGCCTGCCTGCCTGCCTGTACCTTACCTTACTAGCGACCCCGGCCGGGTGGAGTCGGCCGGCTGCGAGCGCGTACACTCGTTCACTGCCTTCTGGACTGCACACTCGTCCACACCAGTGCCCACACAGGAGGAACAAGGTCGAAAGAAAGAGGAAGAAAGTACCATCGACGAAGGTCATGTCACGCAATCATGAAATAAAACTATCCTCATTTCCCCCCCCCATTCATTTATTACCACTTTCAACTGTAATGACTGTAGTGCCTATGCAGACCGCTAGGAAGCTGTATTTTGTTATTACCGTGCAGTCACCAGAGCCGTTCTTTCGGCGACTAGCATAGGTAAAAGTACAAACTTTTAAAGTACAACTTGAAAGAGATCGAGGTGATTGGTCTGTTTGTCGGTGCTCGAGGAACCATTTCGAAGTTTTTCAGTGATTTTTGTAAACGTTTTTCGATAGATAATTCTTTAAAATATGAGATTGAGATGTCAGCCCTGAAGGATTCCATTCGGATATTCAGGAACCATCTATATAACTAACCATAATCCATCAACGTTCACATTTATTTTATTCTTTCAATTATCATTAGTGTCATAATTTTGTATTTTATCGTTAATTTTTTCAATTTTTATTCCATTTTTATATCATTTCAATATTTAGTTACATAACTTTTTTCCATTATACTTTCTCATGTATTTTATATTGATTGTTATCCTGTGCACTTTGGAGTGAGGGGCCAATAAAGGTTTATAGGCCTATTTATAGATAAGTGGGCGAGGATATATTATTGTTCAGCCATAAGAGGGGGGCGCTGAAGAGCGCATACTGGATCATAGATACTATCCACAGTCAACATGGGCTTGGCGTAACTATTCGAGGAAAGAAGTATACTTTGGAGTTGGGGTTATTTCGAATAGGTGATATACAAAAAAATTATAATTCCAAAAAAATAATTCGAAATAAAATTTAATTCGAAAAAATAATTTCTCCACCCACTGTCACATCCTCTTTTTGACCAAGCTGATGCATGGTCACTATTTGTAGTATCCAAACATAAAAGCACCCCTCATAAGAGGGTATTGTCTTGGTAGTATATCTTCTTACTGTGAAAAACTGATAAATACCGACGGAATGATCTGTAGATCCTCGTTGATCGTGGATGAACTCGATGCAGATTTCAACATTCAGTGGTTTCGAGTGCTACGTGTGTTTCTAATCTTTAATTTTAGTCCTGGAATTGAATGACCTCAAATGACCACAACTTTGAAATAAACAGCGGTGCTTTATTAGTTTGTTGAGTTGTGGGCGATCTTTTTTCACGGAGATACCGAATAAACAATTGTGATAAAATCGCGAATTGATGAACCTTTCTCCTACTTTAATGATTTGTCACTTTTGAAAAGTGTAGTTGCTTTTTTTATCGTGAAACTCATCCTGAAAATACAAACACCATATCATTGAACCTGAACCTTGGACTAACTTGAACCACCTTCAACCTTGTAATACCATATCTGAACAAATATAATGATAAAACTTTAGGTTTTATAGAACTATTTTCAGAGATTTTTAGATTTGAGTCTTTGCTTGCTCAGCAATTTAATTTTGACTCAATATTTTGCCGAGTAAAATAGCTGCGTATCAATCTGAAATGATGTAGAACAGTGTCTATAAATGAATCTCAACACAGAGTGCGCTCCACAGTGCGCTCCACAGGTGATGCAAAAAAATATGCACATTTTCCTCAAAACTAATCAGAATTTAATTTGTATGGGTTTGAACGGAATCAATTCCACCAATTTTGAAAAATACTTTTTTTTTCTGGTATAACATTTAATATCAAATGTGCATCACATATTTTTTTTTTCTGTGTGCTGTAATATTTCATGAACGCTTCGCCACCTGTATTATTATTATTTTTTCAATAACATCGAAACTTGATACTAAATCATTGTTCCCCGATTAAGGCTAGGGATGAAAAGTAGGATCGTTTGGACGGGACACCACAAGGGTGATCTTATCACCCCATTTTGATTATTTGAAACCAATGAACTTCAACACCAGGACTGCACTGTCTGTGACCATAATTTTTCGCTGCATATAACAGTCTTTCAGTTTCCGAAAGTCCGGAACACATTACAAGTAAAAACCGTTTCTGTGATATATCCGGACCTTATCAGCATTGGTATTAAGAGTAAACAAAACACACGAATGTGTGTTTTAACCACCTGTATTAAAATATTATGAGATTTCATAGAACATTTCATCATCAGAAAAATAAGGTAAGATCGCCCTTGTGGTGCCCCGTCCAAACGATCCTATCTTTCATCCATAGCCTTAATTGAGGAACAATGATTTTGTATCACGTTTCGATGTTATTAAAAAAAAAAAAAAAAAAGAAAAATCAAATATAGTTATCCATAATCAATTACAGAATGAGTTTTTTCCAGAATCAGATCATACGCGTGGACTTTTCTTCTCAACATACGCGTCAGAAACATTCTAGATTCTGTAGAGTGGGCCTATATGTAGAATACCACGGAGTGTACCAATTTTATGGATTAACCTGCCCAATCCAGTTCCTAATTAAACATTAGAGAAATAATTTTCTCTCCATTTTATAAGGCCTGTTGAGAGTTTTTTTTCTGTTTTGTCCTACATGGAATATGTTGAAATGACACGTTTTAAGGCTTAGCAGTAATGGTAACTGTGGATAGTAAAACATACAGAATTTCAAAACATGATTTGTTCATCAGTTGTTACGTATAGTACAAGGATGAAGAGAGGGGCGTTGTATCTTTCTTATTGCTTTCCGGATCCTCGATTTCTACACGGTGTATCCTGAAAATATACAATATCACAATACATTATATATTATATCACATACTATATTATTTGTATACTGTAACTCGATAATCTCTACCTGTAACATCAATGCAATAATTTCTAGGTCCAATTGAAGATGAATTCCAATGTAAATACCGATCCTCAAGTCTACGCTTGTATCAATTTCAATAGAGTAGAAAGGTTTGAATCAGGGTCCAGAAGTGATATATTTTTCGATTTAGATTTCACTCCAAGTTCCAATGATGGTTCATTATAATTTTTATTCCGATTTCACTTTCAGTTCCGACGATGGTTAATTGAAATTTCGATTTTTATTGAAATAAAAGTTTCAGTAGAGCCAGCCTAGCCGTTTTCAACATATGTTATTTTTTTTTTTATAGATTTTTTATTTATTTGTCAATTCAAGATTGAACAGAAAAGTTCATAATATTCCACAAAATATTATGAAATATTATAATATTATAACACAAAATAATAAAATTGATTAATCTTCTTACATTAAGTCTGATCATTCGTTTGGGCTCAATTTACACCTTGATTCTCAGTCATACTTCTCAAAACCTTGGCATTATTTCATGACATTGAATGAGTATGGAATGAATTGATATAATATGAGTAATAATATGTGGTAATAGTAATAATAAATTAGAATATGAAAACATGATATTTCAATAATATAAAAATGAGAAACAAAAGTAAAATTAGTGATGGTGATAATGATAGAAGTTGGTATTAAAGTATTATGTAATGATACTCAAAATTTATGACGTGAAATAATTTAACCTCCCTGATTTTGATACGTTCCAACTTCAAGCAACGACATTAGTTTTCCACACATTAAAAAATTGCATGTATCACAGTACTGCCTACCTCCTAGGGATCGTTACGCACCACCCTCGCCCCCCCTACCCCCCCCCCTTCTACTCACAAGAGTTGGCGTTTTCATGGTCCGTTAAAAGTTAATCCGTTGCTAATTTATCACACTCACGGTTATAATTAGTTCTACATTCCCTCACATAATACCAACACTAAAATTATAATCCCACTTCAAATTCGTGTTAAATCCACAGTTCGTAAGATTTATTAGAACTATGTTGACACATTTTGTTCACACTTATTTATGTGTGTGTAAAACACTTTTATCTGGAACTTCAGAACTAATATAAAATTCACTTTGATGATCGTCAACAAATCAGTAACACAACATGAGGGTGAGGGTTTAATACATATTTCGGGGCTCGAACCCGAAATACGAGGTTTCAACTCTAGAAATTTGGTTCTCTTTCATCAAAAAGTTGAAATTTCTTTTATTTTTTCCTAATATTGATACATGACACGTTCATGAAGTAACCACATGGCCTGGTACAGGCTCATCTGTGGTTTTACACACAGAATATACAATGTTGGATATAAATGGAGAGTGGTGGAAATGAACATTTGATTCGACAATATATATATATATATATATATATATATATATATATATATATATATATATATATATATATATGTATATGTATATGTATATATATATATATTTTTTGAAACATCGAAACTTGATACAAAATCATTGTTCCCCAATTAAGGCTATAAATGAAAGACAGGATCGTTTGGACGGGGCACCACAAGGACGATTTTACCACCCCATTTTAATTATCTAAAATCAATGAACTTCAACACCAGGACTGTGCTGTCTGTTACCATAATTTTCCGCCGGAGATAATATGAAGTGCAGAATATTGTACGATGCATTTCAAGATATCTGAGTTGGAGGAAATCGGTATCATAGATGATATCAGTTGAGAATCAACAGATCATGAATGAGATGTGAAATGCATCTAGACTGCCTCAGTGTTCTGTGGTCAGTTGTTTGACGGTGCGCGAACGTCCAATCAGTTCTCGTGATTCACGCAACACGAGGATCAAGTGAGTAGGTGTCTGGCCAAGTCGGAAGACTTCATACATAAGCAATCAGAGCATTGCTGCTTTCATGTTATTTCTGGCCGCGGCATGAGGAGCAGACAAACCTCCAACCAGTCGGCTCGAACATTTCGTGAACATTCATGTATATGCGATACGAGAATGGATTCAACTCGTTTTGAGTGAAATCAATCCGACATTTTTCGAAAGAATTGAAAATTCAATTAATCCTCATAAGAATAGAATTGGGTGAAATTTTCAACTGAATTCGATTTGTGATGTCTCATGGATTGCTTATATTGTTACAATCACACGTGAATATCAAGTTTGAATGAAAATTGATTCAGTCATTTTTAAGAAAATGAATATAACTTGTATTGGAAAAATGGAAAATCAAATTTGAGAATCGATTGACCCTCCAAAATAATCGAGATATATTCAAGAGGTAGAATAAATTAGAGTTGCATAACGGAGAAAGTGAATGTGATCATACTTCAAAAGTCTCAAAATCGGGGTTTGCGTATACATTTTTCATACAATTATCTCGCTCATCTCACAACACATAATACTGCGTTTCCCTCGCACGTATGAGAATAGATTTCGGAACATATTTTCGATCTATCCGCGCATGCGCATTGCGAATAGCCAGTAATGCTCACTTCCTCCGGGAAGCTGGTCGTTAAACGACGTCTATTGTCGTCGTCGAGTCCCATCTCGTAAACTTCAATGTTTTATATCCTGCGTTCAGCTTCCAGCCCTAACAATACAATTCCAGGATAATTCCCGGATAATTGTCTGGATGTCATCAGTGTGTGGGGAGTTATGCACTTGAACCTGGAGGGGTTTTCAAACCCACATCATATGTAAGCGTGTTGAGAGTTTCTTTCATAAACACCCATTGGGTTGTCATCGAGGGCAAAAGGAGGCAAAACATACCACCGTTATACAATTCTTCTTGTTACTATAAAACAATGTTCATTTTATGATATCCTTCTTTGTTCCAGTCTTTTTTTTATTTTTATTAATTTTTTTTTTCATTGAAGAAAAAAACATCGAGCATACATATAAATGAATAAACAGTCACGTGGTGTCCACAAAGACGTAAAGAGCTTGACTGCGAATTAAATATGAAAAAGTAATGGGAAGAATATTGTTTAATGCGATAATTGTAACGGAAGTATGCATAACAAGGTCAAATAAAATACAAACCAAATTAAATATGTTGGAAAATGAACAAGATGGAGTTAAACAGTGAAAGTGAATGATAAATATAAATATAAAAAACAATAAGTGACAAATTAGAAATGATGAGAAACGCAATGAAACACATTTTATTTCAGTTCTAAAATGTGATGTGCTATTGCAGGAGCCCAACTTTTGAAATGAGTGTTTTGGTGTTTTGGGGTTTTGGTCAGTGTTTTGGTGTTTTGAAAACCTCAAGACACCCTTGAAAACACTGAATGCAACTTTTGAAAGTCAAAATCCAAAACCAAAACGAAAACCCCAAAACGAAAACACCAAAACGAAAACTGGATGAAAAAGCTCGCGGTTTCGATTACAACAATGAGATGTTATCAAATAACCCTATTATTTTAATGGTGGATTCATTCAAAGATGGAAAATAATATTATCAACAATATAATCAATTATAGAATAAACCAGGAAAATGAAAAGGAGTCAGAGGATGAAGGTGAACCAAGACCTCGGTTCCAAAGAATTTATTGAATTTATTGAATATTGCAGTGAGATTTACCGGTGACAGAATATTTCAGTGAGAGTTACCGTTTACGAAATATTGCCAATTGAGATGGTTAAATCGAACTTTTCCGTATTCTTGAATGCTTATTGGCCTACACTTGTGTATCTACGAAAGAAGAATGTCGTCCACCAACTTTAATAATTGTGGAATGAAAAAGATTGCATGTACGCTGTTAGTGTTCAAAATTGGAACCAGAGGAAGTCACAAAATGAAACGCGCGCATATTTCTAACAATGATATTGATTGGAATATTACATTGTTGACTGAACATTTGCAACCATTCGTCGGCCATATTGAGATTCAGAAGCTCATTCCATTGTTACTCTTCGTGTCGAATAGCAAGGTTGGCTACACGTGATTGTACAGGCGCGACCCGTACGGGTCGACCCAGCTCCGACAGCGTCGTTTGTCTACCACGTGCCTCGAGAGAGCGTTGCCCGTCGCCGAGCACCCCGTCAACAGACTGCTACAATCACGGCGCATACTCTCAAGACCCGAGTAGCTCAGGTAGTGAATCTATCATTCACGATATTGAGACGTGTGGTCGAGTGGTTGATTAATTGAACCGTCATTCAGGAGACCGGGGTTCGATTCCCGCCATGGTCGACCATCCTGAAAGAGGTGCATCGTGGGTTCTATCTATCGTTCAGGTCGACACTGGGATGGTTCCCTAATAATAATGATAGGACACGACCGACTCCTTACCACTATCCAAAAGCACATAATAAAATAACCGTTCATCTCACTATCCCATCATCTCATTTATCATTCACTGTCGCCAATAGATCGTAGTCTTCAGTAGAGTGCGTCGTTCACCCCAATATGAATGAAAAATGAACATTATTCACTGGGAACAAGCAGCATGTGTATGTGTGAGATGAGTGATATGGATATTCATATAAAATATAATGGAAAGCTATAGATACACACCTTGTTTATGAAACTATCATGTTACTGCCGTTTTTTGTTATATTTTGATCATTTTAATTGGTTCACATTTTCATTGGTTTTGCATATAACATTGTTTTTGACTTCATACTTCCGTTTGCTGTCTCCACTTCAGTCAGCATGCCGTCTATAACCAATATAAAGAGAATCGGTGACAAAACACTCCCTTGTCTCACTCCGTTCCTCACATTGAACCTTTCGAATATTTCTCCATTCGTTTGTCCACGTGACTTTAGATCGCGGTACCAACTCTTCACTTGGTCAATCAAGTCTTCATCTATTCCTTTCTATTTTAAACTCTGCCAAACATTTTCTGTGGGAAAATGGGAAAAGCTTTTCTCAGGTCAAGAAAAGCTCTGTATTCAATCCTCATCCCTTTTCATGTTACCATATTCCCTCTGGCATCTGTCTCAATGCAAATACCAGATATATTGTGAGATCTTCTTGTATTATTCAATTATTTATCCATTTATTTATTTTCATTTCGTCCAAAAGGATTACAATATGAAATTGAACATTCTTGAGTGAATCATACGGACAGTCGAGGATGAGATAAAAAATTATGAAATGCACACAACAACATACAAATAAAAAGAAGTACATGAATTGATATAAATGGTGGATGTTATTACCTGGCAGCTGCCAAGAGAAGTATTGGAATAAAGAATAAACTATAACGATCAAGTCAATATAAAAAGTACATAACAATATTAAAATCTAAAAGTTATAGGTCCAATCGGAAGTAAAAATACAAAATTAGGAGTCAATTTGTCAATCTTTAAAGTTTCAAGTATCGAGTTGCAATATAGAATGATGGTTATATATTTTGATCATTTCAAAATGACATTATTCAGTATGATTATTTCAAAATTCAAAATTCAAATCTCATCATTGGTTCAATTACTCGTCTTATCATGCCTTCCATTATTTTCTCATACATTTTGGCTGCCTGACTCATCAAGGAGAATCAAATGAAATTTTCCGATTTTCTTTTTTTAAATTGTCATGATCACATCTTTAGTTCCGATCCTGTGGTATCTAATTTTGTTGCCATGCCACCTTCAACACCCGTAACAGCCAATCACCACCCACTTGGCATCCAACTTCGATCATTTCCATCTTAAACTCGTCTTCATATCGAGTTGTTCTTCATCTTTTTTACTACTTTTGATCTACCTGCCTTTGAGTGATCATGTATACAATGGGGTTGAAAAATAAATAATTGAAGATAATATAAGTTCATATAATGGGGTGATATGGGATGATAATAACATCCCTAAATTCAATAAATGTGAATCACTAAATGTTTTTCTTTTTTTCGTTTTACTTATATATAAACCTTTATTGGCCTCTGACTCCAAAGTGCACAGGATAACAATCAATATAAAATACATGAGAAAATATAATAGAAAAAAGTTATGTAACTGAATATTGAAATGATATGGAAATGGAATAAAAATTGAAAAAATTAACGATAAAATACAAAATTATGACACTAAAGATAATTGAAAGGATGAAATAAATGTGAACGTTGATGGATGATGGTTAGTTATATAGATTAATAGATGGACCTTATTATTTTTAATGTTCGAGAAATACGTACGAATTTGAATTGTACTCATAATTCACTATTTTAACCCACAGCTAAGCCTTTTTTGAAAGGCTTTGTGGATGTTTTATTGCTGTAAGTGTGTTTTTCTTTCTGTATCAGTGTATGTGACCAATAAAAAAAAAAAAATCTTCAATATGATGAAAGATCATCAACATGAACACCTGTTCGTGAAAAGTTTGAGAATTAAACATCATTAATGATACAATTTGAATGAATTAACTATCACTTCAAAGTAGTTGAAGAAAAAAAATGTATTTTGAACTGATAGGTTAGAAATAGATGCTGCATTCACAAGTGTATTTTTATGTGAAAATCCTATGAAGAGATTGACTCATATGTACCTATTTGATTATCATTTTTTTTAGATTTCACCATTTTTTTCAGTCTCTTTGAGGTGCTGAGTCATTAAAATATGTAAGTTATCACTGAAAATTGATTGGATTATTACTTTGAAAATCGATTCGAGTCAATTATTAATTGTTCGATTTATTTTCGCAGTAATTGTCATATTATCCTTTAGTCAATCACTGAAATTTATTATTTGCATATTTGATTATGGAATTGAAAAATGAACATGGTTCAACCAAAATAATAACACATCATCAGTATTCCCACAACATATCACAATACACACTGTTCAACGTCATACCGAATAACATGTTTAACGACGATACAGCAGGTTACAGTATTAACGACAGCATCATAAGACGCGTCGCACCGGGTGTACGGATATGGCTAGGCGTCCTTTATTCATTATTGATCCGAGAAGAATACCCCCGCCCCCGCCGCCCCCACCGCCCCCCCAACGCCCCCACCGGTCCCACCGGCGGGCGGCTGATGGCCCGACAGCTGTGATACAAATGGGTCACGTCACCAACATATCGGTGTACCAACTTACTAGCGTTAAATCATCATCATTATTTATGATACAGATAAGACAATCCACATTTTTGGATGAGCGAAGCGAAGACTCAATTACACTATACCGAAAAAAAAGTGTCTGTTTTTTTTTTTTTTTTTTTTTTTTTTTTTTGTTTTTTTGTTTTTTTGTTCGCGCTCCACAGGTCAGACGAAAATTCAAAATCAGTTGAAACTTGGCACACACATGAACCCCTATCTGACTTGATGCTGTATAGTTTTGAGGCGTGATCGGTTGAACCACTTCTGAGAAAACTCATTCCAAAGTTTTCAAAAATCCCATTAGAATAACCCAGAGGAAAACATTCGTGAAAAATATTTCATCTGAGAGGATTCAAATTCTCAGGGAATTTGAATCTGATAATGATACACATTATTCCAAACTCTCACTTGAATCGGATCAGCCGTTTCGATGTAAAAAAATATATAATGTTATTTGTGTTAATTATTCAAAGCTATTAAGATACCTATTAAATCAAAGCAACAAGTGTCACCACTTGATCGTAAACGATTAAAACAAAGCCTTCTTTATTATCATATAAATTATTAATGAAAAATAAGATGGCAGTGATGTAATGGTTTGGATCTCAAGGTGTATATATATATATAATAACCAATCCAAAGATAAGTTGATATGTTCCAGCTCATCCATCAACGCGGAAACACATAACGCGTTTGCCTAGTTATGATAAATGTGAATAATTTATGTTTGTAAATCTTACTTATATCAGATGTGAGTCAGAGATGTTATCCTCTCCCGGGTGATGTATGTTTGTATATCAGAGCTTCGGGAATAGACTAAGCTGTGAAAGTCCTGGTTAGTCTTAACCTTGGGTTAATTATTCGACATTCTTCAGTGGTGACACCATCTTTTATTTTATCTCTGACTGTCGAAATTATTCAACCAAAAATGATCCATTTTATATTTTAATCCACTGAGACAAAAATGAAAATAAATAAATGAATTAATGAATCACGAGATAACTAGGGAAACATAACGTATGTGTTGTGGGATGAGCGAAATATTCATGTAGAATTCACTATATACACACCTTGATTCACACATTTCTCTAAGCCTTCCTTATTGATTAATTTGTTCAATTTCATCATTTCATTGTTATTATTATATAATAAGAACCTGTTGATTTTCATTGATGAAATTCAATCATTTTCCACCATCGTCATTTTCATTCGTCATTTTTGCGTAACGAGAATTTATTCTCTAACGAACGACTAACCCAAATTCTCCCATTTCAGTGGAAATATGTACTGAAACATACTAATTTTTGTTTCGAGAATTTCATATCAATTGGATGGAAATCAAAATTAGAAATTCTTCCCAGTTTATTTTCATGAGGATTTTTCCAAGTTTCTGATTTTTTTAAGGAGAGACCCGTTGAAGTTAGAAGTTATTTCACTCAAAAACAATCACAATTTATTCTGGTACCACACCAATGCTCAGAATTGTTTTGAAGACACTCGATCACTTTGCATGACCTGTATGCCGCGTATACAATTACAAAAAAAAAAAAAAAAACGTGAAAACGAAACCCGAATTTATTCAGTAAATGGAAAGTTTTTTTTTCGCTACGCTCATCCGATCAACTGCCAAGTGTAATATCGGTCTCAGTTGAAAGTCAGGTACCTTGACTGGAAAACATAAATGAACGGTTTAATTCAATTCCAAATTTGTTCATTCATCTAATAGAATTTCTGTTGAATTAGTTTGGTTAAATACAGATAATGAGATAATTTGATCACTTCTGGTTTGTCGTAATGTCGGAATTAGTTGAACACAAATCCTGTTGACGCAGAAAATAGGGTTATTTTATACATTAATGTAGCACATTTATGTACAGCATTCACGTGATAAATTCATGTAAGATATTTATGTAAGGTGTTGCGTAATGTTACTGAATCTTGGATGAGACGAACATTGGGTCTTCCCCGAGGGTGTTACTGTTAAGCACTGTTAAAAATTACATAGCAGGCCTACCAATATAAACACTGCAAATATGGGAAGATGAAATTAATTACAATTTTTTCATAGCACTCACGAGTATTTTTGTTGTTATTCCATCCACATGATGGTACATTCGAATTTCCCCTTTTGAAATAAGTTGTTTAAAATAATTGTCAAAATTATCTGTGTTGCATCAGTAATTGGTGTTAAAATCTTGGTGGAAAAAGATTAACACAGAAATTGAAAACACAATCTAGAATGGTGATTATCTTTCAGTTCTTTGGATAAGAACTCTCATCCCGGATAAAATACCTGGAACAAAAATGTAGGATATTCTAAATTCAAAAATAATTATCTTACCCGCTCAAGTAGCTGTTGTGGTGCCCCGTCCGAACGATCCTACCTTTTCATCGTGTCCTCGATTGGGAAACGATGACTTCGTATCATTTATCGATGTTGATCAAACTAACAAAAATGTGAGAATAATTAAGACAAAACGTGATTCATTTGAAATAAATATTTTGTGAATGGAATCATTGTTCATTCCATTCTTTATTGTGGAAGATCAGAATTCCTCTTCTTCCTGAATCCAGACTTTCGGATCATTTTCTTCCTGGGAAATACAGGAATACAAATATACCATTCGATCATATTATTGATAATAGTACAGTCAAGCTGTGGTCGATGATTCGATCCATTTCACCACGATTGTATAAAATACGTGGCATTTTCATGCAAATGAATTCACCATATTCATTTAGAATGATGAAATCACAAAGAAACTAAATGAAAAATTCATAAATTATATCCATCAACTTTTTCTCGTTATTCATGTTTATAAACAGGATATTATTTCTAGACAAAAGATCTTGTTTTTTGTGTGTGAATAAATTGCTTTTTCTCGCTGCTCGCGTGTAAGCCTGATATAACAAGGTTTGTTTGCGGTAAATTGGTAACCCTGTTTGTTGCTTGGATTCTACATTTTAAAAATGGATTTTTTTTTCATTCTTTTGAATAATGATTGTTTGTAAGGTTCTGCAGCGTGTGATCAATTCATGAGCTATAATGACACATATTAGTCTTGTTAATATTTTAATGGCTGAACCGATTGAACTTATTTCGATGTAATTGTTCAACAACTGGAACAACAGCTGGATTATTTGAGTATTATTCCAACGTGTTTTGTAAGATGTGCCCGAAAAGTATTATAACTGTATGTCAAAAATAATCATTCTTAATCAACTCAGTACTAAAGTTTCGTTCATGAGATGACCAAGGCGTGAAAAATAGAAACAAATATGTCAATAATCGATACCAACGGTATTCTAGATCTATTTCATGATATGAAATGATTATTAAATCGAATCAAATGATCATTTCATGGTGAGAAGTGATAATCCGTGAGAATTATCTGCTCTTATAGTTCTTGAGATGAGCAGAAAAAGAAGATTTTCCATTCTTCAAGCAACATTTTCTGTAACGTACTCTTGATTTTTCACTCTTTTCACAATGATACCATACTTTGAGATGTCTAGAGGCAAAATTTCAACCAATTCAAATGATAATCATTGAAATGAGAAAAAAAATCCATCATGATAGTGTCAAAAAATTATATTTATCCGTGCTAAAGTATACACAATCCAAATTCTCACTTTTACCAAAAAATTATTGGTCAAGAGAGTATTATACTTTTATCGACGGGATAAGAAGATCGTTTACCAACGAAAATAACACTAGAAAAATAATGAAATTTGGAAAGCTAATCGTGAATTTGTGTAGCTTTAAGAACATTTGATACTTTTGGAAGATGTAATTGTGTATCTGGTCAGAATTCTCGTCACGAAAAATCGAATGGCCGTCAAAACACCACATATATGAAAATATCTAAAAGTTTCGTTTGTGTTTCTTGTGTTGGCAGACCACCTTCTCTTTCGTGTATAAACAAGTATACACACAAACTTTATAATTAGCTTTCTTCTGAATCAAGTAAAATTAAACACTTGTTGGAACTAACACGTTTTTATTAATAACCGTTTCATTAGCTTTTTTATTATTATCTTATTTGTATTTACAAAATACCTGCGATTACAACTCAAAGTTGACAATATACTCTAAAATAAAACATTCAAATAAAAACTCATTTCACCGACAGATTGCCGGTTTCGTATGACAATAATAATAACATCAGTAATATTAATTATAATAATAATTTACTGCACATTTCGGTTCTATATTGGTATTATATTATTCATAATCTTTTAATGTGTACTCAACGCCTGCCAATATGGCATTGGTTTCAATCGTCATTATTTTCACACGTGAATATTATGGTTCGGCGCAATACTATCAACTGCGTTTTGTGGATTTGATTCACTTGATTTTCTAATACTTCTACGTTTTGACAATAATTCTAGAATCGTCCAAAAATGAAACAATCGATGACTCAAAATGTATACTTATTAATTCGTGAGGTTTTGAAAAATACAAAATTTAGATTTCAAGTTTTTGAAATCTAGATGATGTACCACTCGAATATTATCTGCATGTGATAAAACTACTTAATCCTATTACCATTACCATGGTGGACAGTTCAAGCTCTACTTTATGAAATAGAGTATGTCGAATTGGATATTGATTTAAAAATGTAAGTTCATCAAAATCAAAAGAAGCAGACGATGTTAATGTATTTTACCCTGTTTTTACCTCATTTTCATTGAAATCCAAGTGAAATGGTTCCGTACGTGCACATTATTTCAGTCATCAGTGGTATAGCAATGCTGATCATCAATTTAATCAACATTTGAAACTATAAAATCTCACGACTTATTTGTGTTTGTGAAATAAAAATTTCCATGATATAAAATAATAATGTTTTTCAATGAAATGAGATTGGAAACAGTGTAAATGATCTGAAGTTTCGGGGGTATTTTAGTTTGAAATATCCCAACTGATCTTGTGATGTATCTGAACAATCCACGATAAAACTGAGGCTCTCTCCAATGATATGTCATAGAATTGTTTTCTTTTTGGACGATTTCTTTTCTCAGAAACAATGAACATTTTTTTGTAGGCAAATCATTTTTCTAGTCATAAAACATTTCCTACATTATATTTAATTGTTTGTTATTCTGTTTCAATGAAATAATTATATAATCAATTCAAAGCCGTTTGCACAAAATCAACCACTCAATATATTCATAACTGAATTGATAGTTATTTTACTATTTGTATCGCATTCGTTTTGTCGAAGGCACTCACAATCCAAATAACTTAATGAACGTGTTTTAGGTCGTGTCATAAGTGAGGTACAGTCATGATTTAGTATTTAGTGATACCAACATAGATTATTATAATACGAAGATGGTGTACCGACTCACGTCTACAAAATGAAATATTTCCGGGGTCAGAATCTGAGCCCAGGGGTCCCGATTTCCTGTAGCGCAACCATCATTTTTATATTGAACTATATAAAACTACAATGCTAATACTACACAATGCCACCGGTACCGTAGCCACTTTTTATCCACATCTAGTTCACAAGAAAATCCTCTGAATCGTGACAGGCAATCGGGACCTTTGGCTCTGAACTGACCGCAAGAAACCACAAATACATGTTTTTAGTTCAGGAGTCGGTAAACCTTCCTCATATGATGATAATGTATATTGGTATGGCTAAGTAGTAATGGATTACTTGAATATTGGTGTCTTTAAAAAAATTCAGAATTGTTTGGAAATAATAGTCAATAACAAGAAACCACAATATGGTATTGATCCATCAAGTAGACCGTTTCCACTTCCTAATGACACGACCTGATCAAAGATATTCAACACGCCTTGGAATGACTGTTTATGCGTTACCATTCAAGCTGCATCACAATACACAGTCCCCTGGATCACTAGATTTTCATCAAGGAGACTGTGCATTGAGCGATCAGCAAGGCAGTGGTTTCGATTCTTACACAACTTTGGATTGTGTCCCAAAACTTCGCTGTTATAACACGATTCATTTTGATTCGGGGAACAAATTATACATTATTTTTTCATTATTGGTATTATTTTCCTGTTTTTTTTTGTGTACTGCATTAATGATATTTTTAAGCAAATGTTTCGTTAATTACCCGTGTTTTACAAAACTATTGGAATCGAATAATGAGGAAAAGACATGTCAAGTCTAACGACTTTGATAATGTATAAAAATGCTGATGTAATTTACTTTCAATTGCCCATCCACTGAAGATACAATATCTATAATGTAATTCATGATACTGTCTTAATTTTTGTGATGAACCAACAAGCAACCAAATATAAGCAAAGACGCGCATTTTTCAATTGAGTTGTAGTTTACATTTCTCTAAAGGTTCTGTTTCAATTATTCTGCTGAACAAATGTTATATCTGCAATGGCGAGCACATTGTTGGATCAAGTAAATGTATACCAACATGATGAGCTTACTAAGAACCATATAGTTTGTAATAAGTGGGTTTTAGCGATTTTAGAAACCTTTTTCAATTATGGCAGTGTTACTCATATATCACAAACGAAATTCTTCCCATCGAAAAGTGTCCATATATTCACTCTTTTACATTCCATCCAGCAAAAGATCCAAATGTGATGAACAAATTTCGTCAACAGAAAAAAAATAATGAATTCCGTTCATCAGCAATGAAATTATCTCGATCTTGAATGAACAGAACGAAAATGTTTTTATACTTTGTGTTTGTATTTCTATTTATTAATTAACAATACTTTAAAATGTATTTTGGACTGCGTTTCACTCCTGTCTGTACACGGGTTTTGCTCCTGGACGCCAATTTGTTTGTCAGTGAGTTATGAACATTATTGATATAAAATTAAAATATGTACTAAAACACACATAACGTGACTGTCTTAATATTCTGCCCTCTTTGAATACGTTTCATGACTATTTGATAACTTTTATCAAATCATTTCTGACTGCAATTGTTGGATGTGGAATTTCACTAGAGGACATTTTGATTCCATATTAAATATTTGTCAAGCTTTTGAATGATTCTGATTTATTTTCATTTTTTCCGTAAATCACTAATAAAATGACCCGATGAAAAAATAATTCTTGACGTGATTGAATTATGTGAGAATAATTAATTGGTTGAGAAACATGATGGATTTTGGTCAATAATCAATTCAAATCATGTTTATCATCCTAATAAATTCTCAGTTAGAAGGAGTTGAATAATTGTTGATCAATAACTGTTTGATGGCTCCAAGGTTTATGTTATCAATGATTTTGGAGAAAAAAAAATGAAGAATGAAAATCTTAGTTTCTATTTGGTACTGATTTTATTAACTTGTTTCAAATAGTCGACATTTCTTGTCTTTTATAAATCCAGAAGAAAATGTCAGTCTCTGATATGGTGGTATGTATTGAAAGTGAAGCTATTGAACTTTAATCATTCAAAGAGTTTGTATTTTGTTTATATTTGCTAACTCTACGTGTTTTCGTTTTCTCGACAGTGTCAGTTGGGTTTCTACTTAACAATAATGCTTATTAAAATTTGAGTTTCTCTTGATAAATTGCACGTGTTTGAATGAATGTTATCGCACTGGGATTTCTCCATTATTCTCGCATAAAACGCGTTCGCACAGTAATTTCCTAGGTTTATTTCTTCTTCAAGGGACTTTATTTCCATTTTTTTTTTAAAAAGGTATTTTTTGTTTTTATTTTAACGCTTGACTCACTTATTTTAATACGCACAAATCAAAGTTTACATCACTTTGATTTTTTTTTACGAAACGATCATAAAATTCTATAAAAAATTAATCACGCTTTCTCATATAATCAACAAATTCAATGTTACTCTTTTAGTTTGTCGTCACCCAATATCATCGTTTGCTTAATGCTCATTGTATCATGGTATACACATTTTGTACGGTTCTCAAAGACCCCTCTGAACTTTCGTAACACAAAGGCAACGTAACTATATTATTACTCTAATTTAAAACTGCAGTTTCACAAATAGCCTTCTAGTTGGTGTAACAAAGACAGAGCTATAGTCGTAGACATCTGGCCTGATTTTCACTAAGAGCCAGTAATGTATTTGCAATGTTTTCATATTCGCAATATAAGAAAGAGGGAGAGAGATGCAAGAAAAGGCAGATAGTCAGTCAGTCTGTCCAAAAGCAACCCAAAAGGCAACAATGGTACATACAATAGATTAATAGGAAAATCAGGTCATTTTATCAAATTTATCCATTGTATTTTGTTTTTAGATTTAGTGGACATTTGAGTGACGACATTACGTAATTGAATTTCGATTATAATCAAAAAGTAACAAACTGTTATATTTCTCTAAAAATGGAAAACTTCTCACTATGTATACCCAAAAACATATATTCTCTCGAGTCCTCTTACTAAACTGAATAATATATATAACAACAAATTCATAATGTTTGTAACTACATAAAACTGTATCAGTTTCATTATCCAACAATTATTATCTAATAATAATAGTCTGCTAGTTCCACTCGTGGCCAATTGCACTTGTCCATAGTTTGTGGTGGCGGCGCAGGCCGATATAACAGTCCGTCCACTTGCATCGACCGGCGTGGTGGCGACCGTGGCCGGCGCTATCGTCGAGCATGGCGGGTGGTGAGAGTGGTTGGTCGGTACCGCGCAGAGGTGTGTCGCGCATATACCTTGCGCACCGCAGTTGGTGTAGCAACAGTCCCTCGGACCATACGAGGATTTGACCAGCTGCTCCCCGGTCTCGGGTATGTTAGGATCTAGAACATGGATCAAACATGGACAAAACGTGACCAAACATGACCAAGCATGGACCAAGCATGACTAAACAGGAAACAAACGTGACCAAACATGACCAAGCATGGACCAAACATGACTAAACATGGACCAAACATGGCCGAACATGACCAAGCATGGACCAAACATGACTAAACATGGACCAAACATGGAACAAACGTGACCAAACATGACCAAGCATGGACCAAACATGGAACAAACGTGACCAAACATGACCAAGCATGGACCAAACATGATTAAACATGGAACAAACGTGACCAAACATGACCGAATATGACCAAGCAAGGACCAAGCATGGACCAAACATGGACCAAACATGACTAAACATGACCAAGCATGACCAAGCATGGACCAAACATGGAACAAACGTGACCAAACATGACCAAGCATGGACCAAACATGGATACACATAGATCAAGTGTTGGGAATAAGCGCTGTGCGCATGTTATTTGCGCACTCGTTGAATTGCACCTTTCCCACATGTCACCAAAATTTGCTTGGCAGATTCCTAATGGGATCACACTTCTTCCACGTTACACAATTAGAATTATACAATCTCATTTTGAAATTGTGATGGTCCATGTTGAGTTTCATATATATATATATATATATATATATATATATATATATATATATATATATAAATATATATATATATATATATATATATATATATATATATATATATATATATATATATATATATATATATATATATATATATATATTTTGCCCTTATTGCGCGTGTGCTATTATGCAATGTGGAAGTTCCGTGGAATTTCACTTGCGACCAAACAGTTGAACCGTTGTGAAGTGGTAAATAAAACAGCGAGTGAAGGAGCGAGCTTCTATAATTCAGTAGCGTTAAAGGTGAGACGTGATGCATATTTAAAACAGGCAAAGAGATCAGAAAGAAACGCTTACGACAACGTACATTATATATGTATATATATATATATAGCGTGGTGTGTTGGTAGTTTCTCGGGGCTAATGTGTAGAGGGAAGGGCGGGAGGGAGGAGGGGGGTTATCAGGGTCACTAGAATGCCCCTATATCGGGTAGAAAGGGCTTTGAGCGAGCCGAATGCCGTCTGAGGTAGACAGACTGGATACTGGGGAAAAGAGTGGCTCTCGGGGCTAATGTGTGGAGGGAAGGGCGGGAGGGAGGAGGGGGGTTATCAGGGTCACTAGAATGCCCCTATATCGGGTAGAAAGGGCTTTGAGCGAGCCGAATGCCGTCTGAGGTAGACAGACTGGATACTGGGGAAAAGAGTGGCTCTTGGGGCTAATGTGTGGAGGGAAGGGCGGGAGGGAGGAGGGGGGTTATCAGGGTCACTAGAATGCCCCTATATCGGGTAGAAAGTGTTCATTCTCTGAGCGAGCCGAATGCCGTCTGAGGTAGACAGACTGGATACTGGGGAAAAGAGTGGCCAAACTACGGCGCAGAACGCAATTTTTTGTAATATTTTTTGTACAAAAGTGTCGTAAACTTACTAGTTAGTAAGATGCCAGAACTTTCAACTGAAGTTGTTTATTAACCGATTAAATGAAGTCTAGCACACGTTATCAAACATCTGATTTGAATTCTGGACGAAAAATGGTGTCCATGCGAGAGATATTTCAGTAACCAATAGAAAACCGTCACCAAAATGGCCACTGCCTTCATCAGTATCTACTATATTGTCAGAGGGTGCTCATATTATCAATATTGAGACCTTGATATACAGTCATTGTGACTCAATTGATGCTGGGGATGAGTCAGCATGACCGTTCAGAAGTGGCACTTATGTCCACTTCTCTTTTGTTTCAAGATCTCCAGGTGGTCTCGTGATCAGAAACTGACATGAAATACACTGATTCAAACTAAACGTGACTAACAAATGGAAAGAAAAACAAATGGGCCAACAAGGAGTTTCATAGCCACAATCATCCAGTGGCCAACATCCCAGACTCTAGCTGACGTCACGCAGACTCGGGTACGCTCGGACTTACGGAATGCTCCGAACTGGTACGATTGATCAAGACGATACCCACTCACCACTATATTATAATTAATTACCTGGTGTTCAGGAAGATTGCGTGGTTATTGGCACTTTCCCTGGTTTGATATGTAATGCGTTAATACTGTTTCAGGGTTTGTTTATGTATTCATTTATTTATTCATGAACAACGGAACCAAGGTCTCACAAGTGCCATGTGATAATGAGAAAGATGTTTGTTTGTTGTTTGGCATATAAACTCGACTAGTTTATGTTTGTTTAGCGGGAGACGTTAGGTGAGGTTAGGTTATGATTACGTGGAAAATTGTGTTTCGATTGTCTTCCACAAGAACATGAAGTTAGGTTAGGTTTTGTTGTTGGAGTACGTTCACTTTTCTGCCTCGAGTAACGTGGAACGTGCATCGACCAATCAGAGCGTTGGAAGAACACTTGCTAGGTGAGCTGAGAGATGACATGAGTTCATCTCTGTCACTCACAACGCAACAGAAAGTGTTGGTAACATGTCCGAAGTGTTGACCTGGCTTGTGGACCGCTGAACACAACCTGCTCTACACGAGATATCATATCGGATTCAGCTGCACTCTCATTTTGAAAATCGATGAAATATATTTTATATAATGTCGATGATAGTAATAACTCAATAAGAAAATTAAAATTATATCATGATAATTTGATTTTTCTGCTTCTTATTCTGATGTTAATAATTATGGTCATATTGTTGTTAATTGATTTATTACGTGAAATCTTGTACTTATTTATCCATGTTGCTTGGATAATATCAATGGAATGAATTCGAACTTGAACATGAATAATCCAACAAAATGAAGAAGTTCGTGAAGTTTAGTTCGTGAAGTTTGGTTCGTGAAGTTTGGTTCGTGAAGTTTGGTAGTGAAGTTTGGTAGTGAAGATTTGGTAGTGAAGTTTTGGTAGTGAAGATTTGGTAGTGAAGATTTGGTAGTGAAGATTTGGTAGTGAAGTTTGGTAGTGAAGTTTGGTAGTGAAGATTTGGTAGTGAAGATTTGGTAGTGAAGTTTGGTAGTGAAGTTTGGTAGTGAAGATTTGGTAGTGAAGTTTGGTAGTGAAGATTTGGTAGTGAAGATTTGGTAGTGAAGATTTGGTAGTGAAGTTTGGTAGTGAAGATTTGGTAGTGAAGATTTGGTAGTGAAGATTTGGTAGTGAAGATTTGGTAGTGAAGATTTGGTAGTGAAGTTTGGTAGTGAAGATTTGGTAGTGAAGTTTGGTAGTGAAGTTTGGTAGTGAAGATTTGGTAGTGAAGATTTGGTAGTGAAGTTTGGTAGTGAAGTTTGGTAGTGAAGTTTGGTAGTGAAGATTTGGTAGTGAAGATTTGGTAGTGAAGTTTTGGTAGTGAAGATTTGGTAGTGAAGTTTGGTAGTGAAGTTTGGTAGTGAAGTTTGGTAGTGAAGTTTGGTAGTGAAGTTTGGTAGTGAAGTTTGGTAGTGAAGTTTGGTAGTGAAGTTTGGTAGTGAAGTTTGGTAGTGAAGTTTTGGTAGTGAAGATTTGGTAGTGAAGATTTGGTAGTGAAGATTTGGTAGTGAAGTTTGGTAGTGAAGTTTGGTAGTGAAGTTTGGTAGTGAAGTTTGGTAGTGAAGTTTGGTAGTGAAGTTTGGTAGTGAAGTTTGGTAGTGAAGTTTGGTAGTGAAGTTTTGGTAGTGAAGATTTGGTAGTGAAGATTTGGTAGTGAAGATTTGGTAGTGAAGTTTGGCTGTGAAGTTTGGTAGTGAAGTTTGGCAGTGAAGTTTGGTAGTGAAGTTTGGTAGTGAAGTTTGGTAGTGAAGTTTGGTAGTGAAGTTTGGTAGTGAAGTTTGGTAGTGAAGATTGGTAGTGAAGTTTGGTAGTGAAGTTTGGTAGTGAAGTTTGGTAGTGAAGTTTGGTAGTGAAGTTTGGTAGTGAAGATTTGGTAGACGTTCAGAGAATTGTTTGTTGTCACATAATCACAAGCGTCACAGCGCTCAACAGTGAACGGATTCGAGTGCATGTTGCTTAAAGCATGTTGCTCGTAGCAGATAGCAGAAAAGTGAATGTACCTCTGGTGTTCACAGATATTGTAAGTGCTTGTTGATGGTCTCACCGAGGTGAAGGAATGAATGTTATGTTTGGTTTTGTCCTTGCTTTGATTGCACGGCTTATCAAAGCAGTCGAACGCTAGGTTATGGTAGTATTCACCGATCGTGTTGGTACTCGTTGATTGGCTACAGAAGATCTGTGTTGAGCCGTTATTTCATTAATACCAGTGTTAGCATTCCGCTTTCGCTAGGGAATTCTCAAGTGAAACCGTCACGCAAACTTTTAGGACTGTTCTAGCATCAGAAATCTGTAGTACCAATGAATAAATTTGAGAAATCTATGGGAAATTTTTCTAAATTTCAACTCTGTTTCAAATATACATCAGTTTCCAAAGAAACGCGCGTGAGTGAACTTCTCAAACATGCTAGGACAGATGCTCGCTCACCGGATGTAGTGCGTTAACCTAGATTTTAATACTGGAAACAAAACCACATCCGGTGGTTCGACACTGAAAATCCTCACCGACTTCAACAATCGACCGTCGAGGAGCTTTCACCATTGGTTCGTAGTTTCTGTGACTATCAATAACGTAACGGGATGAGCAACATGGCAATTCCCTTTCGCACCATGAGTAGATCAAAGGGATGCCGCCTCACAAATATTATGATCATTTGCTGGTATTGTTGTATGTTGATCTATACAATTAATAGATGTAATGCAATCTGTGAATCCAGCTCTTTCGAATTGGATTCAGCAATGTTGGGATAAATTTCATTTGAATTGGCCAATCTAAATTTAAAATACGTCTGTAAAAGCATTTGAACCCCTGGTCAAGAGCCCCACTGCTATATTCACCATTTGATAACTGGATAATTACTCATCATCTACGAGAAAGATCAGAAACAATGCAAGTATACAACTATGAACTATATATTGAAATACGAGCCTATTACGTACGATTTGATTTGAAATTGCGAATCTCAGAAATGTACACGAAAGCGCTGATTCCATCATGTTGAAAACGGTCCAATATTAAAAGGATATGACTTATGTCATGTTGCTTATCCCGTTTCATTATTGATTGAGTTTTCAGAAACTTATATCGATCAAAACATCCGATTAAATCGTCACTGAAATCGATCGTTCCGATTGTCTTACCGAGGCACAGGAAGGTGGGTTCGCCGGCGTACTGCGTGGGATATGACGGCGCTCGATCTCCCGGCAGGAAGTACGGACACCTCTGTTCGACCTTCTGGCACACGTCTCGGCAAGGTCGTATCCGCTTGGCCGGCGTGGCGAAGTGGGGTATCAACGATGAGCACACCCACTGACGGTAAGCCTCCTGGAAAACAAGAACAACACGATCGTTTATTGCAAGTCAATTTTTTCAATTTATTTATTCATTTCTTGGAACAGTAGAATTTTACACATTGTGCTAAAAAGTGCATGTTATGAAATTAGTCAATATATATAATATATAGTATGTAGTATGTAGTATATATATATATATATATATATATATATATATATATATATATATATATATATATATATATATATATATATATGTATATATATTTTTTTTATATTTATATATATATATATATATATATATATATATATATATATATATATATATATATATATATATACATATATATCATATATCATATATATATATATATATATATATATATATATATATATATATATATATATATATATATATATAAATATATATATATATATATATATATATATATATATATATATTTAATTGAAATTTTTTTGAATTGAATAAATATATATATATATATATATATATATATATTTAATTGAAATCATATATATATATATATATTTATATATATATATATATATTTATATATATATATATATATATATATATATATATATATATATATATATATATATATATATATATATATATATATATATATATATATATATATACATCTCATTCATCATCCACCGACGCCAATTGATCGTGGTCATTAGTATAGTACGTAATCAAAACCTAATATATCATTATATTATCAAATTTTATTGGTGATTAGATTATTGTGAAATTGGATTTCGAACAGCCAATCAAATAACCTCCATATGAACAATCACCATTACATTGATCCACCAAAGCCATTAGGGTATTAACATTATAATTTAAATTGACAACAAATGCGAAGAACTTCTATTCGATATATGGATTGAAAAATGATAAACATCATTCATCTTTCACATTTGCTTTTGTTCTTGGATAGCAAGCATGAGGTTATCACATTTCCAAATTACTGCCCACAAATGCAGTGAAAATATCAAAATTTTGTCAAGTCTTTTGGATATTGGATGATATTTTAACGCTGCTTTATTGACGCGCTAGGAATTTCTCGAGATCATTTATTAAATACAACATTCGCATTTATTTTATTCATATCGGGTTTACCAACGCACTCTACTGATGACCAAGATTTATTGATGTTCGTGAATGATTTTATCAGATGGTGAGATAATGAGACGGAAGGTTATTTTATCAGGTGTTTTTGGATAGTGGGAAGGAGTCGGTCGTGGCCTGTTGTTGAGGAACCATCTCAGTATTGACCTGAACGACAGAAGGAATCACCACAGAAAAACATTATCAGAATTGTCGATCATGGTGGGAATTGAACCCCGGGCTCCTGTAAGACGGTCAAGTGTATTAGTCATTTAACACGTCTCATTGGACGTTTTCACATCAAAAAGGGCAACATAATAAAATGATGATCATCAAATCAAACAATTTGAATTATTTTATCTTGATAATGACAGAATTCGATAAAATGATTAATTATTCATAATTTGGGATGTTTCTTCAATTTTTTAGACTTCAAAATTCATCAAAATGTGTTCCAACACATTATTCTATATCCAATAATCAAGTTTTATCAAATTGTAGATCTACAATAATACCCACTGAGGCTGCAAGTTTTGTTGACAAATGAAATGATTGTGTAACGTACAGGATGGTAATTTCCTTTTGTTCTTCGAAACTCAGTTGCACCAACTTGTTTCAAATTAGCAGGGTATTTTGATAAAAGCCTTTATTCGAGAAGAATAAAATAAACTGGTTAATTAAGTGGAAGTTCCCGACATGACAGGAATGCGGGATTTGGTGAGATAGAAAGAAATGCAAGGAAATATATAACAGAGGGAACGGAAAGAGCGACAAAGAGAGAAAAAGACGATGAGAGGTACAGTTTCAACAGAAAATTTAATACAGTATTGGTTTTCTAGTCAGGTTTTACGAAGACTCCAATTTTATTAACAAGACTTAGCGTTGCTGATTGACCGTCCCCCCTATCAATTAGCTCTGCCGCCGGGTGTTTCGACACTTCATAACACCGGGGAAATAGAGTTACTGACAGTTTTCATTCGAATGACAAATAAAAGTGTGGGGAAACTCGGTGCTCCCCAATGATACGTAATTCTATTAGGTTCTGAGCTAGAATATGATATTGCATGGACCTACTTGTATCCCAGCGATAGCTAAATACAGACCCCGCCTCAGATAGGATACAGGCCTTCTTGATTGATGATATTTGGTGACAAGGAACAGCAAAGACGTGCTGCTTTACTTTGTTATGATTACGGAAATAATTGTTCGAAAGTTTTTGGTGGAGGCACCGGGCCAATATGAGATTCACTTTGTTATGATTACGGAAATAATTGCTTGGAAGTTTTTGGTGGAGGCACCGGGTTACATGTGTACATTGCCAATGTGAGCTTTACTTTGTTATGTTTACGGAAATGATTGTTCAAAAGTTTTTGGTGGAGGCACCGGGGCCAATGTGAAATTCACTTTGTTATGATTACGGAAATGATTGCTCTAAAGTTTTTGGTGGAGGCACCGGGCTAATATAAGATTCACTTCGTTATGATTACGGGAATAATTACTTGGAATTTTTTTTTTTGAGGTGCCAGGTTACGTATGTACATTGCCAATGTGAGCTTCACTCTTTATGATTACGGAAATTATCGTTTGAAAGTTCTCAATAGAGGCGCCGGGTCACATATGTACATTGCTCACGTTGGTACACATGTACGCCACGTCGTATCACGAGGATATAATTCAAGATTCATTTGAAAACATGTACAAATGGGCTTCTGTCACGTATTAAATAACAAACAATAGTTACCATAGAATACAGTGAACTGGTGGACTACCAAACATTCAGATTGGTCAATTCCAACTGGTTGATATTTGTGTCTGTCTTTAAAAAATGAGTGACGTCACTTGACAGAAGCGTATATATTAAATTGCGCCCTGATTAGGTTGAGTCAGTACATTTGAAACAAATCATTATAAATTATTCATTCATAATGAATAATTAATTTATATTTCATAAGATATCCTCAACCCACCTCATCAAATTAACAAGTATTCATTCAAGGAATAATAAGATTTGCGATAAA